>CM024616.1:11659992-12004531 GCA_014182575.1 Eucalyptus decipiens
CTTTTTTCTTTTTCTCTTCTTCTTACTCCTTATCCTAGCTGGTCACGTATTCGTGAGGCTCGACCTTGCGCGGCTGACCTTGCCTTGGCCTAGCAAGGCCAAGTCTCGCGTCGGCTGACGAGGCTGAGTCTTGTCTTGGTTGTGTGAGGCTCGACCTCGCCTAGATTTGGTGAGGCCAAGCTCACCTAGCCACGATAATGCTTGGCCTTAGCGTTGTTGGGGCAAGGTTTGACAAGCTCGCTGGAGGCTCACTAGATTTGGCAACAAGCAGGGCAAGGTTTGGCGAGCTCACTAGAGGGGCTCGCTAGATTTGGGTGAGGCTCGACCTCGTGCGACCGACCTTGCCTCGGCACAGCAAGGCCAAGTCTCGCGTCTACCGGTGAGGTTGGAGTCTCGTTGGCAATATCTTGAGGCTTGACCTCGCCTAGATCTGAGCGGGAGGCCGAGCTCGCTAGATTTGGGTGAGCTCAATATGCGACCGGCCTTGCCTTGGCCTCCGGCAAGGCCAAGTCTTGCGTCAGCTGGCGAGGTTGAGTCTCGTCGTGGCTATGTGAGGCTCGACGCTTGCCTTGGGCCCCATGAGGCCGAGCTCGCCTGCCACAGTAATGCTTGGCCTCGGGGTCATCGGGGTGACACCTCCACCAAAAAGAAGAAGAAAGGAAGAGAAGAAAAAAACAGATTCTAGAAATTGTTCAGAACAATAAATAATTTTTTTCTACTTCTTGATTCTCGTTCCAAATTTATTCCCTTAAACAAAAAATAGATTTTTGTTCTCAAGAACAAAAATCTTACCCAGCAAATTTCTGTTCATTTTTTGTTCTGAAGAACAAAAGAACATAAAATACTTGTTCCCCAAAAGGTTACTAAATAGGGCCTTAATTGCCACATCCACGTTTTCATCAAAGTTTCTCATGGAAGGAATAATATTTATTCAAATCGGAAAAGTTCAAGAATATGATTGCACCAATGAAAGTCTACCAACGACGGCTGCACAAATCGAAAAAAATTCAAGGTTACCCCACGCCATTATCCCTACCAATTAAGGAGAGCCATGTATCATTGTCAGTAGTAATATAGCGGTCGATAATTCCCAAATCAAGGAAAGTGAATCCCATTAATTGAAATGAAAGAAACTCGCACCATGACATAGGAGCGAATTGCTAAGGCACAATTAAATCCTAAAGGGGTTGAGGAAAAGATAATGGAGAATGTGTCGGTGATGAGGTCAAAGACAGCTACCCAAGTGATGTGATAGGCACCTATACTCATATAAATGTAGTTATCGATGATGGTGAAATCTAACGATGATCATGAAATACAGCTATCGATATGTGGTGGTGAATGATCAATGAAGATCTTGTTTTGATGACAAGACCGACATATGGCCGGTCTGATGAATTTGGTTAGGCGTTGGATACATGGAAAAGAAGAAAGTAGGCAAGGGACCGTACCAAAGATCAGGATACCGATGGTGAAGTTCAGGGGCACTTAAAAGAGTTACAACCGCTTGCTGATAAAATCGACATGCATAATGAGGCCTAAAAATATACAAAAGCAGTTATAATTGTTACCGCATTTAAATATTGACTGTTTATGAACGGTTGTGCCTAATAGATTACAAAAGCAGCGTGTAATTATTGTAAAGGAAACAATCATAGGAACAAAAATTCTTATGTGCTTCTTTCAATTTATCAGTGCTAAGTCCTTGCAAATTCTTTTCATTTGCAGTCTTTAATTTCTAAACTTATTGTTCTTAAATTCTTGCAACATCAATTGAAATCCTGTCCAAATCACCACGGCATTCCATAAAAAAACTCCCAAAAAAAAAAATAGATAAAATAAAAAGTCCAACCTTTTAGCAAAAGGTTTTTTATACCATTTGGGACAACTCCCGATTACAATCAAAACAGCACAATTATATATAGGCAATCATATGCTTCCGAAGATTAAAGGAAAAACAATAAAGAGACACTAATTCAGTACAACATAAAAAGTCGAAACACAGGAAATTACGTTGACCCTTTTAACATGCGGTAAAGTTCGTACTGAATTAAGAAGACACTTGCGAGTCGGAGACCGATTGCTCCGGAAATTGCCACACGAGATACTTCGGTTTTGATCAGATCTTGGAGTCCAAGGCCATAATCGTGCTCAGGTTCATGGGGCTCATGTACTCGGTCGGGCCACTCATAATCATCTGGGCAATGAGCCGGGTCGCGCGCTCGGTCGGGTGGAACGGGTCCCAGAACGCGACACGTTCCGGTCGGGGCACAAGTTCGATAGGGCATTACATATTCCTAGCCTGTTGTAAGGCCCTTGTCCGCAGCATGCCACTTTTGATGTGATGAAACCTGGTCCGAAATGTGGAAATCAGGATTAAGGCAATATAAGTGATACAAGGCAGCGCTGGACTAGGCCGCTGCGAACTGGTTAAGGGTGTCGTGAAGAGAGCGTAAACGGGAGGCGAACCGTATCGCTGGGGGTCGCTGATGAAGTCCATGTTCATCTGGAACGCGTTAGCGGCGATGAAGACGTCGGATCCAAGCTCCTGGTTCAGTTCTTGGACCATCCGGATGAGTGCCGGGTTGAATATGGCGGCGGCTTGCTGGGGCTCCGCCACGCAGTCGCGCGTTCAGGCTCCTTGCGAGGCTAACTCAGCCGGAACACAGCCCAACGGCCCGGTTCCCGTCACCAGCACTCGGCGGGCTCCCAAGTCGTACAGCCTCTGCAGACAGTGTCACATTAACCACCAATCTGTCATCTCCATCCATGACTTGGCTAAGAAATTTGATTAGGTATTTTACCCGGAGGATGTTTCTGAACTCGGAGATGAGGTAGTCGGAGAAGGCTTGGAGGGTGAACTCGCGTCGCCTCGCAGATAAGGGTGAGGAAGTAGTTGTTGACGAAGTCATTGCCGCCGAGGGTCATCAGCACCAGCGCCTCGTTCACCCGCCGCCGCGCCTCATCAGCCCGATCAGCGCACTCAGCCTCGCTTGATACGCCTGGAAATTCTCGCGAACTGCTGGAACATCCTTATTATGGTGACCTGCAACAAGAACATCACAGTTTGATAATTTCAATCAGCTGCTGTTAGTTTCGGTTAGCCAGACACTACGTATCACATGAGATTGTGAGTTCCAAATTCATACATATCGATGATAGACAAAGTTGGCGACCGAGAAGAGCGAGACAGGAAAAAATTGCCATACCTATGGGCGATACAACAATTTTATATCGAATGTAATAGATTAAAATACGTATTCTTTTAAAATTGCACCAAACACCAAGTGTCAGTGAGTAACGGCCCCCGCTGGCCTCTTTTAGTCGGCTGTTCTCTGTTCTTTTTTTAACTTATGTCTTACATAAGATATCAAGATCGATACTGAATTTTCACGTTATCAAACTTCATTAACATCAGAGATCCCATCACCGGAGAACATAAAAGGAAATTGAGGTAACAAGGAAGCACCATAGACAACCTTGTTGCACATTGTCACTTATTCTCTAGTGATACGATAGACGATATAGTATTGTGAATCAACCTTTTGTATAACGAGTTTTGAATCAGAATTTATTCTCTTGCATTACCTACTCAAAGAGTTGAGGAACCATTTCATGATAATAGTCTACAAAATGACCATAATGTTACTTTTAGCCTTTCCTCATAAATCAGTTGCAGGCATCAACGTCTAGAATTAAAGCTTGTCGACCACCCAAGATGACACTCTACAAACTTATAGCGGGTGTCCCTTTCGGTACAAACCATCTTCACATTACTCCATTACCATTAGTTTCACATTTTGACTGCCTCATACGTTAGCAATCTCTAATCAATGTCTCCACTTTATGTTCCATTTTCAGATCTCCATTTAAATGGAGGTCTACCTGCTTCTTCTTGTGGGGACTACCCCATTACTGGTCTTGCTAAAAAAAAGGAGAGGAAAAAGATAGAGAACCCAAACTTAGGTGTAACATCACATGACCAAAATCAATTTTTCGCTTTTGTTGAGGGTTTGAAGAGACGTACAAACTGAACGCCGGTGTCGTGAGGATCCCGATCCCAGCGGATGCGAAGTTGGCGCCGACGAGTAGGTTCTCCCCATTGAGCTCCGGGCTCAAGTATGGCAGCGTTGGCTCCGAACCAATTTGCTCACCTGAATATACATCGCATTTGCTTACATGTCAATTACTAGATAAGCATGGCGATGTTTCTTGAAACAATGTCACTACGTAGCAAGAAAATATGATCCTTTAAGCTTGTTTAATTAAGTGACAATAGCAACTTCTCATTGAACATCCAAATCTAATAACAAGTCTTTCTATTCAGTGACCCTAGTTAATAACCTCGAAGCC
Organism: Eucalyptus decipiens; assembly: GCA_014182575.1. Taxonomy (NCBI): domain Eukaryota; kingdom Viridiplantae; phylum Streptophyta; class Magnoliopsida; order Myrtales; family Myrtaceae; genus Eucalyptus; species Eucalyptus decipiens. Next base: position 11,664,346 of record CM024616.1, read on the forward strand.
CATATTATATTTTTGTTACTGGTAAGGATGCATATCGCTACTCCAGAAAAAGAATGAGGGAAAACCCCACGCTACATCAATCTAGGAGCATGAAGTAACGATGACAAAGTAGAGGAAATCGACATACTGATAATGTCGGGTGTTGAGGCCGTTGGAGAAGCGGCCGGTCGGGCGGTGTGTCGGGTAATCGATGCCGTTTAGCGGGAGTCGGGCGCGAGCAGTGGTGACCAGGTAGTTGTTGTTGCCGCTATCGACGAGAGAGTCCCGAACACGAAGAAAGCTCGGGCCGCTTCCGCTCGAGGTGGCAGGGCGGCAATGCTGATGGATAGCATGACCAGGGAAGCAATCACTGAACTAAGCCGAGCGCTAGACATGGTGGAGGACAACATCGAAGGGAACTCAGTCTTCTCTCTCTCTCTCTCTCTCTCTCTCTTTCTCTGTGGTGTTTGTGAAAAGAATAGTCCGCATGGGGTTTTATAGAGGGTTCTACTGATTGTGGAGGATCCATCTAATCATCATGCGAGATATAAGCCAAGTTTAATGCATTCCCTATGCTGGTTTTTTTTATCTGTTTTGGGAGGCTTCTTGTTCTTTTGACCATCTCATATATACTAGTAATTGTAGAGGTCCGCAACTGTTAATGGCGAGAAAGTGGGTCTTTCTAACGGAAAAACTAAAGATTAGGGCACATTATATTATTCAAATTTGAATATAGTAGTTATCACGGACGACAAAACACGCACAATTATCTCCTTATTTCGCTGAAATATGTATTTCCTTAACCGGATTGACTATATGTGCAAACGACATGTCATCATGACTAAATGTCCAATCCATATATAGTAAGGAAATTATTATTAGGTCCATCGTCGCCATCAGTGTACGAAACAATTATATCTAGCGGTAGCTTGCCTTTATCTATATGTAATTACTCTTGAGCTAGATTCATACTTTGCTGGCCATCTCATTTTTATATGTCACGAAACTCGACCATAATAAATTTACTAAGGATATTATATTTATTTATATGTAGGTATATTTTGAGCTAACATGCTTGAATGATTTCGATCATTCTAACAATAACTACATAAAAATAAATAAGAATAAACTTGTTGATTTAACTCGATTCACCAAATATGTAATTGCTCTTGAGCTAGATTCATACTTTGTTGGTTTTTCCCAAGATTTTTGCGCTTTCAGCATATATTATTACATTTAACAAGGCCATAGTCTCGTAGGCTGAAAGCGCAAAATCTTTGGGAAAACCGCAAAAAATTGGATATCACTAACGTACGGAGCATTACTCAAAGTGTCTCCTCTAGTCCCCCAATCTTTTGGGCTGTCATCTAGCTGGGATCAACACACAATCAAGCACAATTTCTCACCAACAATATATGGCAGGACCATCGACAAGTGATTTATTGTTTGGCAGGCCATAGTAAAGCGCCACCTCCATGTTAGCAACCGAGCGAACCGCGGACAAGACAGACATGATCAATCAGCAGACTTAAGGTTGCCGTTGTGTTATAATTCAATTCAAATTTCATTTCATCGGATCGATGCCATCTTTTACGACGCGATGCTGCTTTTGGGTCTCTATGATTTGAGCTGATAGATAATTTACACACTAGAATGCGGTCAGAGTAAATCCAAAATGGAATATGCATGTGAGAAGTCAATACAAGGAAATTACTGAACCGCGAAAAACCCATATCTCCAACTTTCTTGACTGTTCGTTATACTGAAGGATCGGATCAGAGAGGCAGGGTGCGGCAGTATAATTCCTCTTGCCTAGAAATTGACGAAAACAGTCAAAAATCTTTATCTTTTGGCTCAATAATGGAGGAATCCAGTCGACCAAGCTAGACCGGCTCCAGAGATAAGAGCACACCGCAGTGAATGGGACAAGCAGTAACTGAAGGTGGCCCAAGATCTCCACCTAAAAGTATCCAATTGGGCACGGGCTGCATTAAATGGCGATGACTTGTGATATTTCCTCCTCGAAATTTCATGCATGATTTCAAGGTCTCAGTTTCATGTGTGTCCGCCCACCTTCATGGTTTGAAGGCATGTGTGAGGATGTGGGCACGACTTCATGTCGTCGCATCGGATTCTCGGGGAAAGAGGAAGATTGTTAGGTGGGCTTTCTCTGGAAGAGACGCATGAAAAGAGTTTGGTCACTAAGCCAGTATAATGATGGTGAAACGTTTCAAGTCGGCAGCGTGCTGAAGAGATATCCACCAATATCAGACTCGAATCAACTGATTCGATACATATACGGAAACGCCGGTGTCAGGAATATCACTTTGATCTGATACTGTGACATCGCATAAGGTGATATGTATATACACGTGATATAGTAATCATTTAGGCAAGAGAAGCCGCGGAAGGATTGAGCGGCCGCACGAAGAGGCCAATGCCTACTGCTTATGAAGGTTGTAAATGCGGGTGTTGTCACAGGCAGGTACAATGGAGGCTGGCAAAAGTTAGCTGAGCTCTAGTTGACGGTATACTCATCGCTGTGAATTTTTAGGCAGCTGGGTTTAGAAAAAAATAGGATAAGAGACAAAATGACAAACAGCACCGATGAGCAAAACAACGCGATAACTATAAAAGAGATATACTGAGCAACTAATTTTACAGATTCTTTATGGCTCTGACATTACTGCATTGATATTTTCCTCAGAGCACGCCTGCAGTCATCTACCTCTTAAAAAGACGAGACACGCGCACGGAGTACACGCATATCTATACTCGTATACGTATTTCGTTTGCCTTTTCTGGTTCGTGTAATCTAGATATCGACTATACTGATGATCGTGCCCATGCACCATGATCTGTTTAGTTCCCCAAGGGGCTTCAATCTATCATTGGTACTTTCACACTGGCAAGTGACCCACCAACAAAACCCTAAACACGAAAGAAAACCCTCACAACGTACACCAACTTCTACCTTTTTTGTTTTGGGGAGAGAGAGAGAGAGAGAGAGAGAGAGAGAGAGGAGGTGATTCAAGTTCAAATTTACTCTCTTCTTCACATTTCTCAAAGTAAGACTAGCATAAGTCTTTATCATGATTGAGGTTGTAACTAGCAAGTCGGTCACTGTTCTAAAAGAGAAATGTTTATATAATTATCTTTAATTTACTTTGAGATCAACGGCTTATTTTAGGTCATAAAAAATAAATAACAAATGATTAAAAATTATTACGAGGTCTATTCCTTTAAAAATTTGTGATTTACAATATACTTTTATCTTTACAATAATCCAAAAATAGTTATGCGAACAAAACCCATTCCAATATGTCACTTTCACTTTTAGGTTGCTCCACGATATGGGCCTTTCTTGAATTAATTGAAATCACCAAACTCCTTTCTTCTATGTCCTTAGTCTACTCAATCTCTTGGGACCCCTACATCCTAAGTCATATCCTATAAATTATTGTCCCCTCGTTTCTTAACAATTTATAGAAAAACAGTGGTTTGTATGACAAGTTATTATGAGTCGAGAATTTGAATATCGAAACTCTTTCTCAATTTTCTCTTCTGTGTTATTTTCATCATTTTGCCTATTTTCATGTTCTACCAATTATCTTGTAAATAATTATGTTCATATTCTGTCTCGAGTGTAAGATTGACTTAGGAGCTAGGGGGATTGTTAAGTCATGTTTTATAAATACATTGTTGGTCTGTTTCCAAAAGGTTCGAACCTTGTGAAGAACGACTTGTTCAACATTACAAAATAACACACTAGCTAGAGAGCTAGGTGATCTCCATTTATTAGGTAGGTAGGTTTGGAGATATAATACTAGAGTGAAGGTGCGCGTGGCAAGACTTAAATGAGGGCCTCAAAGACTTTATTCTCACAAAGAGAAAGTGCATTATAGCTGTATCTTTCATCATTTGTTTATTTAGTGGATAAGTTAGTAGCCTTCGAGAATAAAACATGGAGGGGGATTAGTCTGGCCAGTTTGCTCCAAGCCCATCAAAGTTAAGTTTCAAATTGTCATCAAGATGGCTCTACCATCACTTCCCTAATTTCTACATGTTTCTTTATGCATGCTCCTTCCTATAATTACATTTTCTCAAATCTGCAGAAGATTGTTTATAGCAAACATTTTGCTCGAGACTATTAAAGAGACCGTCGAAACTATCAGCAGCATTGCAATGTTCATCTACAGTGTTCCTCATTCTAGCTTCCCTATGCATGATAAAGTCAACCACGCAAAGCCAATGTAAAGAACACAGTTACATCAATAGATTTCCTTTCCTTTCTTGCACTCAACATCTTACTCTCTTTATGAAACATAGCTCCAACACTTGCCTCCCTTGACATGAAGACGGACAGCCTAGAAAAAAAATGAAGATATCGATTCCTAGACTCCACATTCAAATAATATAACACGCTGCGATTTGCGACCTTTGAAGGCTATTTCATCAGCTTATCCCAAGTCAACGATCAATCATGCATCGCTAGCCGTGCCATGAAACTATTGCTCGGACATATCCGGTGAAACCCTAAAACTAGCTTGCACAACTTCGCACTTAAGCTTTCCTATTGTGCATGGCTGGTCCAATCACTACTTATTGAAAAAATCTCCGTTCATTTTACTTGGGACAACCTCAGCAACTCACATGTTCTCCTGCGTGCTGCGTCGCATTCATCGCTAAGGCAACAGCACCGGCTTCTCGGTTGAAGCAATACGTGTACGCACATAAAACATGTAAAGCAATGGACAAGGTTTCTCTTTACAATTATTTCTCCACCAACTTTGTCGTCCCCCATTCAATTGGAGAGAAATCATTAATCATGGTATACGTTCTAAGCTCAGATACCATGTCTTAAATCGGTCCAATACGATCATCATTCCATTCCCAATATAGGGATTGCAGGTGCATGTGATGTCACGAATACCAAGGGCCTTGCGACGCCCAAAATGAATGAAACCTAGAAACTTAATTCCTCCTTTTAAAATATTATAATGCGATGTCATCATGTTCATGAGATAAAACGTGCAAGCTGATTACTTTAACATGTGTTTGTGGATGCTGTGCTTGCTGGGAAATGGCCCGCCAAACCCAACCCATTATTCGGCCAATTAATTAATTCATCTGAGTAAAGTACGTAGCTGGACACGACCTTCATTTAATATGCACGCAAACCACTTTCCATCTCTGCGAGTCCTCTTCCTATGCCGTACGCGCAGAGTAAATAATGCAATTTATTAGATAGATATTTTATTGATCTCATTATTTATCTTTTCTTTTTCATTTTTTTTTTCCTTGACGGTGAATTTATCTACTCATGCAGTATTATCCAGTGGATGATCTTCAAGAATATCTCTAGAGGAAGAACGGAAAAGTAGTGGCTTGGAAATAGGACTCTGCTTCTTAACTTTAAACGCTTTCTTAACGCCATGTCCTATTTGTTGCCCAACATTTGAGTTCTTGTATATTTAAGACCCATTCAAGAAAGCCGAATCCACATCTATTTGATAAATCATTGACTTGTGTTGAGCTGCAAGTAGAACAATCAATTTAATGGTTGCTAAACGAACAACCAAAGCAAAACCCTCGAGCTATAGCCTTTGGCAACCAATCTCGCTTTCGTATGTCTCAATTTCTATCTTGGGATTCTTCTTCTCCTTGAAAACCCACGTCTTGCTGGACCTGAGCAAGTCCTTAAAAGGCTCATGGAGGAAACGGGTGAGAAACCCTATGCTGTCCTCATATTTCCTCTTTGTTGGGAAGATAAAAATAGACAAGGAATTAGGGGACCTTACGATGGTAAAGGTATACACCACATCAGAACTTCAGTTAAATCGCTACTACTGCAGGCATATAGTAGCCTCTCCCCGCGCTGTGAGTAAGAGTGGGTTAAATGCCCACAACTGGATTAACACGCCTTACGGCACTGTCCTCAACCACAGGTTGATCCAGTTCCCCCGGTTGAGGACAGTGCCGGGCTTGCACATTGCGATCCTTAACAAGAGTTGCTAAATCCCAATCAAGTATCATTGTTCTTAGTCGCTTTTTTTTTTTTTTTTTTTATCTTTTCATCCACGACATTTCTCACTTTTTCCTCTTGCATGACCTCTTCAAAATAAAGAGAGATTCAAAATACCAACAAGGACCGACCCAATTGCAAGAGCCATTTCACATTTTCGATTCAAGAACCAATGGCTGTGAGTACGACTCCCGCACAGGGAAACTCAACTTGAAGTTAAGGGCCATGGCGATGAATTACCTTATCGATTCCTCTCTAGATAGCTGATTAATTATGATTATGCCTTTGAGTTATTAAAAAAAAAAAAAACAAGAGAGATTCGAAATTAGCAAAGAAACAACATTGTTTAATCATCACTTGACTCTTCGGTTGCTTCATAAATGTTTTCATCGTGGAGAATTCAAGTGGAGAGAGTGGCATCGCGGTACAATAACCATAAATATTCCGAAGGACATCCATTGTCAACGTAAATAAAGTAGAAGAGTCAAAGAAGGGGGGAGGGTTTTAGGGTTCTGGAAAGGAGAGTGAGGTTGAGGCCCGAGAGGGTATCAAATTTAAAAGAAGAAGAGAGAGACGGCAAGAGTTTTGCAATAAAAAGAAGAGTGCAAAGAAAAAAATTCAAAAATCAAAACGAAAGAGAGCTTGGGTTGAAAAAGAATGTAATGTTGCTTGCCAAATATGTAATGTTGGATTGATTTGTCTGGGATGCATGGTGGAAGGCAAGTATGTAACTATCTTCTCACCGCTTGTTGCGAACCCCCGGTAACGAACCCAGAGAAGGTTAGCTGATTATTAGGTAGACCCAGATTTTTTTTCTCAAGATAGTGCTTATGCTTTGCGTGGACTCTTCCAAATCCTATCAATCATAACTTGGATTCTTTACCCTTATTCGTCAATTATAACTCCTATACTAAGCCAATTAGGAGCCAAGTAAGGCGTGGGAGGCTCACCTTACTTCGTGAAATCAAATAATTGAGTTCGAGACTTGATTGCGCTCTATTAAAGCCCATTACCCATTAATCAATACATTTTTACTTTAAAGAAGGCTACTCTTATTGACTTTATTTCCTTATATGCAAGTCTAAGTGTCAATGCATTTATAGCAATAAATGAAACACCTAGGTTATGTTTGGTAGTCCAGATTTCTAATAAATAAGATTGGATATGATAAGATATGAAATTAAGGAATTTTGTTATATCATATCCACTGTTTGGTGATCATATAAGAAAAATAAGATTAAATTAAAATAACTAAATTGTTATTTTCTGTATTTTGAATTTCTTATATTAGAATTCAAATATCATTTATATTCAAATATAATTTTAATTTTTTTAATTGAAAAAATTTGTTATTTAAGAAAAATAACTTTCCTACTACGGATATTAAAAATCATATCCACTTGTATCCCACCCCATTCATGAGATAATCTTATCCAATCTATATATTCTCATATCCGATTTTATAATGTATTAAGCAGGTATCAAACATATGATAGGATAAAATAAATTTTATTATGATTACCAAACGTAGCCTTAAAATCTAAGTCTACCAACTATATAAACTTATTTAAGCAATTACATATCTTTTTTTTCACCGGCACAGAATCCTTACTACCATTTTATCGTCCAATTTAAGTTGATGGCAAAGAATCTTCCAACTTGTTAAGTTGATTATTTGTTGGGCTAAGCCCTACACCGAAGTCGAATCTTTTTTAAATGGAAAGCTGCTTGGACTCCTAACTTTTGGCGTATTGATGTGGGCCCTGTATGAACAAGAAAATTAGGAAGCTTCAATGGCCCAACTTTTTACATATAGAAGCTAGGACGAGTCCCACATCGCTCATCAACACACATACACCTCGGTTTATATATCCAAGTGAGGCAATGAATGATACTTCTTTGGAGACTTCAGATAGATTTAGAACGATATAGAAAAGATTAGCCACGCACAAATCGAGAAGTTGTTTGATTTTTTTTTTTTTTTACTTTGTAGTTATCCTGAATTTTATTGAAATTTACCTCTTTGCCCTCCCTTTTACCTTGTGTGCTTTGAATTATCCCTAGTTATATAAAATTTATCTCTTTAACATCCCTTTCACTTTTCTAAGCAGTTCCAAAGATTATTCTTATTCATTAAGCTTCAACGGATATCAAAAGATTATTCAATATTATGGAATTGAATTTCATCGTTCTTGTTTTATTTTTGTTTGTCTATCCATTGTTTCCCTTGCATAGTCGGGATAGTATCACCAAAAAATATTAGAAGATATTATCAAGATTTAATTTATTTTATAGATTTATTTTTTTATTGGTCTTAATATATAAGGAGATTATAACATATGACTTGTTTAACTGAGGAGAAAGGAGGGATTGGAGTAGACCTTCTAAAGAAACTTTAGTTCTACTCATTGGAACTCTTGGGTTGTCGTTTATTTTCCTGTCATATCTTGATAGATTAACATTTTTTGAAAATGTGATTTAGTTAGAAATCTTTTTGAAATCTCAATATTTCGTTTTGATGTTTTTCCTAATCTCTTTTCCAATCAGGTTGATTGACGTGCTTTATTGCGGCAGTTGGCAACTTGGCACGAAAAAGCAAGTGGAGGATGGTATTTGCTTAGTTCGTTGGTGTTAGGGTTTGAGGATGGTTTTGGTAAGGATTCGCTTAAGATGTCTTGCTTATCTTAAGAGACATGACAATACCTTTAGAAGCCCATTCAGCATTGAAAACCCTACGTCTCGTCTCCTCAAGAACAATTCTATTAACATTAGAGGAAGTTTATCTGTGTTTAAGTTCCTTCCAAACTCTCTCGGTGCTAACGTGTCTTAAGCGGGGGGTCCTGGGCTAGCCTCCCCTGAGGTTTTACGTCTAAATAAGTGACTTGCAACGATATCCAACGATGCCACCGGGCATCGAAGGGCAGTGTGACCCCGATGAGCGTAAGCGAAAGGGAGTCTCCGGCAGTTCCTCGGTTACCAAAAAAAAAAAAACAATTCAATCCCTCAAGTTCGGGGCCTAGCTAGAGGATGACATGAATAAAGTCTGAAACACCCGACTCTCGGCTCAATAAATCAGAGTTTACTTTCAGATTGCACATTTGGAAGCCTTGATGTTGCTTCAGGGCGCGACAAAGTGCACATCGATGGGTGAGAATTTGCTGGATGTTCCCAAATTAGGATCTTGTGAGATTTTTTCTATGATCTTTAGTGCCTAGGTGGTACATGGTTTCAACGATCTAAGTAGACATTGCTCAGCACGCCACCTTGTTTAAACGATATCTTGCTTTAAGTCCAAGATGAAGCTGGGGTTGCATATGAGCCTTTTCTTCGTTAGTGCGCAAGATACGTCGTCAAGCCATTGTGTTAGCAGTATCCAAGTAAACAAGGTTTAGATTGCAATCGGAAATACAGTGAGCAGGAGAAATAGAACTGGACAGGCATCTAAAATAATCGACGATGAAGAAATGATAACGTGCATGTGGAGCGAGTGCATTGAGGCTAGTCTTTGTGAAGATGGCTCAAGTAATAGCTCAGGCAACAAGAAAAAGGAAGAGAAAGAGGAATCATAAACTCTCTTTCACCCGATAGGCTAAAGAACTAGGCAACTTCCATTTTGACGGATGCCAGGATGTTGGGAGGCTGCTCCGCCTTCTCTTCTGTGGCTTGTTATCTGTTCAAAGTCCCAGGAGGGCGCTTTCTGCTTGGAAGATACTACTCCTTTGACCGGCCATGATTTGGACCAGATTGTCATGTTAAGGTTCTGACGGATGTCTGGATGTTCTACGCCTATGACAAATGTCCGTTTAAGGCGCTGACGGATTGTCAAGTTACAGAAACTGCAGACACTCTATGCAACAGAGATTACTAAAACAAGTGCGAAGCACAAAGACTGAACCATATTTATTTTGATATACCCCCGGTCTAGTATAACACACGTTCATGGCTTAGAGGGGATGAAATGAAGGTACTGGGGCATACTGTGGTTAAAAAAACGAGCACCCAAAACTATGAATGATTCTGTGCTTTCAGGAAAGGGTCTTCATTTATGACTGTTTGAGCTTAGAATCCTGTGATTTATGTATGCTTTCTTTATAATCCCTGAAGGAGATGAAACATTATTAGCGGTTTGTAGGCAAATTAACCGTTGTCTATCCGTATTTATTGTGTTGGAGAACGTTGTAATTCAGGTTGATAATCGATGAATAAAAATGGAGAAGATGCCTGCTTGACAAGAAATAAGGTTTTTTTGACTCAATTAGAAAGCTCATTGTGCTCTGCAATAAGCATATGGAAACTAAGCTGCATATTTTAATTAAAAAAAAACTACGAAGCTGTCTTCACAAGTGTCTCTGGTACTTGGATGCCTTGCTGACATATCTTCAATCACGTATTAGAGATACATGGATCGATCTTGACAATCTTAGAAGTGCCTTGGTTGAGGTGTCACGTATGTCTATATAATTATCAGCCTTCTCATCTTGTATTCCTTGCAGCAGGCTAAGAACAAATTCTCTGTTCAAGATTTAGAAGAACCCAACATTATTATGAGACAGTAGCAAAAGGCAGCAACAAATAATTCCTCGCAGAACTGAGATGCAAATTGACTGTATCTTAATCAACAGAGGTCAACAGTGCAATCTATACCTCGGCCTCCAGTGCCAAGAAGGGCATAGAAATCAAGTTCTTATACGGTTGCTATTCTTAACCATTGAATCGGAACCCTCATAAACACCAATCGCTAAAAAATAATGTTATTCTTACCCAGTAAAGCTCAGGCGGTGAAGAATCAAGAATTTAATCTCCACGTTGGGAGCTGAACAATTCAATAATGGTGAAAACAAGAAGTACTGGAAAGTGAACCAAAACGTATACATAGTAATCTAAATATGCTCTGACCAAAAATAAAAAATAAAAAATCTTAATATGCCTCTGGGATCTCATTGTTGAACAAAGATTTGCTGTACCTGTACAAGAACAGAATTAAAAATGAAGAAGAAAACAATTACCTGGCCTACTGAAGCATAATACAGACGAACGGCTTTAGGTGATATTCGTGCATGAGCACTCATACACAGCTCGTTCTTTTAATTTCAAGTAATGATTGACGAGTTCTTCCATGGCGGGCTTCAACTCTGAATCCAGACTCCACAGCTTTATTGTAAGGTTTTCCATCACATGTTCTCTGTGCCAGACACACAGCAGAGATGAAGTTTTCTGAACTTTGATAGGCGAGCTTCGGTATCCACACCTATGACTCGAGAGGAGATGGGAATTTATACTGCACTCAATTGAGTTAAAGTCACGCCTGTCTCGTCTGGCCTTTTGGTGGATTCCACCAGCTTTTTTTTCCCTTCAACTTAATTCTCAAGTCTCCCTAACTTCCTCCGGAAGTTGAATTGATTCAGACCCAGTTGCTGGTCCCACCAGATTGCTTCTTGCTCAATGCATTCGCTTACTATATGGCGAGTCGGTGGGTTTGTTATATGTACAATTGGTAATGACCTGGTAAATTAAATCTAAGACATTAACTTCTGGTGAGTCTCTCCTTTGAACAAATTGACAGAACAACAATTATAATCCATTCATTCCTTTTTACTCCTCAACATTTACGAGCTCATTATGCCGCTCACTCGGTGGATCTTGCTAACTTTTAAGAGCTTATTACAATTACTACATACTTTCGTTCTAAACCTGTCATATGCGATGTGGATTTCGGTAATGCGACATCCTTCTTCATATGGGAGGCGGATTTATAGGCTATAGTTTGGATAATGACCTGGCCAAATCCATTCAATTCCGAGTCCCACTGGCCACTTATTGGTTGAGTCTTCAAGGCTTTCTTATCACACAGACAATGCTGCAATAGAAAAACAGAAGAAAAGAGTAGAGAATGGAACCAGCTAAATAAGCAGAGGAAACAGAGTTTACTAATCGCTTGGCTTTGGCTTAGAGCGTCGACTCCAAACGCTTCCAAGTGGGTCAGTTCATAAACCCAGAGAACAAGTTATCTTCTTTAGCCTTGTTTAAGAAGGCAAACTCCTGCAAGCTCAAGACAGACGGCGGTTTCGACAGCTTCTTCGAAGTCCATTGCGTGTATTTTACTTTGTCAGTAGGACCCACCTGGTTGAAAAATTTGAAAGCTTATAGAATAAGCTTCCAGTTTCTTCATGAAGAAAGACTGCAGAATTTCATGTATGTAAGCAGAAAGCGATGATATAAAGATGCTCGAGTGTTTCCTCAGTGAAGAAGATTTTAGGATCTTATGCCAATGCATATTTTGGGCGATGACGTCAATGCATGCAAGTTTATATGCGTACCCGCTGTCCCTGTAACCAACATCGTCAACTTTTCCAACGTGTTGATAAATGGATATTTCAAGTTTGCTAAGCCAATCAACTTAGATAAAAGTGTCCAGTGTCAAGTAGGGGTGAGTATGGTTCGGATGAACGGCTCCCACCCTAGAACTAGGAACTGCTCACTAAAGACCAATTCCAAATAATTGGAACCGAAAATCGCCGTTGGTTCCATGGATTGACCCAAGAACCGGACTAAACTAGGTGGGTCCATGGAACTAGTCCCATTTAGCTTCACACACTCATTGCAATATTTTCCGAAAAGCCAAAGTAAAGCAAAAAAAAAAAACTTCCCCATTCTTAATTGCAATGTTAGTAAAAAGATTGGACTCGTACTAAAAGTTGAGAGTTGATGTTAAAAGTCGATGGATGTTGAATTTGAGAGTCAAGATTGTGAGTGAGAGGTAGAAAGACAACTTATACAAGGTGAGAGTGAGACAATACGAGTACTCAGTTGATGGGTGTTGAGCTTCAAATTGAGGATTTTCAGGTTTTCATTTTTTTTAATATTTTTTGGTCGGAAATTTTTCTTAAAAATTAAATATATATTTATATATTACAGGCTAGTTCCATTGGGAACCACCCGTTCCGGTTTGGTCTCGAGCAGTTCCTAATTCTTTTGCACACCCCCGGTGTCAAATCAAACTATTACATATAACATAGTCTGGCATGGATCACCCCAAAATGCCCAAACCATTGCAATGGAAGATCAATATTGGGATCAATTGAAGTTTCATACCGGCAATCTAGTCCAACTATTTAGTGGGCACAAGTCCATTACAGAATTTGCAGTACAAACCAAAGCATATACAAGCGAGCGCTCACTCACACTCAATACATTACATGAAAACTCTGCCACATCGTCGAAGAGCTCGAGAGGAGTCTTCACTAATTTTCTAAAACAATATCCTGCGAAGCCGCATTGTTGAAGAGCTAATAGCGGTAATTCTTCACGTTCCAACGCTCCAGAAATCATTACCCTACGCCAAACGTAGTGATCATCAGTTTAGTTAGGAATCAGTGAATGGTTAGTAAAGGTTTCACTAATTGACAGAACCATCAGTATGCACCGCAAGCGACCGTTTGAACCCTACCTGGCCATCGCCATATACGTAGTGCTGCGGATTGAAAGAGGTGTACAAGTCATAGTCCGGTAAGTTGTTGTCGAGCATCTGAAATGGCGGGAGTGATTCCATAGTTGCTTGAAACGATGACTGATGTTAGACAAAAAAAATTCGTGTTATAAGACTCTGGAATTACTCTGAAGTATTTGGCTAATGCTCGGGTGCATGGAACATTAATTTGATCGAAAACGATGAGACTTAGAGAAGCAAAACCTGGAAAATTGTATGGTCCCTTTAGTTACTTACCTCCTGATCCGTGTCCTCTGTTGATCCATGTTGAGAAGCAACTGGAGTGTTATCAGTTACACTTGAAACTCCTCCAAAACTTGGGAGAGTATCCAAGCTTTCACTCGGTTTCCTCTTCAAGCGACAGAGGATATAGGGTATCTGTAAATATTTATTTTATAATTAATGTAACAAAGATTAGTCAGTATAATCCGAAAGTTTCACTTTGAATACACTGGAATGTGAGTGAAAAAGAGAACGTGTAAAAGTATATGTCACATGGTCAAAACAAAAAATGATAATAATACACGGTACGATAGTCCTATTGGCTTGCTCTTTTCTTTTTGTAATTAAGGGACGTGAGAATAAAGGTAGCCTAAGCCCATGGAACCCAGTGTATCCCATGCACTGTTTAAGTACAGGCCTTTGGATTTGTGCAGGTTGTCCTAATTCACAGTATCCTTCCACTAAGTTCGTGAGATTTAAAAATTCCCTAATGCCCTAACTGGACCAATCCACATTAATTGGCTCGTTCTGTTGAAAGCTGTTGATATGATGTTATAGTTCAAAAGAACCATCATCCTACTTTTTTCAGCCTGCTAATGCACTATCAAGTTACTCTACACAAATTTATTTTGCTCACAAAAAATACAAGAGAAATCATAGATAGATCAAATGGAGAACCTGGAGGGTTGAGGAGTATCCACTAAGAAGTTCAGGATTTAGGTGATATTCATGCATTACCCATCCAGTCTTGGTGCAGCCTTTGTAAAAGACCAAAATCCTCTTGGTGCCTATTAAAACCTTAGTGTCTCGATCTTTTATGTCATCTCTTCGGCAAGTGATCTTCCAATGACCACTCCTTGTCTTCCTTTTCACGTGCTCACTATTTTGGGCTACATAAGGAGAAGGACATATGAAGAACCAGTCCCATCCATCTGATGGAACATTCAATATCCCTGCACCCATACATGGCAAAAGACTTAGGACAACTTATCAAAACATTATAAATGGATAGAGAGTATGAACAACTTTTCTATGTATAATTGCCGTTGCGATATCACAAGTAAATGTAACGACACATGCCCAAGTTAAAGGGAAAAGAGTAGGCGCACGAAACTCACCTGGATATAGTCTAGGTAATTCCCAAGGATCCCATGCATAGAAATCCTCGAGCTCGGGGATGACCCAACTGTCGGTGTATCTTTGTACCTTGCCCATCAGATAATGATTGACTAGTTCTTCATCGGTCGGATGGAATCTGAATCCCAGCGGAAATTGATCCATACCGAGGGTAAGCACGGCTGATTGACTAAGACAAGTGACACAGATTGAGTAACTCTGAGTCCATGTTTTAATTGAAGATGGCAACTTATAATCGGACTCGACGTTGACTCAGGGTCTTCCCTTGTGCCTGAAGCCCTTGTTTCTGAAGGGAAGGTTGATACATTTCTCTATCTTCTACGAGGAGGATTCCACCTTGGAGAAGCTACTGGTGAAATTCTCATTTTATCCTCCCCGTGAAAAAGTGAGGGAAATCCTTGGGACCATTTGGTTTGCTAATGCCCGTAAAGCTCTATACTTGGAGAAATTGAGCCAAAGCATGACAACCAAGTGACCATAGGCACCCGAATCGAGCACCGAGCCCCTCTAGTCTAGAAAACCTCGTTCAAGTGCAGCCGTTTTCTGAAAAATATTGATCAGGCATGGGTGGCTTTTGGATTAAGAAGGCAACTAATTGCCCCAGCCCATCCAGAGCATGCTTCAAGGTTTGGATAGGACCTGCTTGCCACTAGGCCCGTGATCATGTCTAATCTTAACCACGTATATAGTGGTTGATCTAGGGGAGATGCGGTGGTGGCCCTCACTTCCTTAGAACCAAATTTTTATTTTTATTGTTTGAGATAACATTTTTTCAGAAAGAATTATCTAGGGTATTCAATTGACATTAATTGCCGCGTCCTCTCTAATCTCAATTTCGTGGTCTACCATTGCTAGCATGGATAATTTTGAAAGAAGATGGTCCTCATGATGACTTTTTTTTTTTTTTTTTCTTGGGGCTAGAAATGATCCTCATAATGACTTGAAACAAAGGCCATGTAACTTAACTTACCGAGTTACATGAAAGTAAACAACAACTTTTAATTAAGTTTTCAATATTTTTACTACTACTTTTCATACCTTAGTGAAAATAGCATGATTACAATTGACTACACTTCTGTCCAGTAATCTCCTCTCGTTACCCACGTGTCTTGCAAGACCAATCAAAGCGAAGCAAAATACAATTCTATCTAATATTTCAAGAGACCATTACAGGACTGTTTGCTAGAATGGTTTGCATAGGACTAGTCATTAATCTCACGAGGTAAACTCTCTGTACGCTTATTTTTTTGAGTTGGATGCATGGTATTTTTAGAATCTGTTTGATAATCTTTCTGTTTCTCCAAATTTTTGTTCTTTTATTCCCCAAAATAAAAAAAAAATAATAAAAATTTGTTTAGTAACGTCAATTAATTTTTCTATTCCCCGGAGTAGAAAAGTAATGAGGGAATTGATTTGGAATAAAAACTAGAAATAGAAAAAAATAGTTTATTGTTCTTGGGAACAATTTCCAAAAATAAGTTATTTTCTCTTCTTCTTTTTTTCTCTTTCTCTTTTCTTCTTCTTTGTTGGCCACCACCCCTCGTTACCACCTGTTGTCGACCGATTGCTACCGCCATCGACCGTTGACCATCGTCGACCGCCAACGCCGATGGTTGTTGCCGCCCGCCCCCCTAATGATCGCCAATGCCACCACTGCCGACCACTTGCCACGGTTGCCCACTTTGCCGATTGGTAGTCGACCGTAGTAGTCGGCGGCAATGGGCGATGGGCAACAAGCAACGTCAGCGGCGGTGATAAGGAAAAATAAGAAAAAAATTAGAAGAAGTTCTACATAAATCATATCAAACGCATTCCTATTTTTTTTTTTTTCATTTCGAAGATAGAAATTTTGTATAGTTACCGGGCGCATTCTTTTATTGAGAAATTATTCTGAGAAATAAAAATAGAAAAAAACTATTTTTGAAAAGAAATTATTCTCCGAAATAGAAGTATTACCAAACATACCCTTTAAGTTACGATGAAAGAACATCCAAATATTTTTGGGAAGTGACTTTCGTCTTTTACTTATTGTTTTTTCAAAAAGTTTGTCTTCTCGAGCTTCCTCTTTTTCCGGTCATTTTTCTAGGGTTCACCCCAACTCGGGTAAATATCTCCCGACCCTAATACGTACCTTGATATCCCAATATGTTCCAAGAAGTCGAACAGAGTTAGAAAATTGCATTTAGGAAGTTGATAAGTTGTTGCCATTAGACTGAAAACTGCGAAATTTCCCCAATTTTAATGGTGTCGATTTATTTTTAATCGGATAACAAAATTAAGTTCTTTCCTTTGCGAGTGGTGTCGAAGATGTTATCCTTCTCATGACGGACATCCATGCAACATCCAGGCAACCCCTATCTCTCATCTTCCTAGTTTATTCTGTCTCATTTAATTTTGCATGATTGGGAGTCTTCAGCAATATTACGAGAGTCAACTCAGAAATGAACCAACCTCACACACAACATAAATCAATTATGAATTCAAGAAAAGTTGGTGAACCGATATTCTTTTAAACTAGTCCAGATGCTTCTTATAATTATATTTACCATTGGATTAATCACTAATTATCCGTTAGAAGTATTTATATTTTAATCGATGGAGAATTGATTTTGATAAACGAAGAGTTGTGATATGTTATTAGAAGTAAGTCTTTGTAGAAGATCAGGCCTGTTTTCCCCTAACTTAAAGCCTGTTGAACAATGATAGACTTGTTATATATGAGAAGGAAAATTTTAAATAAAGACTTGAAGCAGAGTCATTTTTCTGAAAATAAAAGAGGCTATTTTCTCAAATAAAAAATGGAAATGGTTAAATCGTCTTAAATAAATGTTTGTGGTCAAATCGTCTCGAATAAGAATCTTTGTCCGGCCAGCAAGCAAGTGACTATGTCGGACAGAGAATGGGTATTTTAGTCGAAAAATTTCTAGGTATATATTTGAATTTTTTGGAATATTTTCATTGGCTCATATGATGATCTTGCACATGGCTGGATACATTGGCGAAATGACTTCTTTGGACTGTTGCGCTGTATTTACCACTCTCCTTGGAAATGACATAGATCTAGGGATGCACATCGGGGAGTTCATACTTCCATGCAGTCACCTCCTTACATATGTGTTAAAGTCCATTATCTACTACCCCACATAAGTGTACTTGAGTTTACATAAAAAACATGAACTTTCTCGAAAATCGTAGAAACCATGCAATAAATAACAGCAAGTTAAGGATTGTTGTCCCGACCTTAACCTAGTCTTCCGACCTCTTCACCTCCTTTGTAAAAGTCGACGCTCCACCCATCACTCCGGCATGCATCCCTCATTGAAAAGTTTTGGAATTATTTTTATAATTGAACTAAAGCTTAATTCAGAACCAAGTAGTAATGTTAACATGTATCATGGTGCGATGAATCTTCCTATGGTTCACAAAATCCGACTCATAGCTTGAGAAAGAAAAATTGGACTTACAATAGCCTAGTAAGGATTATGTAATGGAGACCACGACAGTGCATAGCGTATTCGTACCGAGACATGTTTGGCAAAGTCACCTTTTTCACGGAATTTGGGGTGATCGGTTGAGTAAATCGATGCTTTTTATAAGGCGGGATGGGAGGGATGGAGGAACCAAGATCGTTGTAATAGCGAAATGTGGAGGTTGGGACACCTGGAGTGCCATAACTTGGATCACCGAGAGACACTTAAGTGCCATAACTTTAAAATGGTACACTTAAGTGCCAATATCGGAGTAAAATAGGATACTTAAGTGCCACTCCGGCGAAAATCCGGCCAAATGGCTGATGTGGCAATTTTCCTGTAAGTTTGGTCCAAAATGGCGTCGTTTTGCACGTTGACGTGGTGAAGAAAATGCAAAACGACGCCGTTTCGTGTCGACGTGTAAATAATAATATAAAAATTAATTATATTTAAAATATTCAAAAATTAAAAAAATTAAGAAAATTTTAAAAATTTAAGAAAAATTATAAAAATAAAAAAAGGGGGAGATCGAACGGGGCGGGCCGAGGGCCGAGCCCTCGCCGCCGTCGCCGGAAGGGCCGGTGACGACGACCCGGCCGACCCTCCCCACTTCGTCGCCGGCCCTTCCCGGCGGCGGCGGGAGGCGACGAGGCCGCGAGCCCTCGCCGGATCCGGGCAAGGGTCGCGACCCTCGCCCTAGATCCGGGCGCGGGTCGCGGCTCTCGCCTAGATCCGACGAGGGCTCGCGGGCCCGCCGCCTCCCGCCGCCGCCGGAAGGGCCGGCGACGGAGTGGGGAGGGTCGGTCGGGGTTTGTTGGGCTCGGCCGGGGGGCGAGCCCTCGCCCGGATCCGGGGCGAGGGTCGCGCCTTAACCCCGATCCGGCGAGGGCCGCAAGCCCTCGCCGTCGGGCCGGGCCGGGGCGGCGACCCCGCCGACCCTCCCCCTCCGTCGCCGGCCCTTCCGGCGACGGTGGGGAGGCGGCGCGGCGAGGGCTCGGCCCTCGCCCGCCCGTTCGACCTCCCCATTTTTATAATTTTTCTTAATTTTTAAATTTTTTTAAATTTTTTTAAATTTTCTTATTTTTTTTAAAATTTTTTGAATATTTTAAATAAAATTAATTTTAAATCTAATTTAATTAATTTTTATATTATTATTTATACGTCGACACGAAACGACGTCGTTTTTGCATTTTCTCCGCCACGTCGGCGTGCAAAACGATGCCGTTTTGGACCAAACTCGCCGAAAAGTCGCCACGTAAGTCGAATTTTTGCCTGAGTGGCACTTAAGGGCGTTTAGTAACGTTTCTGTTCAAAACCTGCTCCAGGAACAGAAATAGAAAAAAGTGTTTACTTCCGGGGAACAATTTTTTACCGTAAATATGCGTTTAGTAAATTTGTTAGGAAATAAAAAAAATGAATAGAAACACGTTTAGTAAATTTTATTCTTTTTTTTGTTTCTTTTAATTTTTTAATATTTTTATTTTATTTTTCATTTTTTTCTTTCTTTTTATTTTTTTCTTCTTTCGGCCGGTCCCCCGCCTCCGCGATCGGGCCGACGGGGCCGGCAGCCTCGCCCGACCACGGTGAGGCTTGCCGGCCCCCGGTGAGGCCGAGCCTCGCCGTGGTTGGGCGAGGCCGAGCTCGCCCGGCCAAGGTGAGGCTCGGCCTCCGGGGCGGCGACACTCCGGCGAGGTCGCCGACCCTCGACGGCGTCGCTGGCCAAAGAAAAAAAGAAGAAGAAAAGAAGAAGAAAAGAGGAGAGAGAGAGAAGAAGGAAGAAGTGTTTCTTCAAAATTGTTTCTAACGAAACAATTTTTTTTTTGTTTCTCATTTCTGTTCTTTTTTAAGTTCCGAGAACAAAAAACAAAAAAGAATGAAACGCAACCAAATGTGTTTACTGTTCTTTTTGTTTGTTAACAAAAACAAAAAATTTGTTCATAAACAGATCCGAGAAATGAAAACATGCAGCCTAAGGTGCGCATGACAAAATTTCTGTTTGTTGATTTCTTCTGTTTCTCTGTTCCCCGGAACATGTTTGGAACAAAAATCTGTTTGGTAACGCAATTTAATTTCTCTATTTATGAAACAGATTTCTATTCCAGGGAATAGAGAAATTGAAGAAATCGGAAGTTCGAAATTTTAACTTCTCGTTTAAAATAGAAATCAGAAACCGAAATCAAACCATATAAAAGAACCTTGCGCTTTCTTGCTAACTTAATTCACTCATAACCACAACTTCACAAATTATTGCTAATTTTCTTTTTCTTATTTTGCTCGTGTTTTTTTTTTTTTTTTTTTTTTTGATAACTTCCTCTTTAGGATGAAAGGCAATCGAATGGGTCCCCAATTTTTAAAAACGACCAAAGTTCTTAAATGCTTACTTAAAAACAATGGGGTTCTTTTCTCCTAGAAAAGGCACGCGCATGGCCAGTTGAAGACAAAGTTCTTACGTAATAAATGAATAAAAAACGTGCCTAGAAATTTAACCTTATTTTTTTACGAATTCAAAATTCTTGCAAAATCAAAATAATTAGATTGTTACACAATCTTGAATTTTAATTCGAAGGCAAGAGATTCAAGAGAATCTCTTTCTTTGCTATGTAAGGGCTATTAAAGGTTCATTGAGCAACAATAAAGGAATTATGGATGAGCAACTTGACCGATTCAATTCGAGAATCAAAATAAACTGACCTTCCCATTGGTTCCTAACCATAAACGTTACTTTAAAGTAGAATTCTTATATTTGTTGATAATCTTGTATAATACTAGTTTTTGATAAAATTACAAAGCTGTATAGGCACCATTGATGACATCCATATTCATGCTTCCGTAGTACTTGTTTGAACTTACGCAAGATGAGCTTACAAACGATACATTAACCGAGAAGGGAAACCAAATAAATACACTTAGGAAAACAATTGCTAATAAAATGGCAAGGGATAATAATATGCTGGAAATTCCATGAAATTGTATTTTCAACTTTTGTATTATTTCGACTATTATTTTGTATTTGAGGATTTCCTATATTTTTTAATATTATTTCGACTATTATTTTATATTTGAAGATTTCCTATGTTGTTATTTAATCAATTTCTATTCTTAGAAATAGAAATTTTGTTCTGTTATTAAATGGATTTCTATTTCAGAAATAGAAATTTTGAGTCGTTATCAAACGGGTTTCTTTGCTCAGAAACTTGTCCGAGGAATAGAAATTAAGAAATTTATTTCTGGCTAGAAATTAATTTCTGTTTCAGAAATTTTGTCATGCGCAGCCTAAGTGTCCCATTTAACGTCAAACGGCACTCAAATGTACCATTTTAAAGTTATGGCACTTAAGTATCCTCCCGTCTTGCTTATGGCACTTGGGCTGTTCTTCCGCGAAAAGTGAATAGCCAAAAAATCGGTGCTTTTTCACGGATTCGCTCACGCGAAGTTAAAATCATATCTCTCCTTCAGCAATCCTCGTTGTCTTATGAGGCATTGAGCAATCCTCGCTATCTAAATTCCAGATCTGTCGACGATCCTCCTCTTTCGTAGGAGGTTGTTATTTTTTGCCATTGCCATCCACCTTATTTAGAGGATGCTCTACATTTTTTGGCTTTTTTTTTTTTTTTTTTTTTCGCTATGTCAACAATCCTCGATACTCCATCTCTCCTATCCCCTTATAAAAGGTTCATAGCACCGGTTTATTCAACCGATCACCCTTAAATTCCATGATGAAAGTGACTCTACCAAACATGCCTCGATATGAATACGCTGTAACTTGCACTATCATGACCTCCATTACATCATTCTTACTAGGCTATCATAAGTCCAATCTCTTTTTCTCGAGCTATGAGTCGGATATTGTGAACCATGGAAAGATTCACCCCACCATGATACATGTTAACATTACTACTTGGATCTAAAGTAACCTTTAGTTCATTTAAAAAATGATTCCGAAACTTTTCAATGATGGGGTAGACGCCGGAGTGATGGGTGGAGCATCAACTTTTACAAAGGAGCTGAAGTGGTCGGAAGACCAGGTTAAGTTCGAGATAGCAATCCTTTAACTTCTTGTTATTTGTTGCATGGTTCCTATGATTTTCGAGATAGTGTGTTTTCTATGCAAAGTCAAGTACGCTTATGTGGGATGGTAGATGATGGGCTTTGACACATATGTAATAAAACATAGAAGTGACTCGTCCAATGAAGGAGAACGCACGCCCTAGCCAAAGTCCATATAAACCTAGAAAATAAATGCAACTCTAAACTTTCTTTGCGTTTTTCTACGTAAGAGGAAAAGACATGCTCCAAATAATCTGTATGGCATCAACATCCTTTTCTTTTCTTTTTTTTGGTAAAAGGTAAATAATGAGGAAATGCCAAATGTACAAAAGATCTCGTTACTAAAAACTTACACTTCAAATGCAGGAACAAAAGGAGTGGAAGGGTGATGAGATGTAAAAGCCGCAAATCGCATCACACACGCTACAACACCAAGACCAAAAAGAAGCATGGCATGGTCAACCGGCTACCAAACACGCCACAGGTGAGGAAGAGGTCACTGTTGGACCGAACTACCTACGGGTCCCCAGTGAAAATAATTGAGTCTAGGCCCCAACTTCTCTGTAACATCCTGTTTTTGAAATTATCTTCGATGTTCCTGAAGGTGATAGCCTTGTCTCAGACCACTTTGAAGAGGCGGTTCTTCATGGTCGGGACTGTCAGGGCTGGTCTCTAAAGATGATGTTATTCATGTTCTTCCAAATGATATGACAAAGTGCGCCAAAAGAAAAACAGGCAATGCACTTGTAGAAAAACATCTTTTATTCCTAGGTAATTCGAAATCAACTAATGAAGCCGTTCTTTTCAATATACTTCGTAAATTTTATATATTTGTCTAATGAGTACGGGGAAAAAGAATAAACAAAAACGCTCGAGCAATACAAGACTCGTTAATCAT
Source organism: Eucalyptus decipiens (assembly GCA_014182575.1). NCBI lineage: Eukaryota > Viridiplantae > Streptophyta > Magnoliopsida > Myrtales > Myrtaceae > Eucalyptus > Eucalyptus decipiens. Next base: position 11,687,610 of record CM024616.1, read on the forward strand.
AGTACAAGACAGTTTCCTTTCGGGCAAGCTTTAAGGGTTACGGCAGGGGTGCAGAGTTTTATCCTTGAATATCTTAATCTCAGAACAAGCAAATTTCAAGAACAGAGAGACTTCAAAGATATTCCTGCACAAGAAGCAGGCTAAGCATGTCAAGGACTCGAGTCGAGAATGGCGCTCGCGTGTTTGGCCTTTAGAGCCTCATCGATGCACAACAACATCTGACATTCCATATTTGTCATGATCATACAGAGCTTGGTTGTTATTATCGAACATAATTACACGTGCGAGAGAGAGTGTTCTTACTTGTCGGACAGGAGCTGCAAGAGGCCCTGGGATAACATAATAAGCAGCGTCAAAAGACCACTTCAACCATTGGATGAACCCTTTGCCGCTGAGAGAGAGAGAGAGAGAGAGAGATGCATGACCCATTGACAAGGTTTTTGATTTAGAAATAGAGGAATCATATACTACTCAAAGATAAGAATTGGAGAGAGGAACGTCTTGTTCATCTCTTTGGATAACATAATCTGATTTCAAGAAAAATTTACATTTTGATTGTTGATAGATTTGATTGATTTTGAACTTTGAGAATTTCCCAGTTTTTAATTGATTATTAAAATCTTCAATATTTATTTCTTCTCTTACCATAAGACCCTAATCTAAAGACTTTTATGATATCGAATTAAAAGAAGATGTTGGTCATCTTAATAAGTTCACTTTTAAAAAATATGTTTGTTCACATCTTAGGCCACTACTTAATGCCGACGAATGGAGGGAGTGTTTTTCACACAAACGTTGAATTTGATTTATTAAAGTGAATAACACGCGCGTATATATTTGCGACGGGCAGGAGACAAATATAATCTGTTCTTTACTTCAATGCTTGTGAAGCCCAGTTCAGTTGGGATTAAACAGAGCACAACAATTCAGGCAAAGCCAGTATCCAACATACCCCAAATGCTGATATTAAAGAAGTTGGCGTATTGTCGGATACCGACTTAACCGAAACATTTGCACCATCAAATAATCATATTGGCCGACGAGGACTACCGCAACTAGATATCAGAATACTCAAGCAATTGGAGCCACAAACTAATCTAACTTTAAGAGAGAAATGAAAGACTCAGCAGACACAAACTACCAAATCAGAAACAGCCTCAGCCACAAGCGCTTCCAGCAATTCCCCTTCTATTTCCCTCCCTAAATTATCGACCACCAATCTGAAATGTCCAAGCCAAATTTTCCCAACAACCTCTTCCTTCACGGCCCTCTCCACGTCCACACAGGTGTGGTCCTCGTCATCTCCAGACACACTCCGGACCTCAGTAAACCACTCCTTAATCTGGCTCCAAACTATGTCGGCCCTGATGGATGATTTCTCCTCCATAAGCAAATCTCCGGGCCCACAACAGAACCTGTCTACTAGGCATTCCTCTGGCCCGAAGCCAGTAATGCCTATAATCGCTGCATTGACACAGTCAAATATGAGCTTCCTGTTCGATCTTCTTTGCCTTCTCTTAGCCTCATTTAAAGGTTTGTCGTCCTCGTCTGCATACTTTTCCCTCAGTAATGGATCCAATGGGCTATGAAGTGAATGCCAACTTGAAACATCGGAGTAGGATGGCGCTGTGCCATCTTGGCTAGATATGGATAAAAGCTTTTCAATGAAGACGAAACAATCTTCTTCTTCCTCCTTGGAACCATAATAAGTTGTGGAGGGTTTTGACAGACAAAGAAATGCTCTTTCCGGATACTCACCCCAGGAAAGAGACCGGGCTACAGATCCTATAGGAGGTGACTTGTCGATCAAATTAGATTTAAGAGACTGGACCGGCAGTTGTTTTCCTGTTATAAATGAGAAACAATGTTAGAACACAACAGGGAAATAACATTTATGAGAAATTTCTCACTTATATGTTTTTAGTATATCTATGTAGAATTTAAGCTGCAATACCAGAGTATTCAGGAATTATACCAGCATCTTCTTCAAAAGACAGTTCTAAAACTGATATTGGGCTTGGTTGGTCCTGGTTCTCACCAACACTTCCCAGAACAGGCTTTGATACAGACAATCCAACCTGCAGCAAAGAAGTGCAATCCATTAGATCAGAGTCTGGGTCAAAGCCTCGATAAGCAAATGCTATATAAAACCACAACCATGTTATAAGCCACCTGCAGTTGAATGTCTGCAATTCAACAAAACTTATAGTGATCTCAACAAAGCATCAAATTACCAAGGGAAAGCTCCTACATGAGCAAGCCAGAGGACCCAGACACGAAGCAAAGACATAGCTATTGGAAGTGACCATATCAACTAATTAGTTATCAAGAGGAGCAATATTGCAACATCAAGGTTTTACTTAGATTGTGATGAATACATAGAAGACATCACCATTCATTTGAAGCAAATACAGCATAGAACTAAAAACCTGCACATAAATGTCAAATTTGAAGCAGACCTCAAGTCACCCTACAATACGGAATATTAAACTACCTCTTCAGAGACACTGCTTTCGTTTTGCACCGTACGCATGGGATGAGTAGTTTTGTTCAGAAGTCCATGTCGAGCAGAATTTACAGAAGCTTCAATCTGATTTTCTTCAAAATATCGAGAAGCATGGTTGCTGGACTTCCCATAAGGATAGATAGAAGATTCTCGACTATTGACACCGGGTAAACGAGACTCATCAGCAGATTCACATGTGCCAGATTTTTCGTTGCTCGATCTTTTACTTCTAGATGAGAAAAAATTTGAAACTCTTCCCTTGAATGACAAACTAAGACCTTTTTCCTTAGATTCCTTGCGAACATGCATATTGGATGCCTCAGGATCCAAAGTTCGAGTGCTGATTGCATCACTGTACAACATTGAGGATACAGGGAGAGATTTTGATCTCAGAAGACTCTTCGGTGACTCGGCAACTTCTTCGATTTCAGATGAGTTATTCCTTGAGCAGGAAGCTGATATCCTTGGTTCCCGCTCAATATTGTTGCCGTCTTCCCCTTTTCTAATTGACACCTTTGTGTCCGAAAGCGAAAGCATCTCACCCAAGGTACCAGAGGTTTTGTGGATATGCCTTTGTTCACGTGTATTCTTATTAGATGCCATAACCGCCCACCTCTCCGAGAGACGCTTTTTCGCTTCTCTAGAAACTGTTGATTCAGGAGAATAAGATGTATGACTCAACGAAGAAGCTGAAAGGGGGCTATCAAACCTATTGATGCAGTCCCAAGAATGCCTTGAAGCAGGTGACAAGACTTCTGAATCACTGCAATTCTCTTGTGGAAACTCATATTCCGATTTATTAAATGAACTGCCATCACCACTATAGCCATTAGAGAAAACAGAAGATAGCAGCGTTTCATCTCTACGGTGTCCCTTCATACTTTCTCGGACATGATGTGTAACCTCCTTGGCCGCTTCTCTTGATAATTGCACATCACCATCTTCAGCTTCTTCAAAGAAATCCTCACCAGGCAACTTTTTAGATATCGTGGAAGGTGGCGAAATAGACTTAATTTCATGAGTTTGGCCAAGACTAGGCTTCAAAACCACGATTCGAGTTGGTTGAGAACCATGGTCACTGCCATTTCGATCGACATAATCAGGGGAGCCAACAGATCTACTTTTACCCCATCTAATCTCTTGGGATGCCTCAGCTGGTCTCTTTGCCAGATTTTCGTTCTTCTTTCCCATCACGGGATATTTCTCATTGTCAACCATCTTAGATGGTCTGAGAACAGTGATGCGTTTTGTATCAGGAGGGGCACAAGTAGACTCCAATTCCTGGAGATGCTTGGAAAAGAGATTATTGGGTTCTTTAATAAATTCAAGCAAAAACTCTCTCTTGGAATTCAAAACTTCCAATGCATCTTGCAACTCCTTTGACCGGTTAAGCTTTTCATCAGTTTCTTGGCATTTTGCTTCCATGAATTTCTGCTGAATGACCGTCTTTCTCTTCTCCCTTCCTTTTCCACCATACCTTTCCATCTGTGGTGATATTTCTCTTGCAGAATTTGTCTTCTGAGATATCTTTTCTACTTCATAAATGTCTTTGTAATCATCGATCTCTCGGTATTTAAAAGATGCATCCTTCATCTGCTCGTGCACAAATGTATCTCCTTGCAGCCAACTTTGACACGGTACATCTTGTGGAATTAAACAAGGCGATGAATGGTTTGTTGATGGGCTTACATCTACAACTGAATCAGGACTTTGTCGTGGAAGGCCATCAAAGCCCATCAACTTCGCCACTACATTAGGTGAACCGTGCTTAGACTCCACTTCTCGAGACATTTCTTGTGCAATTAACATCTTCATGGGCATGGAGTTTGATTGTCTGTTAGGTGAACTTCTCCTCGAGTTCGAAGTGATCTGCAGTCCCAGGAAATGCAGGACCTGTAAGGACATAATTTTGGATCCTTTGTTCTGTATGTTGTATGTTTGCTCGCTCTTTTCAGGGCGGGTGGGGGAATTGTCTTCCTATCTCTACTATCAGATTATACTAATCGACTAATTAATATACATTCGAATGTCTTACCATTTTTTCCTCTATGTCATTTCGACAAGATGGACTTAAAATTCTTGGCACATCTGGTTGACTCCTTGTGAGTGAAGGATCTGCAAAGTGACAACTCTATGTCAAACATGGTTATCTCACCATACCAAGATATACATTAGACAAAAAGCAGAAAGGATGAACAGCACAAAAGATGACAGATTAAATGGAATCTATGTGAATTTGTCCGTGAACAAAAAATAAGGGGCACAAAGTAGGCATATACAAACTTTTACACCTAATTGAAGCCACCAAAGGGGAAAAACCCAGAAAGGGGTGAATCATGAGTCAATAAGTATAAATAGAAGAATCTGTACTGTCTATAACGGACAAAGAGAATCATTAGAAGGGAGGTAATGGTATGGTCTATGAGAGTATACTTAAAACAGATTAAACTCGGCACAAGCCAATGAATACATGATTCAAGCAAAAAGAAACGCATACTGACGGAGAACTATCCGAACTGAAGCATAATTACTGGCAATGCTTGAAGTTCTAAAGCACAATAAGTATCTGACAAAGGCCAAGAGGTGCAGCGCACACCATCATAATGCGGTTTATACGTGAGAAGCTTCTTTGAAGCTGCCCCTGTGCTTAGATCAAAAGGTTCACCATTCTTCCCAGGCATCCTGGAAACTGTTCCTCGGTGCCTCGAGCTTTATTATTCCGAGCTCTATCCATTTCAACGCCTGCAACATCATCATGAAAGAAAGAAGGGATTCAAATCAAAACGACCCATTAAATGAAATGGACCAAAATCCACAGAAAGAGATTATTCTTTCTCTTTTTGGGCCAGCAAGCAAAGGCCTCCTCTTGGTACAAGAGACGCTAGGGAAAATAGAGACGATCCATGTTTACAGATGTTCAACACGTCTTGGGTACTACCGCAACAGAGTCGGCATCATGCCCTGGAGAGATCCCCAGCACCTTCAGTTCAAGAAAGACATAACACAAACACCAAGTAGTTCCATTTCCCAATTAGAACCTCAAAGTACCTAAATCGATTCCATTTCACTCGACAGAGAAGACAGGAGTATCACTCTACAACACTCGAGAACCCCTAAATCCAACTCAATCACAACGGCGACAGCCAATGCAGCTAGATATAGCCAAGACACACCCCTGCATTGAAAACTAGAACGGCAATTCATGAAGACGAGTACTGAAAAATGAAGTAATTCATGAAGAAGAGCACCGAAAAATCAACTGAAAAAGAAAAAACAACTTGCAATCCCAGCACACACGCATGCTGAGCTACGAATCACGCAAATGCCGGACGCACAAGAGAGAGATTCAGCCACTGGGAAAAAAAGACGACTGCTTTTCGGCTGCAAAAAAGCGAGATCGAGAGAATGCATTGAAAGGTATAAAAGGTCGCCAGCATGGAGAAGCTACTTTTCTCTCTCTAGAGAGAGAGAGAGAGAGAGAGAGAGAGCGACCTTGAGAGAGGGAGCGGTGGATGCCGGCGGCCGGAGCAGGACATCCCGGCGGGGACGCGGCCGGAGCAGGGGGGGCCGGACCGGCGGCCGAGATCCGCGCCTTCGGTCCGCCGCTGCGCACCTGCAGTTCGGGTCGGATGCAGATGCGGAGAGAGAAAGAAGAGAGAGACAGGAGAGAGAGAGAGAGAGGGGAAGAAGTAGAAAAAGAAATGAGTGTTGCTTTTGAGTCCACTGATTCGACGTCGAGCTCGGGGAAAGGCAAGCAATTATTATTGTTTTTTTCGCCTTTTTCGTTCCTGATGATTTGTTCCTTTCTTTCTTTTTTTTATTCAGTTATCTACAAATTATTATTTCGGTAGCTTTATTCTTTTATTCAGGATTAATTATTTATATAACGAATAGACATCGGTAAAAGAAAATATTTTTGGATGAAACTTTTCTATTAAAAAAAAAGTCGGAGAGGCTACTCGTTAAAATTGGTAATTATGTATGGTACACAATAAATAACGTACTCGTGTGAAAATAATAAGTTATTTCATTCGGTAATAAGTTTAAATGTTTGATTAATTAATTCATTAGTTGGGACTATAATTACATATAAATCACATGCGGTATTTCTCATAAAAACCCAAAATACATTGAAATTTGCGCATTTACAAAATTTTAAAATGAAATTGATTTCCTGTTAAATCAATTTCTTAATTTCTATTCCCCTGGATAAGTTTTTGAAAGTTAAAACCCGTTTGATAACGACTAAAATTTCTATTTCAAAAAGCAAACTCAGTTTGATAACATAACAAAATTTCTATTTCTAGGAATAGAAATTGATTAGATAACAACATAGGAAATCATCAAATACAAAATAATAGTCGAAATAATACTAAAACAACATGAGAAATCCTCAAATACAAAATAATAATCGAAATAATACTAATACATTACAAAAGTTGAAAATACAATTTCATAGAATTTCCGGCATATTATTATCCCTTGCCATTTTATTAGCAATTATTTTCCTAAGCGTATTTATTTGGTTTCCCTAATCGGTTAATGTATCGTTTGTAAGCCCATCCTATGTAGGTTCAGATAAGTACTACGGAAGCATGAATATGGGTGCCATCAATGGTGCCTATACAGCCTTGTCATTTTATCAAAAATTTGTATTATACAAGATTATCGACAAAATAAAATTAATGGTGTAAAGGAATATATGAGAATTCTACCTTAAATTAATGTTTATGGTTAGGAATCAATCGGGGAAGATCGGTTTATTTTGATTCTCAAATTGAATCAATCCAGTTGTTCATCCCTAATTTCTTTATTGTTGTTCAATGAACCTTTAATGGCCCTTGCATAGCAAAGAGAGATTCTCTTGAATCTCTTGCCTTCGAATTAAAATTCAAGATTGTGTAACAATCTAATTATTTTGATTTTGCAAGAATTTTGAATCCGTAAAAAATAAGGTTAAATTTATAGGCACGTTTTTATTCATCTATTACGTAAGAACTTTTTATTCAACTAGCCATGCGCATGCCTTTTCTAGGAGGAAAGAGCCCCATTGTTTTTAAGTAAGCATTCAAGAACTTTGGTCATTTTGAAAATTGGGGACCCATTCAATTACCTTTCATCCTAAAGAGGAAGTTATCAAAAAAAATTGAAAAAAAAAAAAAAACACGAGCAAAATAAGAAAAAGAAAATTAGCAATAATTTGTGAAGTTGTGGTTATGAGTGAATTAAGTTAGCAAGAAAGTGCAAAATTCTTTTATATGGTTTGATTTCAATTTCTGATTTCTATTTGAAACGAGAAGTTAAAAATTCCAACGTTTCGATTTTCATTTCTCATTTACTTCCTAATAAAATCATTTGAAATAAAAATCAAATCATACATTAAACTGTTTCCAAACCCTGTTTCGGGGAACGGAAAACGAAGAAATCGAAAACGTAAATTTTGTCGTACGCGCGCCCGAGTATCCGTCAACCTGCCGGATATCATCTCTAAAGATGTTAGCGATGCGCTATTGCTTATGAAGGCCTAATTTTGTCATGTTTGTTACATGAATAGAGATGTACCTAACTATCTATCATGCGCTTCACAATAATCATATATTCAATACATACTTTGAGATTGAAAAGTGGCATCATACCAGCTATTTTTTTTATTAAAATGATCATTCTAGTCAATAACCAATGTTTTAGTATCGATAATAATTTATGTTTAATTTCTTTTATAAACAGTAAACAAATTCAATTCATTTTTCGTGAAATAAATGCATCTAATCCACGGTCAAACTCAAGATACCGCAGCCACCTCCAACAATTAATTAATTTAACTTAACTTATAATCCATCCTTAACAATTAAACCCTCCGCTACGCACGACGTGCAGTTTCGTAAACTTTAATCTTTGTCCAAGTGCGTTGTCTTATGTGGGCAAGCAAAACGACAAAGCGTCTGCCTTCCAGTCGCGCGACACTTTTCCCCACTACCAAAAAAGATATTCCCATCCCATCGAGAATCCTCATCCCCGGAACGAGGAGAAATCCTTAATAATGTTCCACTATCTCGCACCATTTCCTTTTCAATTTATAAAGTTCGTTTAAGGATGATCTCTCTTGTTATGTAAAAATTTCTTAATTTGACAAGGGAAAGCGACGGGAGTGATTCCCGCGATGCACGACAAAAAGCGCCAACAAATGTTGTCACGTACGACCTTGTATTGGATGAGATCAATTTTTTGGGTTAACTTATCATTAAAAAAAATTAACAGAGTTGTTAAATATATATTCTCATAGCTACTGTCAGCATTTCCCGAATTTAAAAAAGAAAAATTTGGAGATCACACGATTTTTTTACTGATGGGCTGTGGAGAATACTGTGGAGTGGTTGAGCTACTCCGAGGTCAAAGTAAATGCAGAATGCAGGCTTGCATGGACCGGGTCGGCCACATCTTGGTATGGCATTGACATTTTGGTGGCGTGATTTCTCAATCTCGTCGCGTGGCAAAAGCCTAATTGCATCGAAGAAATTGTAAGTTAACTCGGGCGGATTGGCTTAAGGCTGGCCCGACATCGATGGTTTCGCTGTTGAGAGCGACTCGTGGGATTGCCGTGCAGAACTGTACAAGTCTGTTTCATGCATGCGGTGCGGGTTTTCCGAACCCGCACCGCAACATTCAAAATAACCAACTGCCTCAGGCCAGTGATTTGGGGAGATTCAGCACGGTTTTGCTCAGCAGCTACGAGGAGAAGTTGCTGAAAAGCTCTTCCAGATTTTTCATATATTAACACGAGAACACTTGCATGGGTGCCTAATCGACAAGTGGGCCTGGGCCCGATTGAACTATCGGGCCGCAAAGCTTAATCGACACCCACTCGTGATTATAAACATAATGAAATTCACATTAAAGTGTATTAAAGAAGATACTAAGTCATGGAACGATCAGAATGTTCTATCATGTGACAATTACTGCTCATCTCACCGGCAGTAGAACTGTAGAATGAATGTGGAGAATAGTAAATTTCCATCCCAGAAAAATAGAAATTTGAAGAACTTAGCTCTCTTCTTTGCATTTTGGACACTGACATGCCAGGACTTACTAGAACATGTTATCCACAGAAAGAGGATATCGTACCCACGTGGCACAACCCCAGTGGAAGCAAAGATTTTGGTAAAAGAATATCAGATGATTCTCTCTCTCTCTCTCTCTCTCTCCCCCCAACATCACACAAGCCCACTTCATTCAAAGCCTCTCAATCTTGGTCCTCTGTTGCTTTACTAAGCTGTTTTTCCTCAACATTTGATCCAGACAAAGACAGCAAGAGAGAGAGAGAGAGAGAGAGAGAGAGAGAGATACCAACATACACAAGGATGGCTAGCTGGAGCATGGCTTCAGCTGCTTCTGGGTTGGTACTCACACCCAACGCCCCAACCAATGGGAACTCATCTGCTAAGAACAACATGGTGTTCTTTGCAAAGAACAATAACCCTTCTAGGCTTGTGGTGAGAGCGGCGGAAGAAGGGGCGGCTCCGGCAGCAACCACCGCAGCTCCAGCAGCAGCGGAAGCTTCGAAGGCCAAGCCACCCCCAATTGGACCCAAGAGAGGAACCAAGGTGAGTCTTACAATTCAATTCTACGATCGAATCACGGTATAAGCATTCTCTGTTCCCTGCAATCACTAATATAAAAACACGTGGTCATGTATTGATTTCAAGTTACAAAGTAGCATCTTTCTGTTTACTCTTCAAGTGTCTCCTCCGAGGGAATCAATCGATGAGTGTAAAGCAATCGAGCATGCTATATTCATTGAAGTAAAACTAGAATTAAATAACTGACATGACCGTTGGAGATGCTTACTTCTGCATCTATTCTATAAGAGAGGCGTTTCATTTCCAGCTTTTGAAAGTATCTAGTCAACATGAAAAGATAATAGAGTAAACCTTACTGCTATTCTGAGGACAAGCTCAGCATTTCTTCCGTATTTTCATCCAAAGGTAAAGATTCTCAGGAAGGAGTCATACTGGTACAATGGAATTGGCTCTGTAGTTGCGGTTGACCAGGTAACATTCATCTTCATCATCCCCATTACTGCATTCCCTTTCGCCACTATCCATCCTGTTGATTTTCTGTATTGGTTTCATCTGAGCAGGACCCAAAGACGCGCTATCCGGTTGTGGTTCGTTTCAACAAGGTCAATTATGCGAATGTATCTACTAACAACTATGCATTGGATGAGATCCAAGAAATTTAATGAGCTATGAGGACGCTGCAGTTTTAGTTCTTGCAAACTATTTTCAGTCTCCCCAACTTATCCTTTAGTCTGTATCATATGTGTGAGCGTTTTCTTGCATGACCATTTTTCGCCTTCCCAAGAGTTCAATAACTTACGCAAAACCACATGATGGACATATACCACTTCGGAATTCAAACAATGTGACACATACCAGGTTTACCCTCATCCTTGTGATGTAGCATGTAGAACTTAGAATTTTCTCACTGCCCTCCTCCCTTCAGTCGTCCCCGCTTTTTTCCCCGCCCTGTCAAGACTCAAGTGCAAACATTCAGTAACTTGAAATGGCACGTACAACACTTAGGTAGCATAACCACAGCTACAAATCTTCCTCATTCAGTTTTTGAGGTGATATGCCATCATTCCTTCCTCTAGTTATGCAGACATATGTGAACAATGTCAATCAGGTACATCGGACGAATGATCTTTACTTTAATTGTCCAGTACAATGAAGATGCATTCAGTTCATTCTTCTAACAGCAAATGGATTGAAGAAAAACCATGTAAATTTCAAAAATTCATATATGATGCCATCGTGTGCTCCAAGTTCCTTGTTTAATACGCATGGTTAGATATACAAGAGTATATGGAATGTGAGCCTCACGCAAGGCCTACGTGGATGAAGAGCTTATGTGAGTGACTACTGACATTTAGAAAAGAGCAAGTACCAATCTCCAAGTCAAATTGGAGAAGGTTATTCTTAAAGAGATTGACTGCAAGAAGCTTATCAAATGCTCTGTCATTTGCAAAGCCACTCCAACATGTGGGAAATTCAGTAATAAAAAGCCTTTATAATTTTAAAGAAAGTGTTACAGACAGAGAAGCAGGGATAACAGCCTGGGTAAGTATAAGTCATCTTCATCAGCCACATTTCAAGACATAAGTTCCCAAAATATACGATGTGTCTCAAAGGGCCTGAAGGTTAAATTATAAAGGATCTTACATTCTGCAACTTCATTCCCCAGGAAATCAGTTGTTAATAGTCTTAGATACTGAATTTGTGACATTTAAGTTAAAGACGGAATAGGATACCATCTTGAATTAATGTCCCTAGACAATATAAATCTGCGAACAGAAAATCTTGTGGTACTATAGAACATCTTTAGTTTAGATGGACTCTCAAAGGAAGTTCTCCTGATTGAAGACAAATCTAGTGGTAAAGCATAATTAATAGGAGTTTACATATACTAGTCTGGAAGTGTAATCTAAAAGTTCCACGATTTTAGAGAATCGGATCAAAGGATGTAACAATATTTTAGCATCTCAGAGGACCTCGTAAATCTGCTGATTGAATTTGATTTGTCAAAGGCCGTGGAAATATCTAACAAAAGAACAGGCCTTGGACACCTAGACTGTTTTAACCTAATTGCCAAGATAGAGTAAACAAAGATCAACAGAAATTAATGGAAGAAAACTTTTATAAGGAAACAGAGATTTAAGTTGTTCCTATGTGGAGATTACAAACTATACAGTTTCTAAAGGTACGAAAAGAATTATATTGGTACAGCAGATAAATAAATTATGCCCGTCAATATAAGATGCAAAAACTATGATCCTATTTCGTAAATATACACGATTGCATGCTAAGAGAGGGAAGACAACAAGACAGCATGCAAAAGATTGATCTTCATTTATCTAGAGTCTGTTCCACAAACATTCTTGAAGCAGCCTCAATTTTGCAGTGTGAACAGAACAGGGAATCCTATAGCTGCACAAATGTGTGTTACACTGGCTGATGTTTAAACACAGAGATTAGCGTCGCTCATCATCTATCTTCATCCCTTCGTTGGATGTATGCAGCATGAAGAGTTGGAGTGGGAATGAATTATAGTGTCAAAAAGGAAAATATCCTTCAGCTACAAAAAAAAATCTGTCATTGCTATGCACACTAAAGAACCCTTCCATCCATGCCATCAAGTAGTCCAGACCACATTCCCTTTACAGGAGGGAGCTGGACAACAAAGGCATTCAAGGAGGGTAACCAACACCACTACCACGAACACGACCATCCAGGCGTAGAGATAAATACCTGCAAAAGGAACATGACGAAACAGACATTTAGAAAAAGTTTACTCTCTGAAGTAGATCAACTACCTCTGAAGCACGTATATCAATCGATACAGTGAATCTACATGAGATGCCTCCTTTACCAAAATCTTCTACTTCAAACATTACGAATGCTTTAGTAATTTGATTATGCAAAATTCATGTATTTAAACATGGAAAAAGATAAGAACAGAATAAACGCTAAGGCTTAGTTGCAAGCTTTGCACCAATCGAGGTCACTACATATGCTTACTGAACCTATCAGACAATAATTGTTGATTAACATGCCTCCACTTACACTGGAGAATCAGGAGAAACACCAGCAAGTTTCTTCTGCTCATTTAACCACCTGTAGATCAACAAAATAAGAAGTCAGAGAGATATAGGCGGAGAACGGGGGAGGAATAGAGAGTAGTGACACTTTCTTTTATGTTTACCCAAATCATACTCTTACTTGGTCCACTCAGAAACATAAACAGGAGCCAACTGCCAAAGCCTCTTCCTTTTGTTGGTAGTCTCTTTCATCTCCTCACTCTCGTCAAACTCAAAAGCGGGTGAATTCCCATCTGTGGCAAAAGGCACTACAAGCACCCCTCGATCCAAAAGACTCTCAGTATAAGGTTCACTAAGTTTAAAGGACTCTGTAATAAACGACACTGGGCCAGCACAGATCACAAGACGAGCAAGTCCTCTCAAAGAGCTTAGAGAAATGATTCTCCTTTCATCTACCCGGAGCTTCAGATTTGAAAGGTTTTCCTCTCTAGTGAGTCTAGCCACTTGTGCATTCTTAGCATTGCTCTCCCGATAATAGAGAAATGCAAATATAGAAACCGCCCCAACATCTATGAGAAGACCTTTGAAAATCTCAGGTACTGCATCAGCTTTAGCGGAGTTTGTCAGAGCAGCAATTAGTTGTGTAGTGGCAATCAAACCTCCAATAGCACCACTGGCAATGAAAGCAAGGTAGAAGAACATCCGCACAGACCGGAATGGAGACAGGACCTCACTCCTAATCTTGGCTAATGAACTGTAAACAAACCAAAGACCAAATTATGAGCACCAGGTGGCGAGACTTCCAAAGCAGAAACTGATGGAGAAGGCAACACTTCAAGAAACTTGCACCAAAGAAGAGATGAAGCAGCAACTAGCCAGATTTTAAATCTTTCAAATTTACAACTCCTTTCAGCTGAATAGAACACATTTTGTATCAGACAACAGACATAGCCCATATGAATTAAATGCAACTATACAAGCAACATATTTTCCTTCTTTACTAGTACTTTTGGAATTGTGCAAAACCAATTAGGAAAACCTCAAATATGGAAGTACTCAAGTATGACCTAAGAGCATCTGAAATGAAATAGCTGAACCCACAAATCCAAACGTTTATGAGTATGTGCTTAGATAGAAGGCAATACTATTTTGGTCCCAAGAAATCACTAGAGTTGCCAAATATAGCTGGGTTTCATATACCAAGCTTCGCACATGCCACATGTGATCACCAATTCCATTGTTCCAACTATGAGCTTGCAAGTGCACCAAGAACCCTCTTCACAAATACGACACTGCTATTAGATTCTAAACAAAACCAACTCTTCTCCTAAGCAAATTTGGAGTCACAACGAACATAATCTAGGCTGAGACCAATCTCCTCATATGACAAATGGCAGTATTTAACTGCCGAAAACATACGGTGCCCATCTATCCTCTGACTCTCCAAAAATTAAACCCCCAACACATTGACACCAACTCTCCACGATAGCATTCATCCTTCCGCACCATCAGAGGCTATCGTTCAGCTGTACTTCCCCAGTTTACCATGACCGATGAAGCAGTTCCTCTCCCCCCACCCACACAAACTATTTCCTCAACTCGCGCGCCATTCGAAGCCGCATCGCATTCTATGCAACTCAGAATGTATCCGAATCCGCAATCGACAAAATCAGATTTTTCCCGCAACAGAAATCCAGCCAAACTAAAGCCTACAACTTTAGCAACCAGGCACCAGCTCCAGAAAAGAAAAAAAAAAAAAAAAAAAGATCACCGAACTCCACTTCAAGAAAAGAAAACCACACACCGCGATAATTTAAAAAGAGCGAAACGACTAGCCTGGCTTCAGCGGAGGAGGAGGGTTTGTTGGAGGCGGAGCAGACGACCGAACGGCGGGCCGGGGCTCGTGCGGCGGAGGCGGGGCGGCGGCGGACGTGGAATGCTCCGGCGAAGGGCGGCGGCGGAGGCGCGCCTCGGGCGCCGCATTTGACGTCGCGAGCGCAGCGGCGGAAGACGGAGAGGCCGTGGATGGTGGGGAGAGAAACGGAAGCCATGGCCATGGCTACTCTCTCGGCTCCGTCATCACCTTCACCGGAGCGAGCTCGATTTTCTTCGCGCCCCGGTGATTTTCCCTTCTTTTTGTTTTTTAAGAAATAAACAAAAATAATTTTGGGAGGCGGCTCACGAGTGACCGGCGTGTTGCCACGCTTGCCAACGTTCCCCCACTTCTCTTGAAAAAAAAAAAAAAAATTAAAATATAGGTTATCATAATGAAAAATCCAAAATTAATTACGATATACATCTATGACATATATATTCTCAATTAATTTCCATCAACTTAAATTAATATCACGAAAAATTATAAAATTGGAAGGTAAAATCCTAAATTGATATAATCACTAATTACTATGTTCTCAACTGAGCAATACTAAAACTAATGAGAAAGTAAATTTGTTATAGATATATACAAAGTTGAAATTTGTTATGGTCAAAAAATTAATACAAGATAAATTTATCACGGTTGTATTAATTTAGAGTTTTTCATGCCATTAATTCTTTCAAAATTAATCGAAATGAAAACTATGTGAAGTTTTTTTCATTTGTTCGAATAAGAAAATGCAAAGTTAGGAAGAAGAAAATTTTGGGATCGATTCACGTATAATGTTAGAAATCCTGCGTTGCTAGTGATTTAAGTGGAGGATCATGACGGTGGATTGATATGGTAGTCTTCCCCAATGTATAGAGACCCGACCCTCAGGAGCCGTTCGGGCACAGAAGCACGCGGTGGAGTCCTCCGTCACCAAAAAAAAAAAAATGTTAGAAACTTTGAGATCGATATTCTAGCATTACTTGACAAGTGTTGAATAAGCTAATGTTAGACTTGACATATCTACGTATAGGACCCATTCTTCATATTTTTCTGATGCCCCTCTTTTTAAGGATATTCTCTCTCACTTTCTCTCTTTTTCTCCGTTATTCACCCTCGCGGTCGCACAACTAGCACCATCGTTTGAGGTCAAACGGCCAGCCAGAATCTTGACAGCTACTTTCCCCAACAAAAGTACGCGAAGAGAGAGAAGGGGGGGAACGGAGGGGAGGGGAAGGGAAGGGAAGGGAAGGTTTTGCAGCAAAATGGGGACTGCAGGATGATCAATTCATACAAATTGAGGCTATTCTGTTCAAGAAATGGATTTGCAGGCTAGCAGCTAGCAAACACAAAGTAACCACCGCCATCTTGCACTCCTGCGGTTCGGCTGCAGCTGAGGATGTCTAATGGCAAAATTCAATCAACAAGATCACAAACAAAGAAGAATGTAAACAAAGAAGAATGTCCGCGGATCTTGATCAGCTTGGAAGAACATCTTTAATCCCCCATATCACCTCGCTCACTGCTTTGTTAAGCATCTTGGAACTGGCATGATCGGATGATTTGCACCCAGTATGCAATCACAAGCCTCAGCACTAGAAGACAAGCATTTCGATTACAAAAGTTGATGAGAGACAATCAGATGTCTATGAAAAGTAATGTCACGTCGTCTTTCACAGACTATCCCCGGGAGTAAAATCTCTCCAGAAAGAATAATGGGGCAGGGCTAGTTCTTAGCATTAGCCTCTGATAACAGAGGTTCGAGTTCTCCGTTGCGGTGTAATTTCACTGTATCTGCATCACAACAAGTAAATAACACAGAAATCAACCCCTGCTAAATTTAAATGCCATATCAAAAGTGAACTTGGCCTCACCAACAAAAGAAACTATAGAATTCGATCGACTTATTCATGCTTAACCAAAGACTCGGGACTTCCTTCGCTGACTCAGAATCCTAAGTTAAAAAATTACGAATGTCCAAGCAGTTTCCACAGAAAGAAAGATGGAAAAAGATAATTAAATGAAAAGGCGGCTCATAACATCTAACAAAAAGTTTTACACGCATTACAACAAGAACATCACTATATATTAGTGAGAGGACAGCAATAATGGGGTAAAGAAGATGGTTTAAAAACTAATCTCCAGGTACCATTATGGAACAGTGAAATCAAAGGTGTAAAAAGGGTTATACCTGTACAGCCGCCAATATGTTGGCCCCCTGCACATGAAGATAGAAATTATCTCACTAGCAGTTGATAAAGAAGAAGAAGAAGATCATAACACAATTTGGATTATCAAAAAAATCAGGACATAGAAAGGATGATCTTTCCTCAAAAGTATTTGTGAGTTGTTTTGTACGGCACTTCTGACCTACAATTAAGCAAACTAGCTACCAATTTATTTACACCACTGCTGTAATGAGGAACTTATTACTGTCAATGCTCGAAGCTTTATCTGTTGAAGCTCACAAGTTCAATGCCATGAAGAGATGCCTTTTTTCCCTCCAAACATAGTGTTTCGTGTATATGTATTTGCATATACTTATTCATGTCTTGGCTTATTCAAACAGATCAGCTGCCAGCTAAAAAAGATAGAAATCTAAATTGACATGAAACAGTCAAATCTTCCCGCATCATATGAAGTAAACAATGAGACAGACTATTCTTTTTTCTATTTGCTGTTATATTGCCAAGTCTACAGAAAAGATGTTGAAATTTTCCTTTGTAATAGCCAGTGACTGCATTCCCAGGTTCAGTCAAGAAGCTCTCCCAGACTGAATTTCTTGCTTTTAAAGGGAACTTAATGAGTCACACTACTTCATAGTCGACAGAGCAGCATTACGTACCAATGAAAACATTAGGGACAGTGTGCTGTCCTGTAAGCCTCTCCAAGACCTTCTGCAGTTGTGGCCCCTGCGGTCCTGACAATATCAAATAGTGTTGGGCCCATTTAAAATTAGATCAGCCACAGAAGGATGAACACTTCTCTGAGAAAAAGACTTCTTTTAATAGGGACTGCTGAAAAATAACTTGTACTTCGTACAAGCATAGAAAGTTGGATGTGAAACACAAGAAGTAAGAATGTGATGCATATCAAAGTAGCTAGACCAGTAGCGTGGGGAAAACGCATATACTTGAATTATCTGCTTTATGCAAGGATCAGCACGGACGGTTGGCTTGCTAAATCACCATGAAAGATAATGCGAATGCAGCAAAAGAAAAGCCAATGGAAGTATGAAGGGATGTGTATCCTCCATAAACCTTGACTAAAACAGAAAATATAAGCAGCCATTAACACTAGACTCTCCTTACACAATGACGATGGAAATATAATGAAATGGAATTCCAAAAAGTCCTAACCTGTGCTTGATAGGCTCTCACCCAGTAAGCCTGAACTATTTATGAGTACAAATTTCTTGTGTCAATTTCAAAGGGCTCCTCATGTCTAGTTCTAACAACGGAAATGCCCCGCAGATACTATAATCACCCAATGAGAACCAATCTAATTACATTCTCCAAAAACAGAGAGAAATAGTTCGAATTTTTCCAGCACCATGTTGTGACTTATTTTGTTTGTATGACTAGTACGGCATGTCAACAGCCTCCCCTAATGTCTCTCACCTCCAACTTCATGAGAACATCTAGTTTCTATTCTCTTCTCGAAGATAATGCAGCATGAACATCTACGGAATTATACATATCTAGTCAAGAGTAAAAAACACATGGGGCATTTAGAAACAATTACCATCAGCAACATCAAACTATGCACTAAAACTAAGACACGAAGTCGAAGGAAGAAAAAGGCGAAGCTGACGAACCTAATTCATCCAACTCAATCACCAGAGGATCCACACCGAGCCTCTTGAACAGAGATTTCACCTCGGACGAGTACCTTCAAGGCAACCCAGAAACGAAAGATTTCAAATTTCGCAATTCACCCGTCGGAGCTCTCTCACAAAGCCACAGGAACACAATCAACGCGCGAGAAATCGAAACTCACGAGCACCAACTCTTGGAGTACACGACGACGGGGTTCTCGGCCACGGTCTTCCGCACGGCCTCCTCGAGCCGCGACCCGAACGAGGACGACGAAGACGAGGGAGACGGCTCCGAAGCCGCCGCCGCCGCCGCCGTCTGAATCGAAGCCCACCGGCGCGCCCCGCGCGAGCCGACGGAGGCCGGAGCGCGGCCGCGGCCGACCGGGAGGCGAGCGGAGCGAGGCGGGGCGAGAGGAGCGGAGGGGGCCGTCCGGGGAGAGGCGAGGGCGGCGGCGGCGGCGGCGGCGAATTTGGGGAGGTGGGTCGCGGTCGACATCGTCGCCGGGATCGGAAATCGGTGGAGGCGAGATGGGGATTTCGGTGGTAGCTGCCGGTGGTCGGTTCAAACCGGAAGCGTCGGTGGTGATCGCAACGGATTGGAAAGGCTCGTTCCTCTTAAGAAGCCCATCAGCCAATGGGAACACGAGGTTAAGCCCAAAGTCTTTATAGGCCCATGGGCTGTAGCTATTATGAATATTTCAAGTGAAAAAGCCCGATCCACTCTTGATTTGAGGATTATAACTGCCCCGTTCTCTCATACTAATGGCGAATTGGGCCGCTTGTGTAGACACGTGTTACGTCGACGGTGTATATTATGATTACTCTATTAAATGTATTAAAATGGGAAAAAGCTACGAAAAATTCCAATCTTTACCTAATATAACAAATTTACTCAAACATTTTTTGTGATACAAAAAATCTCAAATTTTGTGAATTATGACACATTTATCCAAACTCTATCGTTGAAAGGCATTTTCATCTTTTATTTTTAATTTCTTTTTCTTTTTCTTTTTTCTTCTTCTCTCTTCCATCCATTATAGTCACCGGAGGGAAGCCAGACTTAGGCAAGGGGTCGAGCAAGGGTTGCCCTCGCCGAGGTTAGCCCTCACCAGATTCAATGAGGGCAACCCTCGTCTAACGCCGACAAGGGCAGCCTTCGCCAAATCCAGCCCAAGAGAGGGCCACCCTCACCTGAGTCTGGCTTCCCTTTGCCATGGCTAGCTAGCGAAGGGAAGAGAGGAGAAGAAAAAAGAAAAAGAAAATTTAAAGAATTTTTTTTTAAAATGTAAAAGATAACAATGTCTTATAATTTGAAGTAAATGTGTCACACGGATATAAGTTTGTAGTTCTTTATATCCAAAAAAAAAAAAAAAAGTTTGGAATAAATGTGTTGTAGTTGGCAAAGTTTGGGATTTTTTATATTACAAACAAAAGTTTGGTATAATTAAAATTTGAGATTTTTTGTGGTTTTTTTTCCATTAAAATTGGGTTTGCAGATTTGGCATGTCGGGTGATGTGACAATTAATAGATTTTATATAGAATGGTGGCATTCAAGCATCGCAATAACTTGCGTCATATTTTATTTTAAGGATAAAGTATTTTAGAATTATGGAATTTCCGTCCTGCACCGTGATTAATTCTATCGGTCAAGCGCGGCTCATTCATAACTAACTGATTTCGGTTGCAGGATGCAATGACGAAAGGTTTCTTGACTTGGAATCCGATATGATGTGTTTGAAGATTCAACTCTGGACATTACAAAAGCGCGTGGGGGCCGGGGCAACTTGTGCTGTTGCAAAAACATGGCTCGTCCGCGTGAAAATCATGGTCACTGAACTACACATTTATTGTGTCAGATGATAATGTCCCGAATATAATGCCCCCTCTCTTTGTACCAAATGAAAATGTACCAAAGACTGTCTTACATAACTTATTGGTCAGTTTCATTTGATATACAGGAGGAGGACTAGTCCGGTTCTCGATTCCATTCCAGGTATGGAACACTGCCCATTGGCTCACCTAGACCGAACTAGTACATATATCGCTTTTGAACAGCAATTTCCAGATTTCCATTTAAATTCATTGGATTTACAAACCGAACTAAGTGTATAACCATGCAAGCTACCTTCTCTTTTTATCAGGAAATACTCAAATTAAGAAAGGAAAAAGAAACAAGAGTGCCACCACCCTTCGCTGTAGGCTGGTGCTGTGCTGTACCTTCCTCTCAACAAAATCCAGCTCCAAAACAAGAGAAGCAACTAAATGAGTAGGGACTGAGTTTGCAATGTGACAGAATGAAAGTCCGTTGGCCTCTTGGCGTGATGACAGATGAAATTGACTGGCAGCACGCGTAGAAATGCCGCCTCACAGCACAATCATGTTGTTCTCTCTGTTCATCTAACATGGACTAACGATAATTTTATATCCTGATCGACAATGATAAGAGGGACTTGCCTTAACTATTTTTGCTTCCATATCAGATCAGCATACTCTGGATGAATCAGCAAAAGGATTTCTATTATACTGATAAAACTTGTGTATTTCTTAGCAAATAGAATGGGCATCCGAGATTATAGAGATTGTAGATCGGTTCCATGGACCCAACCATTTAGTTTAACCGGTCCTTATTGGGCAGTTCCCGATTTTAGGATGGGAACCGCCCACCCTAGAAACGATCACCTCTACTATATACGACCACAAAGCTTGATCAACCAAAGCTATCACTTTAGTTCTAGGGCAGAGCTGAAAACAGTTCTATGGCGGGCACAAACCATGCTGAAAGCACAAGAAATGTATAAGAGCATGCGCACATTCTTTCTCCGTATCTCTAGTCGCGTCGAAATTGTGAGAAACATGCACAGAATTGCAAGCAAAACCAATGTAACATTCAATGAGCTTAGGTGGGGTCATGATCTTAGCCTGGAATCTCCGAGATGGAATTGAATCAAAATCCTCAGAACCGAGCAGATGAGTTCTCTCACAGCATGCTTCCATGAATCCAAGTTGTCACTCATAGATTCGTAGCGACCTTTAGTTAAACCAAACATTGTGCTCTGAGAAAGAGAGAAACTGGGACCTGCTTATAGTGGGGCTAAAATTAAAGGCGACCATAGCGGTGGTAATAATTCAGTTGCATCTACAGTGGGTATGGTATCTGGAAACATGGAAGCTGCGTTCACACAAGGGACAAAATGACAGAACACGAGCTGCAGCTGCAAATTAGCAGTCCGCGATTTTGAGGATGAGCTGATCTTTGGGTTCAAGAGAATGGGACATATGGAGACCATGGACTTGATGTCGTTTTGTCTTTGTATTTTTCTCATTTCTCCTTTCTTTTTTTACCTCCCATCACTCATTTTTTTAGAATCTGCGGTACCATATGGAGTGCATGTGGGCTGTTCCAAGGACATCTTGAAGGGATCCTGAGGAACAAAAAGTCTCCATGAACACAAACACAGAAATTTAAAGATAAAGATGAATAGGAGAATGAGATCACCTCTATCAGAAAACCAATCTTGTGAGGCTACTGCATCTGTCGCTATGTTGTTGTTTTGGTCTCTGTTTTGTTCCATCCACTCTTCTGAATCCTTCCCACAAGCTTAACATTCGACAGTGCAAAGCCTTTTCTTTTGTGGGTTAACATTGAATATCTGGACTTTCGGCCCAATTTATCCCCAGGAATGTACATAAACCGCCCTATTCACGTCCATTTAAGCGATAAGCATAAGCCCCGAGGTCATTTTGAGTAGAAAATGCGGTGATTGGAACACAGAATATGCCGAATCAAGCAATCACTCAACTAATCCTTTGAGAGTAGTGAAAAGCCCTTTTTGAAATTTTGATGGTCTGATCTGATTTTCTACTCAAGACTGTCCAACTTGGTCCCAATTTCAGCTAGAGGCAAGCTAGCCCTACTGTCAGGGACAATTATTTGGTGTGCATCCCCATTGTTTTGATGCTCGTCGAAGCTTGTTGTGTTGCTCCACTGAGGATATCGTGTGTGCACATGAACATTATTTGATTTCCAAGCACGGAACACAACCGCAAAAGACCACCGCCTGCGGTGGCGCATAAGGCTCACGACCGCTGCGTAGAGGGAGGAGTTCGAATCCCGCACTGGATCTTAAGCGTGACGTCGAGGTGATGGGTCCTCCGCTAGCGTCACCCCGGTTTGCCCCGCCGGCTGCCGGCTGTACGGGGTTCCCGGATCACCAAAAAAAAAAAAAAAAAAAAAACACAACCGCAAAAGTTCGCACTCATTTAAACCGTACTTTTGGTTTAAGCTAGTACTGCAATTTTTGGTTTAAGTCAGTCTGCAAGTGCGACGTCCTTCTGGTTTAATTGCTGCAACCTACGTATTGTTGCTGCAGAAGAAAAAAGAGGAGGTAGACGTGGGTATTGATTTGGTGAATTTGTGCAATGTCGATGCGGACAAAGAAGCCAGCGTGCATATATGAACTAACATTAAGTCAAAAGAAGAAAATTACTGGTTCACGCGTGACAGGCAAATTTGATTAAGTTAAAAGAAAAGCAGCTAAAGCTTCAAATCAAGTCATTCCTCGAGACTAAAATCACGGTTGTTCATTCAACAAATGCTGATCAATTAAATAGATCAGTAGATAATTCTACAACTAGTCAAGTTCGAAAAAACTTCGAGACCGAGTAACATTTCCAAAAACTGCAAAAAGTTTTCGCCCATTTTTTCGTTTACGGTATTAGCCACGAAGCTTGTTGTGTTGCTCCACTGATGACATCATGTGTACACTTGAACATTAATTGATTTCCGAGCATGGAACACGACAGCAAATAGATCACTCATTTAAACCGTACTTTTGGTTTAAGCTAGTACTGCAATTTTTGGTCTAAGTCAATCTGCGTGTGCGAAGTCCTTCTGGTTCAATTGCTGCAACCTATGTAATGTCGCAGAAGAAAAAAGAGGAGGAAGACGTGCATTTTGGTTCGGTAAATTTGTGCAGTGTCAATGGAGACAAAGAAGCCGGCGTGTATTTATGAGCTAATATTAAGTCAAAGAAGAAAGCTACTGGTTTGCATGTGACAGGAAAAGTTGAGTAAGTTAAACAAAAGCAGCTAGAGCTTCAAATCAAGTCATTCCTCAAGAGTAAAATCATGGTTGTTCACTCAACAAAAGCTGATCAAATAAATAGATCAGTAGATAGTTCTACAACTAGAGTCCAGTTCAACAAAACTTCGAGACCGAGTAACAGTTCCGAGATCTTAATCTGGGATGCTTAATGGACACGTTGCTAATCAAAACTGCAAAAAAAAATTCGCCGTTCTTTTCCTTCACGGTATTAGCCATGACACGTAACTTTTGGAGTTTCCTAAAATCAGCAAGCAACTTGCCGAGATGGCTAGAATGCAAAGTGTATGACCCACCTATATATTGAGCAGAGTAATGATAGTGATTGACTGCAACGTCGTTAGGATGCATTGTCAATCTCTGTTGGATGAATCCCACGATGGAAGGATTTTTGCTTATTTGGACCATGAACTGAAAAAGGCCCGCTCATGTTCCTTTCATTTGAATTAGAGGAGAAGGTTGCAGAGAAACAGATGGATCGAAAAAGAAAGACTTTTTTCTCATTCGACTAGCTGAAACACAATATACAGAGTACGTAAGCAGTGTCCTAAAACGGGAAATACATAGAATAAAAAAGGCAAAAGCGCATCGAAAGGGGGGGAAAAAAGCCTCATCATCCTCATCAGCTACAAAATGCCCAACTGAACCAAAAGCTTGGGCCGTTCAGAGAGGGCTTGTCCGTAAACTATGTCTGTTCTTTTTTCGTTTCTGTGACTGAACTAAAAGAAGTAACATTCCTACTCATTTTGTACATCCGAGAATTGTGCAAAAAATGGGTGAGTCATGAGTGTTCCTTCAGTTCAGAATAGGGAGATGCACCTCCTGTGGGTAGGAGTGCTGGTTTTCTTTT
This sequence comes from Eucalyptus decipiens, assembly GCA_014182575.1. Taxonomy (NCBI): domain Eukaryota; kingdom Viridiplantae; phylum Streptophyta; class Magnoliopsida; order Myrtales; family Myrtaceae; genus Eucalyptus; species Eucalyptus decipiens. Next base: position 11,712,346 of record CM024616.1, read on the forward strand.
GCCCCGTCTCCTCGTTCCATTCCTTGCCGATGTCTTGGGCGATATTAATTGCGTCCGAAGATGCGCCAGAGAGCCCTCTCCTCGTGAAACCGACTGCGTATAGCCCCGAGTTTCCCTTCCACCCGTTTGGGAAGGATGATTTCGGGAAGCCTTCCTTTGAAAAGAACTCGCTTTCCTGCACATCACACGATCAAAACACTGATCAGTCCTCATTTCCTCAATGTCACTCAAGAAGTTCCTACTTAATTGAGCTAGCTTAGTTTAGGATTGCGGCAAAGGAATTTAGAGCTCTGTTCTCACCTTTAGCCAATAAGGGACATTGCTGCGGTAGCCGGTGGCCAGAATCACCGAGTCAACCTCATGCTTCTCGCCGTTGACAAGCTCGACTTGGCCAGGTGAGAACTTCTTTATTCCGGGAACGACTTTGATCTCCCCGGATCGGATCTTCGCAAGAGCACCGATGTCCAGAACTGGGGTCTTGCCCTTGGTGTTCTTGAGCTCCAGTGGACCCACCAATGGCCTCTTCAGCCCGTACTTTTCGACGTTGCCGAGAACCAGCCAAGCCAGGATAAGTAACAGCTTATCGACCAACCAGAGTGGTAACCATTTCATCAGCAGAACAGCCAATTCAAATGTAGATTTTCCCATAACTTCTCTTGGCAAAACATGAACCTGTTCATCATGAAACATGAAAAACAGAGTCAGAAATTTAGAACCCAACTCTTTTTGAAACTACCTTTCCGTTAAAAAAATCTGAGAGTATGTGATCCTAATCAAGCATGTGGTAGTAGCTTACCGAGTCGCGGATCACCATGGTCGGCAATGCATCGTGGTTGCACAGATCAAGAGACAATTCCATGCCAGAATTGCCACACCCGACAACCAGGACCTTCTTCTCTTTAAACTTCTTGCCGGATTTGTACTCACGGGCGTGCATGACATCTCCACCAAACTCTGCCAGGCCCTCGAAGTCTGGCATCACACACTCGGCGTTCTCGCCTGTGGCCACAACGAGCCATCGGCAGATGTACTCAACCTCGCCGCGGCTGCCCCCTGCCGTGGACACAGTCCGCACGCGCCACAGGCCGCATGTCTCATCGTACCTCGCAGACTGGACGCACTCATTGAACTGCGGGTTTATGTCGAACCGCCTCGCGTAGTCCTCGAGGTAGCCGATGAACTGCCTCTTGGTCGGGTATTCGGGGAAGTCCTCGGGGAACGGCAGTTTTGGCAGTTGGCAGAACTGCTTAGGCAGATGGAGCGTGAGCCTGTCGTAGGTGTGTTTCTGCCATAACGAGGCAATGCAGTCGGTTTTCTCAAGCACCACAGACGGGACGCCCTGATCACGGAGCAGGGCCGCCGTGGCCAGGCCAGAAGGTCCGGCCCCGACGATGACCGGCCCATTGACCCAGACACAGCGCCGAGCAGAGGAGTCATCGTGGTCGGCTAAACGGAATAGATTTTCCATTGTGGGTATGCTGGGAAGTGCCATTTCTCGAAGGCGTTTGATGTGCAGGATGCAAGTGTCTGATGAATGTCTAGGAGGAGATGAGAGAGAGAGCAATGAAGAAGAGGATTTGACTTGGTTTGAGAGAAGGTTGATCATGGGGAGGGCTTTAAATAGGGGTCAGCTTGAGGCTTGAGGCTTGGCCATGTGCTAGTGATGTTTTTATTTTCATTAAAATTTAAAAGAAGTAGTTGGATTGGTATGATCCATAGTTTCATAATATATGTATTATAAAGGATCACAAATTCTGGAAAGAACCAAAGGTTTAGATTTGATATGGGACGACTTAGTATTTCTTCATTCATTGCCATCCAATCAAAAAGATCTTTTTGATTGGATGGCATAATTCCTCCATTTTGGGAAATTTTAAGAAAAAAAAGACCTTTTTGATCCATTTTATCAATTATTTGATAATTATTAAACCCGTCTTAGTATTTTTATTATCATTGGTATCGATATCAATCCAGGACTCAATATTGACTTTATTTCGAAGACAAAAATCGAAAATTCTCCAATCCAAATATTTTCTATCTGTAAATTTATCTAGATTTAGAATATCATCATCTTCTAAATTAATAGGGATAATACCTCCTGGCATATTAATTAATTTACCTTTTTTATATATCTTGTTGTAATTATAAGAAATCTCTTGTTTATTATTTAAACGTAATGGTGATACATAAATATGTGAATCCTTCTTATTTTCATAATTAATCGATTTATATGAGAAAAGGTCATATCCATAGTATTTTGGAAGGTTATATTTTGAATTTGATAATGAATTTAATTCAAAATCATTTAATTTTTTGTAATTAATTAATATTAATCGATCTTTTTCATCTGAATAACCGTAGTAATTCTAGAGCTCTAGAATTACTACGGCGTGCTTCGGCATCTGCGTGCTCCAGGCATCGGCTAGTGGGCTCCCCATTCGGCCCGTCTTGAAACACGGACCAAGGAGTCTGACATGTGTGCGAGTCAATGGGTGGCAAACCCCACCTCTCTCTCTCTCTCTTTCCCCAAATCATATGATACTGAGTGGCTCTTATTTTATCGTCCAGTTTCTTCAACCCACTATTTTATCGGGCACTAACATGTAATCTCATACATAGCTTAAAATAATGTGCACTCTGGATTAGAATATTTGGTTATTCTCTTCTCGGAAAAGTTTCCACAATGATCGTTTCGAGATGCGAGGAAGTTTCAGCAACACAATTACAAAACTTTTCAGAATTGCTGGTGCACCAAATGCAAGCGGCGACCCGACTCTCCAATAAAGATTGAACCCGCTAGTTCTTAATTGATCGATAGGTTTCATGTACACAAAGCGATCGGTCGAAACTTATAGGGCCATACCCAATATACAAGAGAAGCAAATACTCTATAGTTTGTAGTGAATCTCGACCTTTTGTAGTTACCCATTCTGCTGGAATCGATGAATTCACTAATTACATATTGTCACTCACTTCCTTGTTTAGGAAAAGATTCTTGAAATTGTCCAAGAAATTAGTTGTTAATTCCTAGAAGTTCTCCATATTTCAATTACACAATTATAATTATAAAATTTTCAGCTGGCGAGGAACATAAAAAATCATTGACAATGTCCTAACGGGATAATTATCCAAAAAATCCTAAATCTATTATATAGCAACCAATTATGTTCTAAAGGTTTCAACCGTGCTAATTTAATCTTAAACCTGTTATATGGAAGCCAATTTAATCTTAAACCTTTCAACATGCCAATTTAGTACTAAAACTTCTAATATTTTAATGATTTGTCAATGTAATCATTTCGGATAATTTTTATCAGAAATCACCAAATGAGTACATTTGCAAATAATTAAAAAATTGAAGACTAGATTGATACGATTGAAAGGTTTAGAATCGAATTAAATGTCGTACAATAAATTTGGGCTTTTTGGACAATTTCCCTATGTCCTAACTACAAGACAATATTTCTGGTGTACAACTTATGCCAAAAATGGTGAAGCAATGGGGAATTGGGGAATAAGGAAAGGAAAAAAAAGGAAAAAATAAAAAATAAAAAAAGGAAAAGAAAATCTGCAATTCGATGCCCACGCCAGATCTGGGGAGGGCACCCCTTGCTCGATGCAAGCGAACGGCGATGGTCAGCTCGAAGCCTCATTGCTCGCCGCCGTCATCATCTTCTTGAACTCCTTGAAGTTGACGTTGCCGTCCTCGTCCCAATTGACCAAGCTGATCATCTTCTTGCAGTCCCGAGGTTGCACTTCGCCCCGCTTCTTCAACACCGTGGGCAACTCGCTCGCCAAAATCACTAGGGGTGTGCATGGTTCGAGCGGGCGGTTCCCGAACTAGAACCGGGAACCGCCCGCTAAGGACTGGTTCCGAAAAATTGGAATCGAGATCTACCCGTTTGTTACATAGATCCACCCGAGAACCAGACCGCCGGTTCGGTCCGGTTCCTGGGTGGATCCATGGAATCGATCTTGACTCGAAACAATTTTGGTTTTCAACATAGAACGACTACGTGACATCAAAGCAAGCCAAAAAAAGAAAAACCAAATTTAAGTACGTGGAACAAAAATTCATTTGTTGCAACTATAAATGCAACCAATGAAGGAATGGATGTACGTAAGTTGATATAGAGGCGGAGAGAGTAGTAAGTGTTCAGAAAAAATGGGTCTCTCTTAAAGCTATGAACTGGACATATCCCTCATCAGGTTCGGCAAAATATCACAAGTCGCACAGACAAATCAAAGGAGGTGAAATGAGGCACCATCCAAACACGGGAAAACAAAGGAAGTGCAACTAAACAAGACTTCATTGAATACATCACCTTCGTCATTATATTAATAAATAAACTAAACAACCAAAAAGCATAAGTCATCCTACAGCAGAAACAATTGCCACAAAACAATTGCTTTGTATTCAATTTTAGTAATTTTTTTAATATTAAAAGGGAACCGGTCCGGTGCAGGTGGGCGGGTGGGCGGATCTGCCCATGGAACAGGAACCGGACCGGTTCCCTCAAGAACCGCCGGTTCCGGGCGGTTCCAATCCGGTTCCGCGCGGTTCCCGGGTATTTTGCACACCCCTAAAAATCACCCCATTCCCGTCGAGGTCATACAGGTCGAAGGTGTCCCTAAGCTCCTTGGCTCTGCACTCGGGCCCCCTATTGCCACCACCGAGGATCAGTTCCGCGAACTCGTCGAGGTTGATGAACCCGTCGTCGTCCTTGTCGATCTTGAACATGGCGGCCCGGGCCTCCTCGCGGGTCGTGGGGGAGGAGCTGAACACATAGAGCACCTCATGGAGCTCATCGCAAGAGATGTTGTACTGGGCAAACACCTGCCGCACTTGGTCCACGTTGCCCAAGCCGCCCGCCGCCTCGCCCGCCATCAGCAGGGACGCTGGCTTCCCTCCACCGGCTCCGCCATGGTCGGCGGAGGGAAGAGAGAAGAAGAAGAAGAAAAAAAAAGAAAAAGAAAAAGGAAAAACAGTTGTCACTTAACGGTTTGGGCGGAATGACTAAATTGAACATTACATAAAAGTTCATGAACCATTTGTGACATTTTCGCATGTAAAAACGATTCAAAATAAAAGATGATCAATAGAAATCCCTATTTGCCAAAAATAACGATCAATATGATCAACAACTACCACACATACAATTCTAAATGATTTTAAGACATAATGTAAACCATAAATTATCCATCCCTCTTTCATCCATAAAAATATTACTCCAAATTCTGACAACCTTAAAACAAAACAAATAACATAATTAAATTTGCAATAAATTTATATAAAACCTCAGCCCAAAGGTTAGAAACATATATAGGGTTTTCACTTTTTTTAGCTTTATAAAACTGGTTTCAAAACCAGTCTGATCAATCAAGTTCCTGGGTTCACTTGAAACCAAGAACCGAACCTATTTTCAAGGTGCTTTACACACTCCTATCTCGCGCTTAGTGATCTTTCCGTAGTAAGATTACTTAATTTCATATCGAGTATTTTAACGTCTAGCGTTCATCATCCTTATTGTACTTATGTCTCCATTGATAACGAGTCAATTGAGAAGCTCATAGTGCGGTACTGCTTTGAAGTGTAACTTTATGGCATTTGCTCTTTGATTTTCATTTAACGTGAAGCACTTATACTTTTGAATGTGTTTAAATATTGACAAGTAGCCCGCATCCGACTTTTTTCATAATTTCTTGGACATTTAGAATATATCTTCTTCTTTTTGCCATTTTTCAAAATCTTAAAGAGAATACATTAGATGTAGTTAGAAGTGGAAATTCTCTACTTTATTTCCACACAAAAGAGAGGCTCACTGCCCATTGAATCGAAATTAATTAACTTTAAAAGGCCCTTTGTATAGGCAATCCACTAAGTATCCTAATAGGGAATATGGTAATGTATGATTACAAAGTTTTGGAGCACGAATCTCTGCATAAAAAGCAAACAACCTTAACCTTTTGCTCTCGGCAACGGAAAGCCATGTGAAAGACGTTATATTCCAATCAAATCGATCCACATTGCGACAGAGCTTTCTCCCCAACGTGATCGTCATGCTATCTGATCGACTAGCTATATAAAACTTCATCATACTTGCCTTTCTTGTACTTGGTGGGATACTCTGAGATGTGCCATGCCAAGTACAACTCTGATACTGTGCACGAGAAGAGTTTCTTTGAGCTGGAAAAATGATGGGTATGTGCCCCACGCCCAACCAAAGTTTGGTACTTTTGAGAGAGAATCATCAGAAGAGAGAGGGAGAGGAGGGGGCGGCAAGTGCATGTAGCCTATAGATCATTCGTGGAATCTCTCCTTTTCATGAAGAGAGAAAAGGGGCAGGGGGAGGGAGGGAGAGAGAAAGAGAGAGAGAGAGAGAGAGAGAGATGAGTTCTTGGCTCTTCGGTTTGTATTATATTAGGGTTTTAGGGTTTTAGGGTTTTAGATATTGAATATGTAGTAGTATGATGGTATCATGATTCCATAAGCTTGCTCTGCAGTCCATGCCAACTTTTCTATGAAAAGCCAAAGATACAAATGAAAGATTACAAAAAACTAGTTAGGAAAGAGATTGATGGAACTTAGTCATATCCCATGTATATGGTTTTTATTATGAAGATATGTGTGCCTTTTTTATCATCCTCCTTGCAGCTTCCCACAGCTTTCCACTGCTCCACACAGCTAGCTTGGGAGGCTCTGCGTGGAAGCATGCAACTTTTTCGCAATGATAGAGAATGCCCTTTGCATCATTTTCTAGTATCTCTCCTTTTCGACATCTGAAAATTCGATTGAAATCTGCCCCTTTATTCACAGTATATAGATCTCACGCGTTCTTGCGTTGTTGACTCTACAAGATAGATGGGCAAAGATATTTCTTAATATGCAAATAATTGACAATTAATGTCTTAGAAGTATAAGATAGGGTTATACTCTTAGTATATATATCTAACTGGTAAGTTACAAATCATGGATATCAATTCGGATTGAGTGTTAGTAATGTGTATGTTCCGTAATCCACTGATCAAAAGATTACTAATAGAGGATGTAGGACTAGAATATATATATAGTACAACAATAATGACCATTATAGATAATCGAATCATAAGTACGAAAGCACAACTGAAAGTTACCAATATATAAAGGAAGTATTGTAATTTATACCCACTCTAAAAGACAAAACAATCACATTTACGTCAAAAAGCAGTGGAACACAGACTCGACTCGAGTTAAAAATAATGCACCATGCATGTTTCTACACTATTATATATAATTAACTCTATCTATCATATCAGCAGTCGAACGAGATTCATAAATATAGTACTTCTTTGTTCTCGGCCCATCGTATCATCATTACCCTTCACTGATAAAGAATCCTATGATTATTTTTTGCCCATGCAATGTAAGAATAATATAGTTTGATCTATTTTTATATTTTGCTTTCTTTTCTCTTCCTCTACCCTCATTGCTTTAAGGCAAGGTCCTAGGGCTTTCCTTGATGCCTAACCTTTATCTCTTTGTGTAGTCGGCGGTACCTGCTCCCTACGAAGAAAAATCGCGTTTTGCGATAAGTATAATGACTATAAAATATATACATCGGTGCTGCTAATAAATAATAAACAAAGTAATGTGGAACTTTCATTGCGAAATCTATAATGAGTTCTGTAAGTCACGCGCACGAGAAAAGCTCGAGAAAGTACTTCAATTTTATAATTTGCATGATTGCTAGCTTTTGGCTGAAACTCTCATATGCCAACTTTCACTTTTAGCAGAAAGCGAGTATCGTTTGGTGCACTGTGTATTTTCTTTATAATATCAAGAGTTTCGATTCGGCTAATCTGTACGAATATGTATGAACCACTCCCTCCACGTGAATCGTGTAGAGCTACACTTATAATGGGGCGGGTGAGCTCTCAGGTTTGAGTGAAAGATGCTATAATTTGAACATGGGATATAATGTGTACAAATCGAGCATGGGATATGAGAGAAGGCGGTGCCTAAATGGCCATTATTATAGTAAAGAACATCAATTAGGAGTAAGCAAAAGAATTGGACCGAATCGGCCAATTCTTGCAACCTCTCTGCCGACGCTCGTTGCTCAATCTCAGTCACACCTCTCGCTCATGACGGCTATGCTCATTCTCAGTCTCACAAGTCACGCCTCCCTCCTCACTATTGTCGGTCCCCCTTGCTCGTTGCTCGACACCACCCTTCGTCCCTCCCTTGCTCGACGGCTTCCCCTCGCGTGCGACTCGATGCCACCCTCTGTCCATCACTTCCTCTCTTGTAGGTCCTCAGTCCCTCTCTCGTCAGGCACAAAGTACCTAGTTAGAGTGGTCTACATGAGGAATTGTGTTGAATTTTAGTAAGGCAATCAGAAAAGAACACAAGAATTACGAAGTTCAGCAATGTGCCTACCTCTTCGGACAAAATTCTCGACTCTCTTATTTTTGTCATAACATTCTTCTGCAATTTGTACACGAGGTTCACCGCAACAAAAAAGGGAAATTTCAAAAATAGGAAAACTATCAATACAGAGATCTGCCCACAATATGTCCTTTCCTTGAATAGGAGAGCAAATCTCGCCAATATCGCCAATAAATTGCACTATGAGAAGGTCCATTATGTTTCTTGGTTTGGAGAGATGATTAAGAATATTTTACTTGGATTTATCTATTAATGCTATAATGAGACAAAATTGATAATTGTGCGAGGTAGTCTCTACACTAAAATTTGTGATCAAAGCATGAACCATCGGTTCCTGAACAAACCCAAAAACTAGACCGATTAGTCCTTATATCCACCTAAAAACCAAACCGACCGATCGGTTCCACAAACTAGGAACCATCCCTTCTGGTCCGGTTCTTGGTTGCAAGGCAGGAATCGGCCTACCTTGGAACTGACACCAATTAAGATGAAATAAAATCAAAATAAGAACTTCAATAAACTAAACAATATATTTAATTTATTGCTTTTGCTCTTTAGTGATTATGTTAACTAAGAAGAAGAAAACAGACCAAAAAGAAGTAGCAAATAAGGGTTTCTGCTTTAAATATCTTTATATTAACTTGTTTGATGTGCTCTCCATCTTGTCGAAGAACGTGGTTGAAGTTGGCTGCCTTTAAGGCAAATGACCAAAGATACAATAGGATACTAAGGAAGTGTTATGTGAGTAAGACTAACAGGAGGATGACCAAACTTTTAATGATTGCCCTCTATGTGCCCCGTTGGACGAAATTTCTTCCAATCCGGGAGGCGCGGATGAAAATGCGGCCCTATATTGGCCATTTAAAGATGTTATTCTCCTCGTGACTACTATCGTCTTGATAGAGATATGATGACACATTTGCCAACCTCGAATTTCCAAACCAGTGATGGTGGGAAGTAGTTATAGCTCAAACCGAATATTTCAATTAGGAGTGAGATTCTTGTAGTAACACACAGAGAGAATCCTTAGCTCTAATAACCAATTTCCATCCGTTAACCTTGAGCCTATTTACTTGTGGCCGAGAGACGGACAAGCTACTCATAGTCTAAGGTTCCTTTGCCAAGTTTTGACTTTTCTAGGAGTAGCTAGGGCATATATTGCAACATGTTTATATGCTCGTATGATTTTTAAGTATTTTGTGTCAACAACTCTCTGCCCTATTTCGAAAACCCTAATTGTCCTTTTTCTCTATTTCGCGGATTTTGGAATATTATGTGTGCCTACATGTTGCTCTATTGGAGCTTTCGATTCCATTTTAGCTTACGTGTGCACATGCGTTTGCATTCAAATACATTTATAAATTATTGGAATTTAACGCTTTACTAAAATGTAGCGTATTCTTTCACTTATTCTAATCTTACATCCTTCTTCGATTCCATAACTTAGCAGGTATTTGATTTCGTGAGATATAGAGATCATTACCTATATAATTACAAGTGTCATAATTTTCATACAACGCTAATTTAATGTCACGACCTCTCAATAAATCACTTGAAAATCATAATTTTTTTTAAAAAACACTCATTTGAGTTACATCGGCGATTTCCCTTGCCGGATTTCTAGCATTTCATGGCACTTTTGATGAACGTTGTATTAGAAAATTATGACACGTTAGTGATCAATTGAAAGTCATGGCATTAAAATGAGTATTATACGAAAATTATGATGTTTATGGAGTTTTCTCCCTAGTAAAAAGAAATAACTCTAAGGTAACGTTTATTTCACAAAAAATGAATTATTTGGAAAAAATTCTCTCTAGGACAAAAGATATTTTTATTATTCATGAAAATATTTTTTATTGACTATGTATTTCAAGCAGCATGGGCACTCATTTTTAGAAATATATTTTTCAAATTATTCATTTTTTGAGTAATAAACGTATTTTAAATTTGAAAAATACGTGGTATACTTTGTGCTTATTTCATTTGTTATTCAAGGGATGATCTCGACAATCATTGATGAGATAAGCGGTCAGAGAGAGAGGTGTTCTGTTTGACTCTTATCCGATCCCTCCAAGATCTGTGGCTGGGAGTGATCGATTCCTACTCCGGTCGTTCGATCGATCCGACGGCTATGAGTGAGAATTGATCCATGATACATTCATCTTTCACTTGCACAATCCTCCTCTTTATGCCTCAATAGCTTTCGACCATTAATTTTACGAAAACAAGATTTCTTTTTTCGACGGTCGAGATTTCCCGAAATGCCGAAGAGACCATCCATGTTAAGCACGTCGAATCACGTGAGTTTAAAATGAATCGAAGGTGCATTTGTGTACGCTCCACTCCATGAATTTAAAAAACCTCTCCTGAACTTTAATATATTAATATAAATATATATATGAGTAAATAACTGTGCCAAAGGGTATCTTGATTGGAGAGCGCATGACGTAAATAATCATGTGGGTGACCTCACGACCTTAGTAAATGTATTATCATCCCCCGTCATTAAATTAATGTTAGACCGGTTTCCAACGGCCATGTTCTGTTAATGAGGTCGGTAATTCAGTTTGGTCCATTTAATTCCTTCTGAACTCATCTTTAATATATTGATTTTTTATATTATAAGTTAATCATCATCCCGGTACCCCGTTAAGGATCAATGCACCTGGCAGCTTTTTCTTCTTCTTTTTTTCAATTATTATTCTATTTTATACCTATGTCGAACTAATAATTTAATTTATTTTAATAGTAGGACTTGTCTTCATCCTAGGTGCCGCCCTCAGATTGTTTAGCAGAATTCTTTGCATTTTCACACATTTTGACCCAAAAAAAAAAAAAAATTCCCAAGGGAAGTAAGAGAGAGGGAGAGAGAGAGATTACTTGATTTTTTCCCTCAGTCAAGATCATATATTAAAGAATGTCCTTAACCACTTGCCATGTTAGCATCACATATGTTAAAGAAGAAAAAAAAAACCATCAACAGAAGCCACATCGGGTTTTTGGCATATCACATGAGCACAAATTGAGTATGACATCGAGGACTGTCGGCGCGATTTTCCTTGTGAAAAAAGAAAGGGCAAACTTTGCAGCGCAAATTCAGCACGATGTAACTGCTAGAGGATTCGCATTTGCACCGGACGGGGCTCGAGAAACGGTTAGATCCATGCACATAGACATTATTCGATCGGGAGGGAATGAAGCTGTGAGAAAAAAACAATGGCGATGCTTCTCGAGAAACACATGTGTCGTTTAGGTGTTTCCTTGGCTCTTTCAGCTGCGAAGAGATTCACGCATCAGCCCCCACATTGTATTATCAAACAACGAGCACATTATCGTTTCGTGCTCCTCAATTTTCCCGAGAAAATATCGGGCAGACGTATGAGAAACGCGTCGTCCACGTTTCTGTCGGCAAAACTTCGTTTCCCAAAGTGTCGCTTTCCTCGGAAGACTCAGACGAGATCAGGGCAGATCTCTGAAGGCTTATTTTCCAGGAAAATTTATTTAATATTTCGCAGGTTTTCTTGTTTTCCAAAAAGTGCTCTAACGCACCTGATAAAAGTATTGATTATGTTTCGAAACTTATTTTATTTTAAATTTAAGAAAACAATTATAAAAAATCCAAATTATACTCACTGTGAGATATTTACCTTGAAATATTTTTGTGATATCAAAAATCTCAAACTATACCCATCCTAATATATTTGCTCTAATTTTTTTTTCTTATATACTCATGTTACATACTTACCCTCCATTAAAGTTCGATCAATGAGTACTGTTAAAAATCTACCTACATAAACATAGGAAAACAAATAGTGTTGACATAACACTCGTGAAAAACGTGTTGTTTTGGCTAGAAAAGCATATGACGGGTTAATCAATTTGTGTAGTTGAAAATTTGACTACATAGGCGCCATAATATAAACATTGTTGACATTACGCTCACATGACTTAGGTAAATTAAAAATGTTTTGTTTTGGCTAAAAAAGCATATAACGAAATCTTGGCAGAGAATAAATATGTCATAACGTTACAAATTTGAGATTGTTGTTGTTATCGAAAAAAGTTTAGAGTAAATGTGCTATGATTGATTTAGTTTGGGATTTTTTGTTGACTTTTTTCCTCATGACTTATTATTTTTAATGTGCATTAAAATTACTTGTTTGATTTCTAAATTATTATCAAGTGCCTCGATGCTTATTAACAAATTTATCAATATGTACTTCTACATAGCTATCGACGCGTTGACTTGGGGTTTAAATTGTTTAGGCACACATGAGAGGTATCATCTAAGGCCGGTATTTGCTGGGGTCGGAGGATTTGTGACAAACTTATACAACAATCAGGGAAATATAAAATGGTGACGTCACATGTATATATTAATTAATATAAGGTTCATTAGTTTCGTGACCATGTTCAATCAAGTCATTATCACGACCAAAGTCTCGTTTCCCGGAAGAAGAAAGCCCTGTTTTAAAATTCGAGTTCATTCAAGCGAGTCATGTCACAAGAGCATGAACCTCTATAATCTCAATGAATAAATAAATAAATATATATATATATATATATATATATATATATATATATATATATATATATATATTATTTTTGTGTCCTTGGTCACATGCATTCTTGCTTGCAGCAAATAATGTCTTTTATATGGAAAAGGCTAAGACAAGGGTATAAGCAAATTTCTATTTTTATTTCAAAGATGCGTTTTGAATTTTTATAAATACTTTGTTTTATGCCAATGGTTAAATAGGGTTGCCTAAAATATATAATTTGCATTGGGGGTTTTGGGTGATTCTAGGAAGATAACTTGCCATTATCATAATGCAAGAAGTATTATTTGAGGAATTCGACGCAACATAGATGCAACTATACTCTTTAATTCCCATAGCTCAACACATTCCGAACCTTTCTTTTGTTGTGGAAATTCCATTTTCACCATGCTAAAAAGATATAATGAGCCAAAAAGAAAAAAGAAAGAGAAAATGGCAGCATTGCTCATTCAATATTTTCTTCTTTTTTTAATTTGGTCAGAAGAGATTTTCATCTTGTTGCAGATGCATCTTCATATGTGAGCATGTGATTTGAGCGGCCGCTCATTCATTACTGTTATGTGATGAACGTGAGGAAGGCCTGTGCCACGCTGCTGACCGAATTTGACCATGTCATATTCTAACTCTTATGAAATCAACTGACAAAACGAATATTTAATATTGCTGTCTCTTCTCATTTTATTTATTTTCTAACAATGATGTAGATGAGATGCCTAACTAACTTCGTCAACCGTAGAAACTGCTGGAGCAGTTAATGAGATTACATGTCTGCTGCACATGTTACATAATGTGATACTCAGCTTCTGGGAACAAGTTTGACCACGGAATATTCATTCAGAGAGAGAGAGAGAGAGAGAGAGGTTGGAAACACATGATCGGACCACATGGAAATGGCAGACGAGACAACTGCAACTTGGGGTAAGAATAATGTGACAAGCTAGAAACCCTAGCAAGAAACCAGATTAGGTAGTCAAATGATGCTCTTCGCTGTTTAAAGTTTGATTAACCAAGCGGCTAACATGGGCTAAAAGATAAGAATTTGCATCTCTTGACCAACTGTAGCAACCTTCCCGAGGCGGGCCTTGAAGGGGTTTATCGGATAGCTAGGCGAGCATTAATAAACTTCTCGCGACGCAGCGCCGGCGGACTACACAGACTTAAGATAAGTAGGGATGAGACTCTACCAAATGATTTTAAAATGCGAGAACAAGAAGTTCGACGTATGACATAATATTTTCTTGGAGGAAAACGTAAAAGCATATGCAAATGATGTTTTGATAAGAAATTTAGGTATCGGTACCAACCCGAACCGACTGCTAGCATGTTTATTTATATTGAAACGGAAAAATAAGCCTCGTATTAGCTGTTAATGGCAATCTTAGGGTTTGCATTCAACGCGCAGTCTCCACAAACTTTTCCTAGCGGCCAACAGAAACGATGCCACTAATCATTGCTAATCAAACCAAAGGAATAGAATACAGCACCTATTTTGGCATTTGAGGATGAAAGTTTTCTGTCGTGACATGAAAAGCCAGAAAACCAAATTATTAGGTCGATTGAATATTCTGTGACAAAAACTAAGATGCTCTTAGTTTAGGGTATATTCAATGCATTTGACCCTTTTAAGTAGCTAATAGATTAGCAACTATATAATAAAAGATCAAATTAAGCAAAATTTCCAAAATATTCTATTTTTTTTTCTAAAACCCTCATATTTTATAAAGATCGCATATCAATATCTAATCCAAATTTCAATCTTCTCTCGCCTACTCTGTACCGCACCCCACAAGGAAAGTTTTTGTCATAGCTCGTTATTTCGACTCCGGTAGCATCACCAGCAAAAGTCGCCAAGATGACCACGACCACCTGCCTCCCCTTCCTCCCATCAAGCGCATGTGTGCATCCAAGTGTATATTGCATTTGTACTAATTTAGTCCTACACCATTTGATTGTGTTGATTCAGTTCTAGACCTTTTGACGATTTGATAATGTAATCTTTTCCATCAATTTTGACCTAAAAATGCTAACGTGGCAATAGGCAACACCATCTATATTATATGACGATCGGTACTGATATGAATAAATTTTTTTAATTATTTTGGATATTTTTATTTTTTCCCTTTTTTTTCCTTTTTCTTCCTTTTTACTTTTTCTTTTATTTTCCTTTTCATTGATGATCAATATCAAGTGATAGCCAATAAGGACTGGGCAAGGGTCGCTCTTGCCAAATCTCGATTAGCACCACCTTGTTGCGGCCAGTGAGGGTTGCGATCCTCGCCAATGGCAAGCCCTTGCCTAGAGTCAACCCTCATTAGCCACATAAAGGGAAAAAAAAAATTCACATCAAAATATTAAGAAATTCACACAATTCACAAAATTGTAAAAATTGTCCACATTAACGTGGGTGATGTCACACGGGATGGCTAGCATTTACGACAATGGTTTATTGTTAAGATTGATCGCATAGATTATGTTGGTAAACTATCAAAAGTTTAGAATTAAATGTTAAGATGCATGTATAAGTAAATTATGTCAGAGAAATCTCACATCGAAGAATTGAGGTGGTGTAAAGAAGTTAATATTATCCTAATTGACCTATAATTCATTAATTTAAGCTTTTAAGTGAAGATGAGTCCGACTAGATATATTAACAGGCTTGAAATTGAGTTTCCTCTTGGTGATCTCCCCAAAAGAAGGTCCCATATTTCTACTGCACACTCCCAACAAGTGGTATCAGATCAGATGGTTACAGTTCCAAGCAAGTGGGTGTCATGGTATAGCAACACGGGCCCGTAAGGATTCAAGTTGAGATAATTTGGTGCGGAAACATACTTAAATTAAGGGAGAGTAGATCTGACACTGAGCTCACACGTTTGGAGGAGACTGTTAGGATGCATATGTAAATAAGTAGTGTTAGGGAAATTGATGTGGTGTAGATCAATTAACATATCTTAATTATATCATAACTTAATGGCTTAAGTTTTTGAATGAAGGTGAATCAAACTAGATATATAAACGAGTCGGACTTGGGCTCTCTCTTGACAATCTCTCTGGGTGACAATGTCAGACTTCTATTGCGCACTCCTAACCCCACAACACAACAAGTTTTAAGATTTTTTTGGTAATTTTTCCTATGATTCTCCTTCCTTTCAAAATTGGAGGTGTCTTCGTTAGGATTGAGGGGCCATTTGGAGCGATGCCTCTTTTGGTTGGTCGGATAATCAAGAATGGTTGGTCGGAAGGACTAAATCCTAGAATTGACCCGGTAGGAAGGGCGTTCCCATATTATCTACTTCCATAACCAATTATTGTGGATTCAACTTCTAAGGAACTCAAATTTATATGGGGGCTTTTGTACTAATTACTCTCGAAGTAACTGATTACTTACGTCCATACCTTATATTATCTATAAAAAAAAAAAAAGAGAGAGAGAGAATAATTAAAAGGATACGTATAAATTTCACCCATTACGTATCGATTTCTTTCATCAGCACATACGCACATGAAATTTGACGATCCCAAAGTTCAAAATCTAGGAAGAACCGGCGGAAATTTTGACAAGTTCCACTCGAAAGATCCGAGATAGTCCCCCGGTGATGTAAGGCTCGTGGAAGCGCGCATGCGCGTGCATGCGATTCCTACCACGGGGCACGTCGGAGGCGGACGTTGCGGGGAAATCTTTAGGTCTAACGTGTGGATTACTGCATGGAGAAGTCAAATTCGCACTCAACGACGCATCGAAAATCAAAACTCCAAACGAAGTTCATGATGGCGGTACTTCGTCGTCGTCACCACCATTCAACCCGCTCGACCCTCCGACTGGCTTCCACAGCATCCGTCGTGGATCGTGACCACACGCTGCACGAACATGGAAGACGATAAAAGATGATATCAGAGAGAGAGAGAGAGAGAGAGAGAGAGAGAGAGATCCATTGGATGGCCAACATTCACGTCAACAATTTATTGTTAAGATTGATCACATAGACTACGTTGGTAAACTGTCAAAAGGTTTAGAATTGAATGTTAAGATATATGTGTAAGTGAGTTGTATTAAAGAAATCTCACATCGGAAAATTGAGGTGATGTAAAGCAATTAATATTATCCTAGTTAGCCCATAATTCATTAATTTAAGTTTCTAAGTGAAGATAGATCCGACTGGATATGTTGATGGGCTTAAAATTGGGTTTGCTCTTGGTGATCTCCCCGGAAGAAGGTATTGTATTTCTACTATGCGCTCCAACAAGTGATATAAGATCTGATGGTTGCATTTTCCAAGCAAGTGGGCGTCATCGTATAGCAACACGGGCCCGTAAGGATTCAAGTTGAGATAAGTTGATGCAAAAGCATACTTAAATTAAGAGAGAGCAGATCTAACACTAAGCTCACACATGAAGAGGAGATTGTCAGGATGCATATGTAAATAAGTTGTGTTAGAGAAATCTTACGTCAGGAAATTGATGCGGTGTAGATCAATTAACATATATTAATTATCTCATAATTTATTGGCTTAAATTTTTTAGTGAAGGTGAACCTAACTAGATATATAAATGAGTCAGACTTGGGCTCTCTCGTGACAATCTCTCTGGGTAAAGATGTTAGACTTCTATTGCACACTCCTAACACCACAGCGCAACAAGTTTTAATTTTTTTTTTGGTAATTTTTCCTATGATTCTCCTTCCTTTCAAAATTGGAGGTGTCTTTATTAGGATTGGGGGGCCATTTGGAGAGATGCCTCTTTTGGTTGGCCGGATAATAAGAATGGTTAGAAGGACTAAATCCTAGAATTGACCCGGTAGGAAGGACGTTCCCATATTTTCTGCTCTCATAATCAATTATTGTGGATTCGACTCCTAGGGAACTCAAATTTATATGGGGGCTGGGTTTTGTGCTAATTACTCTCGAAGTGACTGATTAATTACGACCATACCTTATATTATCTATAAATAAATAAATAAATAAAGAGAGAATAATAAAGGATACGTATAAATTTCACCCGGGAAAAGTGCCAAAAAAGTCATAAACATTTTATCTTTGTGCCGATTTAATCCTAAACCTTTTTTTGGTGCCGATTTAGTCCTAAACATTTTTACATTGTGCCAATTCAATCATTTCTAACCAATTTTGGCCGGGTCAATTTGCTTACTGGGCCTTGGCGGCTGAAATGGCACGATCAACGGCGCGTGAACTACTTTTAATAATATTTTAATATTTTTGAATTTTTTCTTTTTTTTTCTTTTTCTTTTTTTCTTCTCATTTTCTTCCTCCAGGTCGGCGAGGTCGACCTTGACCTCGCCGGCCACCTTGCCAGTGGCCGCAAGGGCAGTCTCATGCTAGGCGACGAGCCTCACCCGCTCGGTGCGAGGCCGCCCTCAAGGCCGGGTCGGTGAGGCTCACCCTCACCGGATCTGGCAAGGGTCGAGCCTCGCCCATGGCCAACGAGGGCGAGCCCGCCAGCCTTGGTGTGAGGAGGCGGCTGGATTCGGTCCTCAAGGTCTTACGGAACCAAGGCCTATCGTCGTCCTCCTCCTACACGTCGACGCCTAGTGGCGTGGAGGCGAGCTTCGCGGCACACGCCAAGAGCACCTTCGCGACAATTTTTAGGCCCAGGTCTTCATTCGCTTCCTCGTCATTGTCGTCGTCGCTGCTGCTGCCGAGCAACGCTGCAGACTTCAGCTCGTGCTCCACGTCGTCTCCTTCACCGAGCTTCGCTGCCGTCAGCTTCGCTCTCCTCCCCATGCTCCTCGCGCCGAACCGGCGGGGCTCGCCCTCGCCGCCCGGGCCTCAAAGGAGGCCTCGCGCCGAGCGGGTGAGGCTCACCCTCGCCAGAACTAGCAAGGGTTGAGCCTTACCGGCCATGGACGAGGCTCGACCCTCGCCGATCCGACGAGGGTGAAACTCGCCGCCCAAAGACGAGGCCGTCCTCGTGGCCATGGCGAGGTGGCCGACGAGGTCAACCTTGACCTCGCCAGCTAGAGGAAGAAGAGGAGAAGAAAAATAAATAAATATAAATATAATAAATAAATAAATAAAATTCAAAAATTCAAAAATATTAAAATATTATTAAAAGTAATCATGTCGTACCAATCAATCGCGTCACGTCAGCCAGGTGTCAAATAACAAATTCTGGCCAAAATTGATCGGAAAAGACCGAATTGGCATAACGTAAAATGATTTATAACTAAATCGGCACCAAAAAAAGATTTAGAACTAAATCGGCACAAAAACAAAATGTTTAAGACTTTTATGGCACTTTTCCCAATTTCACCCATTATGTATCGATTTCTTTCATCAGAACATACGTAGATGAAATTTGACGTTCCCAAAGTTCAAAATCTAGGAAGAACCGGCGGAAATTTTGACAAGTTCCACTCGAAAGATCCGAGATGGTCCCCCGGTGATGTAAGGCTCGTGGAAGCGCGCATGGGCGTGCATGCGATTCCTACCGCGAGGCGCGTCGGAGGCGGAGGTTGCGGGGAAATCTTTAGGTCTAACGCGTGGATTACTGCATGGAGAAGTCAAAGTCGCACTCAACGACGCATCGAAAGTCAAAACTCCGAACGAAGTTCCACGATGGCGGTCGGTACTCCGTCGTCGTCACCGCCATTCAACCCGCTCGACCCTCCGACTGGGTTCCGCAGCATGCGTCTTGGATCGTGACCACGCGTCGCACGAGCAGGGAAGATGATATCACAGGGAGAAAGAGAGAGAGAGAGAGAGAGAGAGAGATCCAATGGGAATCCTTCTCTTTCCAGACTGTGCGATGGGACTTGAGAGTGACTGACTCGCCCACAGCATCGCCATCGATGTGGGGAGGACGAATCTCGAGAATGATGTGATCGTGACCCCTCTTATCGTTGTGTTATTATTTTCTTGATCACATTTTGGCGTCGACTAGAGGCATGAATGCGACTTCGGTGAAAACGATGGCGTCGTTTTGTCAATCCTTTCGTAGTCTTTCTTTTTTTTCTTTTTTTCTTTTTCATAAATATTTGGATAGTGACGGCTTCGTCACCACCGTCTCCACGTGATTCGCTTGACCAGGGAATAGGGATGTTTTGTCAGCATTTGAAGAGCGAGGAAAACTAATGACCTTAGCGTCGGCAACTCGGGATACATCGGTCTCAAGAGAAGCTCGTCGTTGTCCATCGTAATCTTTTTCGAAGTCGCATTTCTCTCCATAGTCGCATTGTCACGTCAATGTGAAAAGTCCACGTCCCGGAAAAGCTCGACAGCGAACTTTTTTTTTCTTTTTCTTTTTTTATCTTCATTGTTCCATCGGTAAAAGCTGTCTCGTATCAAGAAGCATCTGTCAAGAGATTATTGGCCCAATGGCTTCTCTCTAAGACTGCGCATGACAACGCTTCATTCGAAAGAGTTTTTTTTTTTTTCGAAATAGTTTTTTCTATTTCCGGAGAAACAATTTTTGAATAAAAGAACCCGTTTGATAACTATACAAAATTTCTACTTTCTTAGAATAGAAAAAGAATAGAAATACGTTTGCTAACGTAACAATTTCATTTTTTTATTTATTCATTTTTATTCTTGCTCACGATCGCCGATCGCCGCCGCCACTGCACGACTGCTGGCCGCCGACCGTCACCGCCGACCACTACCACAAGCCCATCAGCCGCCGACGATCGCCGGTTGCCGACCAGGAGGCCACGGGAGGGGGCGACCGATGGGCTTGCGGCGGCGGCAATGACGATCGACGGTTGGCGGTCGTGCGGCGCGACAACGAGCGACAGCGGCGGCGTGCGGCGGTGGCGACTAGCGACCAGCGACCGGCAATGCCGGCGACGTGACTAGCGGCAACTGACGACCGATGACCGACGGCACCAGCGGCAGTAGTGGGCGGTTGATGGCGGCCGCGATAAGAAAGAGAAATAAAAGAAAAATAAAAAAGAAAATTAACTTATTTCTAGAAATTGTTCCCAGGAACAAGAAGCAATTTTTTTTTGCTTCTCGTTTTTGCTTCAAATCTATTCCCGGGCTAATTTTATACTCTCGGGAATAGAAAACAACAATCTTTAGCGTTAAACGAATTTACATTCTTTTTTTCTTAACAAAAGAACAAAACCATGAGAAATGTAAAACGTTCTCATGCACTACCTAAAAGGTTGGGAATTCAAATTTCGAGTCTCACATTTTTGCGGTGAAATAAAAAATGGAGAAACTTATAGAAATGCAAATTGAGGCATTGTAAATTGGGCAAATAACAGAAATTGGTGGGATGGTTGATTGACGACGAGACTGTCAAATTCGTGTGTGGCTGAGAAGCATTCAGTCTCCGATGCAATCCATTGGATCCCCAACGAGTGGGGGACCTAAAGAGATTGAATCGAAACTGCTATAAGTTTCAAAATAGCTATCTAAAGTCATCGATGGCTGGACCAAAGTTTGAGAACGTTCAGGTGAACGACGACGGACTCCCACGTGGGGGCCCATCGGAGCCGGCAGCCCGATCCTATCCCCCCAGCGACGAAGGCCTATCCATTCGTCCTCGCTCGTGCACGTGCCGACCCCGTAGCCCGCGGCGGGCTCCCCGTGGCGTGTTGGACCATGCAAAGAAATTGCGAATTGATCCTCGTATTAATACTATGGGAGAGAATTGGAGGGAATACAGTTGTACTGCTTTTGGCAATTTTCGTACGGGGTGGTCCATTTTGAAGGGGTCCTTGAGATTAATGACAGTGGTTGGTCCCAGGGACGTTGGTGAGGGGCTATTGGTGGATCTTGGAGGGTCAGGGATATGGCTGGGGCGCTACCATGTGAATTCCCACATGGGTTTGTGGAAAATGCTTGAGAAATCGAGAAATTCATTGGTTTTCAAGAGTCAATTTTAGTTGCTGGTGCAGCCGCTGCTGCTGCAATCAATGTGGGGAAACGAAGACAGTGTTTCCATGGTCCGAACAGATGGTGATGTTCCTTTGCTACATTCCCATTATAGAGCTCGTCGATATTCCCCCGCTTCTTAATGTCGAAGATTTGTGACCTAGGGATTCGAGTCGGCACAATTTTCAGCTGCAACCAGATCCATTCATCATGACAAGCAAAGAAAAGCAGGCTCTCGACTTCAGAAATTGTAGGTATTCGATCTGTGATTGTTCTCTATATGACAATGGCGTACTACAAGTTGTGGATGGAAAAATCTCGACTTGTGCCTATCATTGAAGATTTTGTAAAATCACAAATCAGTGTTCTAAAAGCTTAAATTACGAAATGAATGTGTGATTTATTATTTAAATATTTTAACACTCCTTCTGAAGCCTAGCCTACTATTAAGAATGGAAATTTAATTAATGAGGCAAAAGAGGTATTCAAAATTCAAACTCAAACTCTCCAACTAAATAAGATATTGTAAAGCACAATCAATTATTCTAAAAATTTAAACTATTAGATGAACGTGTGATTTACTATCTAAATATTCCAATGAACAGTTGCTGATTGTTTTACGGAAGAGTGCTCATAGCCACAAGTTGTTCTCTTTTAGTTTATAAGTTTTATCTAGTTTTGCAGCTCTCTTAAGATTTGCTTTGCTTGGAAGTTTTATATATTTCTCTCAAGTCTCGAATGAAATTTTCTTTCGACCAAAGATTAAAAAAGCCAACACAATTGATACACACGATTCAATCTCACTTGTGTAAGAGCTTGCGATCCTCCCTCGTGCGCAAGCACGCTCAAGCATACGCTCGACTGTGAATAATACAGGAAGCTGTAATAATACAAAGCCCCGACAAAATTCTCATTGGAATCTTTCAGTCTGTGCTTTAATTTTTGTACAACAAAGTCCAGGTGGAGAGTGCAATTTCTCAACCACCAAACAAATGACCCATATACAAATTTGCCATATGACTTCTAGCAAGAATTGGTAAAAATACAAAAAACCAGAACCAAACAACAAACTCAATCAAAAACTATAACCCTGCCGTTTGCCAACTATGCATATTTTACAAGTAGGATGTAATTAACAAATGAATAAATAACATGTCGGCAGGGTATGATGTAGGGCAAGAATTAGACGCCCCAAAGTAGATAAGGAATGAAAAAAATTTACAAATCGCCATTGCTTTGCCAAAACATTTGAAATCGCAACGGATGCTGATGAGGAAAACCAGGGATGAATAATGCTATGTCGAGCCTTACAGGTGCAAAAATTGGAAGGCTGGATTTTCCAGCAGCTCCTCCGCAGGCTCCACATCATCAAATTCCTTCTCTTGGAGTGTATTGGAAAGTTCATCGACTGAGAAAGGAATGCTGCATTCAGATGAATTAATTAGTCGACCATCACAATGGCTTAACGAGAGGAAGCAGAAAATAAAGGAATCGTGTCACTGTAGGAGGCATGTATTCTAAGTTCTTAGTAAGGGCGGGTAGCTTCTAAATCTATGTTTCCACAAGAACAAAGATGAGGCTATCGTTTCTTCAACCTTCTTTAACCTTCTAACTTAACTTACGAAATATCATGCATCAATATTATAATAAAGGATCCTTAAGATTAATTTTGTAAACTTATAGAAATGAGAGCACATCGTGCTTAAGTCAATCTCACCTAGAATTATCATCCAACAAAAACGAACTGCTCACAGCACTGTTGGAATCTTCTGTCATCAGTACCCTCATGCTGGAAATTACCTGCACGACGCATTAGGTGATTCTTGGATTCAAATAAAGAACTATAACAGGCAACTTGAAATGTAACCCATTGCAATAGTACTTACTTCAGGAGACACGCTTTTGGTATTGTAGCTATCATCCCAGTAAAGTGTACATATTCTGTACAGTTGCTGTACACTCAGCATCTGAACAAGCAGCAAACCAACAGAATTTAAGAGAGAGATCGAGTGAGAGTTTGCACTATCAATATGCAAAACCCCGCAAAGAAGACAAGGAGCATCATCGAGAGCCGCAAGAGACATGAGAGATGCAAGTAGTTTTGCAGGTGATGGAATTCATATATTGACTCTAATCAAGGCAAACAAAGTTTTTCAGTTATTTGCCATAAATTCGCCTCAGAAGTCACTGTACATTCAAAGGCACACATGCTCACAACACGCACCATGCGCCTGCGGGGAAAAGCCGGGGGGGAGGTAGGGTGTGGTTGAGAGAGTTACCTGGCATAGATCATTGGTGATTTCATCATAAGAAATCCTATACTTCTGATGTATAACCTGTGGATAAAGTGGCATTGCAGGCAAATAATTAGATGCAAAAGTGGCAGATTAGCACTCCAAAGAATAGCATGATTACCAAGTGGTACGGACATCTAGATAACACAGCCAATCCATGGATGACAAAATAGCTACCAGAGATTCCACTTGCCACATCTAATAATTATTTTATCTCTCAACAAGAATGGAAGATACAAGTAGACATGCATACACTGGTAATGGACAGTTAAAAAAAGATGCTATGTCAGTTCTGCAGACTCAGCAGAAAAGCAAGTCCAAGTATGATTTAGGCATTAAGAATCTTTTAACCTAAACCAGAAACAGCAAGCATGCCTTATCATCAGAAAGTTAACAACACAGCCCAAAAGGAAAGACAATAACATGGATCATATAAAAATATGTGCTTCAGAGAGATCGAAAGTTACCAAGAATCCCACAGCCTGTCTAATGTGTTTAAGTTCTTCCCAGGACGAGCCTGCATACTGCAATCAGTGACATCAAGCTATAATTAGTAAGTTTACAGGCAAGGAAAACTCCACACCTAGGACAATGCAATGGTTCCATTATAAGATGAAATTAAAAAAAGATAATGGTACACAATTACCTCTTCTTTTGCTTGACAGCACCACAACTCCAACTCAGCTAATCCAGCTTTTACATATTCCCCATTGCTAAAAGTACAGCACTCACGGCGTAGAAGAAGACTGAAATTTCATAGTCCAAGTACACTGATGAGGACCTGCCGATCCCCCAATAATTCAGTGGAAATAAACAAAAAAGGAAAATGTTTACCTGTTGAATAGTTGCACGTTGATATATGAAAATGTCTGAGAGAAAATCTTTTGAACCAGAATTGGAGGCACCTAAAAGCAATAAAATATAAGCTTACAAAAAAGCACCAAACTTCATGTGGCAGAGAACAATAAATGGGACATGAAGTCACATACAAAATTTTCTTTCAGAGTACAGAGAAGAGTGTTCAAGCACTCGATGATGCTCTGCCAGTGACCCAAGGAGAATCCTTGCCAAAGGACCGTCCAGATCGCAGTACACTTCCTTTAGATGTTCTTGGTGCCTAAAGTAAAGCATAAATATGTCAGTGAAGATTAAATTATATATTAGAATACAAGAAAACATTAAAAAAATTATATATATCTCCGGCAACAATGACAAATGTTGCAAAAGAAAAGGTAAAAGCTAAAAATAATCTTGGCAACCAGAGGACTGATGGCAACCAGTTAAGAATTCCAATCCCTATAATGCTCAGCAACTCACACAGTTCTCTCAGGAAAAAGAAAGTATATACACATAAAAAGGACAACATTTTGCCAAAAAAATTAAGGGAAAAATTCCTGTAAAGCTTAGTTTTTGACAGAATCTCTCTTACAGATTCATGAGTAAATTTGGCTAAAGGTCTAAATGCTATGAATCAGTGGAATTACCTAAAAATACCAAACTGTGTCCAACTCTACACTTTACCATAAAACCACTGAACTAGTGAGCTGATATTCCATGGTGAAATGCATTTTTAGTCATTCCAACTCAAAATTTGACATAATTCTATCAAGCAATTGTATGACCAAACTACATGTGAAAGATTACAACAATTGTAGTCATCTTTTATAAGTGCAGTATAGCAAACGACTATAGTACAATCCATTCTCATCTACAACAATTTTCAACTTGCTGCATTGCCTGATAATTATTTTTATCTCTTCCTCATTGGACTAAGCTGGAAGAGGAATTACTTTTTAATGAAGAGAGACCAGCGAAGAAACCTTCTGTGTCAAAATAAACCTCGGTCATAAGTGCAATATATGTAGAGAGGCAAGGATCATCTTTTCAAAAAGAGAAAAAAACTGTGAAGCAGTAAAGGGAATAACTTAGAAAAGCAAGCATAACAGCAATGGAAGCCAGGCTGTACCACGTGATATATGACCTTAAATAACTCTTGCATTGGAACAGGGAAGTCATTTGGATTATACCTGGATACAAAGGGAAAGCAAAGACCCAAGGTCTTTCTTCAAGTTGTCCCTTATAATCCCGTAAATTTTCTCCACATAAGCTGTGAGCTGTTGCTTGAAAAGCAAAGCTGGGTATTTCGCCTCCACTTGACGCACTGTTGCAGCTGCTGCAGCAGCAGCCAGGTTTGCGGAAGAAGGGGATGAACGAAATCCCTGAGCATAAAATGACCAATTTTTCAGAATACACAAGATTCAAGAAAAATATGCATTGCAAGTTACTTACTACTTCAAAAATCAATCAGTTAATGGAGTGCTTCAATTCCCACACATACCATGGTCATCCTTCCGAACAACGAAGTTGGCGCGGGAGGCTTCCGATGTGGGGTTGAACCATTAGATCCAGCGCCCTTCAGACTTCGTTGGAGCAAGAACAACAGTGTGGATGTATTTGATAACCAATAAGCCATATGATCATTGCTATCTTCACTCTGCCAGTAAAAAAAAAAAAAGAAACACATTGTCGCTGCTTAATTTCTAAAAATTCCTGAAGATGACAAAGCAAAACCAATGAACGCAGATGACCATACAAAATCGCAAATTTGAAAATAATGATATATCTCCAGCAGTTTCTTTAAACGATAAATTTACGAAATATACAGAGAATGACCATAAATTAGTAATTTCTTTGCCTATAATAAATTTGAATTGCATAAAACATTTGTCAACAGCTTCTTTTTTATTTCTTTCTTTCATAGCAGGTTTCTATCAACTTATACTCCAACTTGTCTATAATTTTTTATTTTGCCAGAACTCTCTGTGATTTAAATTGTTTAGTGCCGAACCAAATTTAGATTTCTGAATTTACATGGCAAAATAAAGTGTAAATTTAGATTGATATAGGTCCTAAATGACAGCACTTTCTACACTTATATATATCTACACTGATGATAACAGTTGAAACTCAAAAAACTGACTTAAAGAATAAGAAACAACAATCAATAAAGCAATTAAGAAACAAGTCAATGAATATCAATGGAACTGGGGAAAAATTTGAATGAAGCTAGTGGAGTACAAATTGCAATGCAATTTGACAGGCTCGGGTAGATACTCCAATGTAACCAGATGAAGTAGTGTTTCTATAACATTTTCGAAGCACATTAAACAGCCTCGGGTAGATACTCTCATACTATCTTGATTGGCTTGGGATTCTCATTACTGATACCCAGTTATGGATGATGTTATTTGGATTACCTCAATTGCAGAACCGATCATCTGAATGAGTCGATCAAATACGCTAGTCCTTTCGGCTTCAAAGGACTTCCAGTGGAGAAGAGACTTATAAATTGTAAATGCTGCTATAGGCTTCCCGTGGCTGAAGCCAATGTTCTTCACGACACAGTTAATAAGAGCATCGATGTTCTCCTACAAATTCAGGATATAAAATCAGCAAAAATGAAACAACGGCTTACCAGGAAGAAAGAAGTGTAAGAAAAGGCACGCCCTGATTTATGCAGGAACAAACCTGTTGGCGTTCAATATGTGATCTCCTAAATTTGCTGTCGGATTCTGTACCATACTTCTTCACAGGTGTCACACTCTGTGGTTCCTGCTTATAAAGATTTTGAAAACAGATACACCAAGTGAGATACGGTAATGTACATCCAGAACAATGAGTAGAGATGGTGAAGTTGAGCTTTGTTACATTTATTCTATTCTCCTCGATTACGTGGTGACCATTCTCCAACATCTGCAAGTTAAAGATCACAATGTGAGGAAGGGAGGGATGGAGCCACAGAGAGAGAGAGAGAGAGAGAGAGAGAATCACATTACATAAAATTTTGTTAATGCATGCTTACCTGAGATAAGGTCACTGGTGAGTTCTCTGACAGCATTTTGACGGGGGGCTTAGCAATGTTTGTTGCCTAAGTATTTGGTTCTCAGTTTCCATGTCAGAGATTTTCTCAACAAGCCTTCAGATAGGAAGAAGAAAAGCCTTCAACATGAGAACTAAGGAGAAATCCAAAAGAGAAAAAAGAAGAAAACTGGAAACCAACAGACTAGTTGAACATTGCATTTTCCATTTTTGACACAGATAGCAACCATAGCAAGCAAGAAGAAAAGAACCTTTGCATGTCTGTCTTCATCTTAATTATCTTTGACTCTGCCTCCTGAGCTTGCTTCAGTCTTTCTTCACTAATCTTTTCGTCTCCTCATACTTTTTCTCAGTATCATCAATTTTCTTTTCCAGAGAATTGACCAAACCCTGCAATTTATGGAAAAAGGCAATTCCCAATGTAAAAATAGGACCTCCATACAAGCATATTAACATTTTATAACTCTTGCAAGTAGATGATGGTGAAGATGCAGATACTGCTCCAACTATCTTACCTTGAGTTTTTCGTTTTCACTTGAAAGCTTTTCCATCATGGTATGATCAATAACCGGAACCTCCTGTATAACAGGGACTATCTCTGCTGCTCTTTTTGCAGCCTCCTGTTCCTTTAAAAGCAACTCTTTAGTTTGCTTGAATTGAAGTTGTACGTCATTCAAAGCAGACTGTAGTTTTACATGTTCTTGATTCTTTGTCTCTTCTAAATCAGCCTGCAAAATTTTAGTAAAATGAATAAGAAATTAGAACTTTATACGATACGTATACATTACATGAATCCTTGCCTGAGAAGCTCATTATTGCTTCTCAACTTCTCTGATTCTAAGCCGCAAAACAACAAGTAATGAAAGTTTCTGAACAAAACAATAAATAATTAGCTAGCGATCAAGTAACTTTTCAATGACTAGAACTCATGGAAATAATTAAGTCCTCTCAGTTGCCTCATGCTAAATTAATTGCCTAGTCGCCCCAAGGTCATGAGATGCCTCTTATATTTGTCCAAGGCCCTAATCTTGCATGCGTTCAAAACGAGACAGTCAAAACAAGTCCTTCTACTGTGGATGAAGACCTCCGACCATAAAGCGGCACATGTATAGCCTTGCTCTCCATGCAAATGAAACAGCAATAACACTATTGAACCATAATTTCAGCAAATAAAATCTAAAAAGCTGTAGTATAACTGACAGAGACCTTAAGCATACAATGCCATGGAACTTACTCTCATGCGTTTCTCCAGTTGTAATCTCCACGTAAGTTCTTCCACTTGCTTTTCTAACTTATTTTTGGCGGCTTGCAGAGCTCCAGTTTCCCTTGCAGACTGTGCAAATACAGGGAAAGAACCTATAAATAAGCTGAAAAGAACAGGCACGGTCTCCAAATTTTTCAAAAAGACCACACAACTAGAAAAGAAACATAGGCAAGGAATGCATAGCAACTTCAATTGTTTACCAAAATTTCCACATTTGAAAATGAGTCCCAGAATTTGAGTAGTCAAACATACAATGGAGATAGCAACATAAGCAAATCACTAGGTCATTATTTGGCACACTTTCCAGCCCTGATGATTTATCTTCCCTTACAAATACCACCATTCAATTCACGCCAGCCTGGCTCCTTCATCCAACTTCCAAAATCAGATTGTCCTACCAATTCAATGTACCTTTTTCCTGAAAAATTGCACTTACTACACTGCATCGATATTCTTTTTTGGACAATTGGAAAGAATTAAATTGATATCATGACTTATACAGCAGATATTACAATCAGAGAACAAGTCTAACTGAAGTTCCACTAACAATATACCAAATGATCAAGAAAAGGTCATAAGATGAAAGAAAACAATTCACCATCTTAAGCTTCCGCAGTTCTTTACGAGCAACTCTCCCTCTCCATGCACACTGAGTTGTAATTGCTGCTTTTTTAGTATCCAAATATTGGACCTGTGCCAAGTATTTGCGACAATGACTCTGGAAAAAAAAAAAACAGAGAGAGATTACTCCAAAGTGATATCAAACAGAAAAGAGATGTTGGCATACTATAAAGATCTGTTGAGCAAAAGAATAATATATTATTATGCAAAACCTTTTACAAGGTAAACAGATGACACAAACATAAGCAAAGAGAGAGATTGCTTCAAACTCCTTAGATTGCAAACCACTCTAATGAAATATGGACACCTACCTGAATAACGATAGCAGCTTTGATTTGCTTTCTCAGTCGTAGCTCACATCGAGCAGCCATCCCACGTAAGCCTGTCTGTATATATATAGCTGAGGAATATAAGTCCTTGTATGCTTTTCTAGCAATATGCATACGCAAATCTTTCTGAATCCTGAGGCAGGCAGCTTCACGCCGCATGCTCTCATATGCTTGACGTGCAAGTTGTCCTGAAATTGGCAAGAGAAAAAACTTCAGGCATCTATACACAACCAGTTCCATGTTTAGTATGTGAAATGACGGAAATACAGATTCCCTCAAGTAAAAGAGACAAGTAGGACACCAACTGAGCATATACCTCGGCAAACAGCTTGAATAAGCATAGTAGACCTTCGGAGCAAGACAAAACTTCGCCTTGCCAAATAAGAACGCGTTTTTCTCTGAATGATGCTTGCCGATCTCCCTAAGATCTCAGTCCTACGAGCATCCAATTCTGCCATTTGACCAGCTCTGAGAAATACTTTTGTTTTACCAATCTGCAAATGCAAATTACATCTTAGTTCATGCGACTTTTACCCATTGCCGCAAACAATCACCGCAACAGACACATTGCATTGCCCCATTAGAAATTGTAAGTGATCTTAATATATGGCAGCAAAATGCCTACATGACCGAGGCCATTATGTTGTCCTTAAAGAAATCAAAAGTCACGAAAAGACAAATGACCCTCATCAGTTACTCTAACAATTATGATAACTTGTCACACAAAACACATATAAGGCTACTGCATATACCAATTATACATTACGTACATGGCCTCCACCTTCCTCAGATTGCCATTCAGCCTCTGTTCTCTTGGTTCCTAATTTCTCTCTTAATATATCTATATATACACAAATGCACTCTGAATGACAGAAACTATGCAAAATCACTCAGGAAGCAAATAAACAGGAATCACATCATCATCATTTGATATGATTAATTCAGAGGATGCAGCATCATTGTGCTTAGACAAGATCAGTATATATTTATTTGCTATTTCAATACAATAAGAAGCACTGGCAACTTCACGCAACTCTTTTGACACAATGCCAAACAAGGCATACATTAGTATAAAAAGAAATTGAACCCTAATGATAGATGAGAACATCACATGTTTGTTCATACAAGCTGGTATAGAATAAATTGCTAAAAGATTCCTAAGTTTGGCTCAAAAAATCAAACAGTATTCTGTCATAGGAGAACGCCAATTCAAGGGAAAAACCACGGACAGAAGCAATCACTCGTGCAAAAAATCCTGAAGCAAATACCATCACTCAATCAAATATGTAAAGAAACATTCCGCAGCGCCAAAAAGTTCTGGAAGCAACTTTGGATATCTATCTACTCCATACCTGATAGCCCTTTAATCCCACTTTCTCTAATAGCCTCTTGCAGATGGTAACCTCATCAGAACTGTCACAACTAAGGGATCAGTCCAAGAGGCACAGTGATATGGCATAAATGACAAGTTACAGAAGGATTCAAGTTACCTGCCGTCTAGAACTTCAGGAGCAAGTAGACCAAATCGGTCCACAAATTCAAAAAAGGGCCTTCTTGTTGGAAATCCAGCACAACTAATCCTAATGGCCTCCATAACACCCTAAAGTGCAATAGTGAGAGAGAGAGAAAAAAAGGTCAGAAAGAATTAAGAATAGAAGCAGATTTGTTTGACAACTAAACTAGTGCCAAGGCAAACTGAATTCTAGCAAATGTACTACCCCACAACGCAGTTGCTGCAGAACATTTTTATTCTCAAAGATGGCTGGCTTGAGAAGATTATTTGGCTTCACACATCGTATATAATGTGGCTCAGTAGCGCTCAAAGTTTCAAGCAATGCTACTAATTGTTGCTGCATGAGTCAATAAGGACGCGATTAGTAAGACATAAAAAACAATGAAGTCCGCAATCAGGCAAAAGAGATAAAAAACATGAACCTTGAATCGAGATCCTATTGATGAGAACTTTGACTGTTTGGAAGACTCCTCAGCCAAAAGTGGAAATAATCCAGAAACAAAAGAACATTGAGAAGCACTCAAGAGCGCTTGATGTTCTGCGATAACATAGTCTTTGTTCTTGTCCAAAAAAAGTTCAGTCTGATAGGTTACCTGCAGCATAAGGTCAGCTGTCAATATCTTTTCTTTAAATCCAATAATGAATTCTCAGTTTTTCCTGCTGACTTTACAACTTGAAAGCTATTATTCTAATAAACCAAAAAGTAGACCATACTCACATCTCCAGCATAATGACAGATTGTAAAGTCAGTCCGTGACAATTTGGGCTTGCTGAAGCGTTTGTGGTTCTTATATGTCTGGTAAAGCTTCTGAGCAAAGGTTTCATGCGTTGATCTAGGAAACATACTACAAATACAAATTTTGCAAATTCAGACCGTAGAAGAGTCAAAAGATTAAATGGCGGTTGCTGGTCTTCCATGTTCACCACATTGATCTATGATCACAGCACATAATAAAATGGTTGCAGTGGATATTTTTCCATTATTTTGTACTCACCAGGCTTCATCAAGAAGAGCGATTATGCCACCAGGTTTCTGTAAATGGCAACCAGAAAGAATATCTTGAATAAATAAGAGCGACTGAACTTACTTTGCTTGGAAGTTAAATAAGAAACTATGCAGCTTTCTACAAAACACTGAGGGAGGAATTCCATAAGTATTGGTCAATAAAAAAGCTACTCATACTGAATACAATAAAACAAATTGTTGTCATATTTCGAAGGAACCTTTATACCCTAGTCCTTTGTGAGCTTTATTGTTTATTTTCACAGTGGAGGTCGAGAATAGGACAGTGATGGGTATTACTTCTATTTCTAGATTACTGATGATTCCATCTTTTTTATCCAGTTAATGGTGGAAATACCTCATGCAATCTTTAATGATGCTGAAGGTACTCCCAGATATCTATGGCTATAATAGGAAAGATACTCTTGCCAGATTTGAGCTTGAAATACTGTCAATATATGTTATTACAAGCAATTCTAGAATTCACAATATATCCAAGGTTGTCCTAAGTGATCATTGTATGCCCATAGCCACTTGTTTTCCTACCAGGCAATATTAACTAAGAGGCATACAATGTAGTCAGAATGGCGATCTGATTCATAAAATCATATGATCATAATAGTAAAATTAAGAAAACAGAGCTAACTCACGGTTGAATAATTTATCTAGTGAGCTCAGAGTAAAGTCACAATTTGATTCGGCAAACTCGCCAAACTCATGAGTCAACTCGTATGAACTTGGTTCTGATTCAACAGCCTATTTTCAATTTCAGGTGCTAGCTCCTAGGCCTTTGGGCTTCTTTAAAGCCCAAAAATAAGATAAAATTAGCCAGATGCCAATAAAACACACTTTCATTGATGACAGAGTAAAAAGGAATTTGATTCTCTGGAAAAAAACAAGGAATTGAGAAGAAAAAGATGGAAGCAAGTCCAATCTGCTTTCAGATTAGGGCACAACAAAAGGAGAACCATCTAGGGTTTTGGCTTTCTTTCTCAATTGAAACAAAGGGAACATCCAGTGTCTCTAAATTCCAAATGGAAATGCCACTTCATAGAAATTCTGTCAACATAAAATGGCGCTAATGCTGACAGAAACCGATTTTTTCCTTCTTTTCCACAACCGAGTTTGAATGAAGTTTCAGACTCTCAGATGCAATTTGTGTAATAAATTTATAATCTTTTCTCTCCCTTCCACAAGAATCCAAGAAATTTCCTTCTAATTAGCAAAAAATTTTGGGGTTATTTTTTAAATTTTTATAGGTGAAAGATAAACTGCTAGAGGGCACCAAGGGGGTCAAGTTAAAAACACATCTGGGTATTTGCAAATTAATGAAGATAAAAGTTATTTGTTGCTTTTAGTAGTCCAGAGCTTGCTACCAATTTACATAGGACTTATAAAACAGTTTGCATATACTTTACGATTGTAAGATTTTACAACTGTACAATTGGATCTTGTGATCCGATTTCATGAGGACCCCACTGATCCTAGATAAGAATGCGAGTTTAACTACCTTGGTCTCGTGGGTTAAAGAGTTTACTCGCCTCTTGATAAAGGTATCAGACTAGATGAGATATCATTTCCACTCTTCGAAAGATTCATGTGTCCTTGTTAAAGAAGTTGAAAAGACTTCTCTGGTGGACCATATAAAAAGCATTATTGGGTAATACTTGTTAGTTGTGAGCCAATTACCAATGGGTGTCTGTGGTCTTGGTAATGATACTGTAAAACGATGTCTCAAACGTCAAAAGAGAAGATATTGTAGTGTTTCCACAATTTCCTTTGGCACAAAGTGATTCTATAGTAGAATGACCTGGCTAAAAATGAGTTGCACACAGACATTGGAACAAAATTCCACAACTCTAGGTTGCTAATATCAGAGGTGATCTGTTAATTCTTACTGTAAAAATAAGCTAAACTTCCACCGGAAAGAAGATTCCTCATTATGCCATGTACAAGAGCTAAAGTTACAATTCACAAGATGGTCATCAGACTCGTTGCATGTCTGGATGCATAGTTCAACTTATCAAGAAAAGCAAGCAATTTGAAAAGAAGTTATCAACTAAAGGTCCACCTTAATCGTATATAGGAACTAAAGTAGGCATCTGGTTAAATATTAATTGAGACCAGTTTTGCGTATGTAGCTACCCTAGTCTCAAGCATATGCCAATGCTACTCACCTTTTCTATTAGATCTAGAACATCTTGATTGTCAACAAAATCGATGTAGCTCCAATCAATTTGTTCTTTTGTGTACTCTTCTTGCTCCATTTTGAACACATGCTGCAAAACGATGTGAGAGCATCAATAATCTGCTCAATGACAATTAAACATACAAGCTAAAAGAAATGAGAAAAATAAGAGAGAAAGTGAAGAAAAACCAAAAGAAGAAAACCTGGTTAAAGTGTTGCTGAAGTTTCTCATTTGTCAAATTTATGCAGAATTGCTCAAAGCTGCAAGTCAGACAAATACCCTCCAAGGTTATCTTCACATATTAGAATTTATTATAAAGTATCTACTAGAGGGAAAACAAGATGACATCCAAATTAAGATGACATCTTCAATTATAATAAATTGGCCTCTGGCTCTTATGGGCGCGAATGATAACCATTCTTGCCAGAAATTGATTTCTGAAAAAGAAATAGATTTTTCTATTTCTATTTCTAAATGAGTTTCTAACCAAAAATACCCATTTGATAACGACACAAAATTTCTACTCTAAAAATAGAAATTCGTTTGATAACAATACAAAATTTCTCCCTTCGGATGGCGGCGGACGGTGGTCGGTGGTGACGGATAGACGACCAGTTCATAGCAAGGACGAACGATAAGAAGAATTTTTATTTCTGATTTCTGTTCTAGAAATAGAAATTTTTACTTCTGATTTCTATTCCAAATCTAAATCTGGAACAAAAATCTATTTCAGAAATAGAAAAATGGAATAATTTTATCAAACGGATTTCTATTCCAGAAACAAGTCTGAAATAGAAAAATTGTTTCTGGAACAGAAATTGCAGTTTGTAATGCACCCCCTATGATACTTAGTTGAGGAAGCAAGAGGGTAAATGGCCCATAAAAAGGGACTAGTTCCCGTAATTGATAGTCACTGAGGCATAAATTAGATAAGCACCTGTTTGTCTTAAAGCTCTCGAACCCATATATATCGAGCACGCCAATCAAAGACTTGGAGTTAGGATCTTGACCAATGGAATTATTGATCTTATCAACAATCCTGTGAATCAACGAAAGATAAAACATCACCCAGGCTTCACAACATTTCAACAAGCACCAAATACTCAAAAGAAAAAGGAAGAAACACTGAAGACAAATAAAATAATGAAAACTAAAAAAAAAAAAAAATTCGAAGTCTATACCCTTCAGAAACTTACCAGTCAAATAACCTTGAATACACAATTTTTGCCAGAGCATCTCTTTGGCCAGCTGCAGAATCTGGATCCACAAACTTTGTTATGGTTTCATCACGAGTTACAATCACACGCTTGCAAAGTGAATCCTCCAGTCCGTTTACATCACACCTGAAAAGAGCTTACATTTAGAAAGCTGCAATTTTTTTTGCATGAGAAAATTTTAAGTGTAGACAGGATAACATGTCGAACACTTCTTGTATCAGCAAATGAAATCGATTAATACATTAATAGCTCAGCCGCAGTTTTCAAATGAAACCAAGACTTTTCATCCTTGGGCGTTGAGGAATCTATTTCTTTTCCCTTCACAAATTCGATGTTTCCAAGGTGAAGAACTGCAGCCACCACTCGAAATATTGCATCCTGAAAAGACACAAATAAATGAAAAGAGCCAAAGGGGTATGTGCTCTAAAAGATCACTTTATGACTTCCCTCATATACCTGCTCATGAGAACTTATCCCAACAATATCCATTGCTCTCCTAGTCGCAAGGTATTCCTTCGAATCATCAACACCATCCAATGCAAAACAGTTTGATTGATTCAGATAATGAAATGTTCTTGGGTGCCCTAGCTTGAACCTCTGAATATCCTGTGAAAAAAAAGTGAACTATGAGAATCTTCAAACGATCGAAATCTTTTAATAGCTCTTTAAATGAAAAGAACCAAACCCTCTGTAAATCACAAACTTTTTGAGACAGAGATAGCTCGAAATGTTCGGTATGTCCTTAAAGACCTACCTTCAATACTTTTTCTGAGAAATCCATAAATAAAGTCACTTCTTATTTTACTGCGAGTGAAGTATATGGAAAAGTACAGTTATGCATGAAGGAAAACCAAAATATAAGAATTAAGACATGATGACACATCTTTGTAGCATTGAATATTGAGAAGTACCAAAGAAAGTACATAGCCCAATAATTCAATTTAATGAATGGTCACAAAAGCAAGATTCTAATTGAAACTGAGATTCCAAACCCCCATCCCCCAGGGGCCTTCCCTAGGGTTAAAATTATGCTTTCAGCCATCTCATGGTCATAACATCACACTTAGCAAACAAATGCCGCAATCCCAAAGGTTAGACAAAAAGCCAACCACCATAGTCCTGATTCTGAAAGCAATGGGTAAAAGGAAGCAGAATATGGACGATGATGGGAAAACAGATGAGAGGGTCTCAGATTAATGCTAGATGTTGTCAAAGACGCTAATATAAATGAAATTTCTATATGGCACTCACAAAGAAGTTAGCCCATATCGAATTCAAAAAACCACACCGTTTGGGTGCACTTGAGGATATAGCCTATGTGGGGAAAAGAGATTTTGCTTGAACCAAACATTCAGTAACAAAGTCTTGAGTTCAGCGACAAGTTCACTCGATAAAAATGGAAATTTGCCAAAAAAAAAGCACAGCTCATATTAAACTCCTAATTACCAGTCTTAATTAGAGGTTAATGATAAGAAATTGATCTCATATTGAAACACGAAAGGTATAAAGAGATTATATTTCATTACAAGTCTGTCTGTTTATTTCTACAGAGAACAGAACATAATATCTAGCCATGATATGTTGCAGTCAATTTTACCTCCTTTAGAAAGAACAAACCATCCATTAATCTAGTATAATCAAGTTTTGTCCCTCTCATCTCTTCTCACAGCTCTTCTCCAAAAGTCATGCACTTCCATGGCATGCTTTTTCTTTGGTAGTATAACATAAGAGGATGAGGGCTTTGTCTAAACATTTAGAAAGAATGCTTGATTGGAAATCTAGATTCTTACCTCCTGAGGTGCAGCACAGAGCATATAGAAACAGTGATAGTTTCTCTCAGGATCAGAGATCTGACAAACACGTGACCTTTCCAACAAATAAGTTCTGACAGCAGCTCCAGATATCCGTCCCCTTTGGTCAAACTGAATCTCCACAAACTTACCGAATCGACTGAAACCATTTAACAAACGGAGAAGATGAGTTCAACCTGGTGAGGCAACAAAGGATCTGAGCATATGCAAAAATATTTTATGTCCATACAGAAAGATAATCGCACCTTGAGTTGTTGTTCCTCACAGTCTTGGCGTTACCAAATGCTTCTAGTACAGGATTAGACTGCAAGATTGCAGTACTGTAAGTGTATGTCGTGCAAGTCACGTAATTGTAGAGGTAAAAATACTCGATATTCTAAGGTGTACTTAGTTACCTCCAAAACTTGCTGCTCAACAGTTCTGCCCTCTGCAACAGCTCGCCCACCCATATAAGCAAGATAACGCATAAGTTGCTTTGTGCTCTCGGTTTTACCCGCCCCACTTTCACCACTAACCAAGATTGACTGACTTTTCCCTTCATTGATCATGAGTCTACACATATCAATAGCACTCATATTACATAAGAAGAAAAAGGTCATAGAAATTCAAATATTAAGATTAAGCAGCACCTGTATGCAGCATCTGCTAAAGCAAAAGGATGTGGACTCAGCTCCCCAAAAGCTGCCCCTTTATACTGAGCCATCATATGGCTATCGTAGAGATGAGGTAATCTTGTAAAAGGGTTCACAGCAATCAGTATATTTCCTGTGTAAGTCTGAAACCAAGATGCATTTAACATTAGCATGCTAAACCATGAGAGTAAAAATAACAGTATCTTCAGCCAACACCATCCATTGGACTCCTCCAAAATCAGTCCAGGAAAAGAAGACAACTTAAAGACGAAACAACTCACATAGATTTCATTCATATCGTATCGTGACCTCAAATTCTGCAGAACTCCTGGCTCATGCAAATAAGCCAGCTTTGTCATATCATCCACTCCACATGGTGGTGCTTCAGCATCTTTAGCATATACATCCGAGGCCTTCACACGGACCTGTAACTCCGCCAAAAGAAGAAATCCACAATGAAAAAGCTCAGATGTCAGGAGATTTGAGAGAGAAGTTTCCACAATAAGAAGAAAGATATATTCCATCCAATCTCTAAGCCTAAGTCTATTCAAGTTGCTAGACATGACATTAACATATGCAAGCAATTTCTTCAGCAGATTATGGAAGGGCTTTCAAGGCAACAGAACAAAAGAGAACATTTCAGAATCACAATATTTAGCAAATTCCATACCGTCTTGCCCGATGAGCAGAGGACTTTCAGCTCCGGACCTTTAACTTCCAATACTTCACCATCTATCCAAGCCACATCAGGATCTTCCAACCAAACAAAAGATCCAACAGTAGCCTGCATATGGACAAAAAAATATTAGGGAGCAATGATTATGGTTCACTGAAGCCTCTATCA
Organism: Eucalyptus decipiens; assembly: GCA_014182575.1. Classification (NCBI taxonomy): domain Eukaryota; kingdom Viridiplantae; phylum Streptophyta; class Magnoliopsida; order Myrtales; family Myrtaceae; genus Eucalyptus; species Eucalyptus decipiens. The sequence continues at coordinate 11,751,766 of CM024616.1, forward strand.
ATTAAGGCATTGTAGAATGAGCTCCTTGGGTCCCACATCAACATGGAAGAGCTGGTGCAAGGTTAAAGCATACAAATCACAGGTCCCAAATAGAACTCCAACTAAAGGTGACATCGGAGTTCTAATGAAGTTAAAGCACATCCAAAATAGAACGGACGCAGAGAAAATCTAGACTAAGATTAACAGAATTGGTTATGATTCAGAAAAATGAAAAGAAATCAGGTATAACTGGATGGAACGTGCAAATCAGAAAAAGTTTAACTCCGTAGAACGCCCCCCTAGGCTGAGAAAAAGTTGAACAAAGGTACCAAATGGGAGAGATAACCAGGTTTTTATGTTTGTAAAAGCTATTTTCTCCGAAGTTTAACTTCACTGGAAGTAGAAGGAATGATCTCTAAATGCATCTACATGCGAAACAGACATAGAGGCCAGCCGGCATATAAGCACTTACAAATATCAGCCCTTCCCAGTACATCTGAATAGCAATGTATTTACACAATTAAAGTGAGAGATACTAAAAATTCAAATGTTTTGTGCTAAAACTGGATTTCAACAAGTGAGCAATTTTTCCAGAGAATGCCACTTAAGCTAAAGAGAATATTATATGACGAGGCAATAAGGCTAGGAATTCTTCAAGGACAGGGTGCTGGGCGGTTAAGCAACAATATGTACGGAAAATGACTGTGGTAGAGGTGAGACTGCTTGGTTACATATGCAAACACACGAGAAAGGATAGGACTAGACATGTAATTATTTAAGGAAAAGTAGGTGTGGCACCAATGAGGGTAAGCCATAAGCTCATTAGAGATTGTGTGGTCATGTTAAATGAAGGCCTTTGGCTCCAGTATGATCAGGGGATGGAGACTCAAGCTAGAAGGGGCAGGAGAAGTCTTAGAAAGACATCAAATAAGACGACAAGGAAAGATACAGAGCACCTAGACCATACAAGAGACCGGATAGAAATACAAACCCATTGCCGTAACTGGATTCGTATAGCCAACCCCACTTAGTGGAATAAGGCTTGGCTTTGTTCTTTTTCATGAGCAAAGTTTTCTTGAGATTCGGTCTAGTAGAGAAGTACAAAAGATTTTTCCCTATGAAATAAAAAACAGGACAAACAAGCCATGTTGTTAAAAATTAAACTACAAAGACAAGAACGCCGTAGTGTGTGTTTTGATTGAGCCCATTATTTAATAAACTCATTTCCCTAGAGAATTCATGTCAAAATTTGCCAATCTCCACCTTTCAATCGAGCACAAATTCAAGTCAAACCCCAGCTTCCGCTAAAAAATTCACAGCATCTTCAATCTATCCAGTTTCACCAACCAATGAATCAAGTGGATGTTCATTGCCGGTCTCAGCACAAAAAATGCGGCTGAAACCAGCAAAGCAAGAGCCACTATAATCACCCCAAAACGTCCAACTTCGAACCCATTCCGACCGACAAACCATCACCACGCCACCCTAATCTAGTCAAATTCAAGTCTTTTCACACGCAAACCGCTCTTCCATCATCAAAAACACCGAACGCCGCACTCAGATTCGCGAGCCACCGCAATGTAGTAGAACGGCACATCTCGGAAAACACGCAAGAAACACGACACTACGAGCAGCCACATTCCCCCTCGAAACATTCATCTACCACACAGATCGCTCCGTTAGACTGAAGAAACGAGTCAACAACCAAAATCCCGCCGAAAAAAACGGAATCCGGAAAAAAACCACGAGAAAAAGTCGAAACGCCGCCGCGGCATCATCACACGGCATCCTCACCATTTTCGACCGAGCTCGATCTAGTCCGAAAAACTCCGCTCCCGCCTCGATCTGCTCCCCCGCCCGCCGCACAAGATCATCCGATCCCCGGCCCGCCGGAGCGAACTTCGCAGCAACAACAGCAGCAGCAGCGGCGGCGGCGGCGGCGGCTTCCTCCGAAGTAGCGAGGACAATCGCTCCACGCAGATCGAGCGGCTTCGAGCTCGGCGGATATCGATCGGCAGCAGAGATTTTTATTTTTCCGAAGCTGCTTTCGTGCGCTTTCTGCTTCCCTCTGCCGCTTCGCTTTGCTTTGCTTCGCTTTTCTTCCTCGATTTCTGGCGAGATTTTTATTCCTGCGTTCGCTTCTTCTTCTTCTGCTTCTCCGACCGCGTCGGCCTTTTTGTCTAAGTCGAGGACTCGAGGAGTTTTGTTAATTACGACTAAGCTCGTTATTAAGACATCCGAAAACGCCTTTGCGGGCCATTTTTATCGGGCGAAATCCCGACACTGACCTCGGTCTGCGTGGGTTATTACGAGAATCCCGTCAGGGGGAGGACAGCTCACACGCGGTCCGATCGGGAGTCTCCCGCCCCGCCCCCACCCCGCCCCGCGAGTTATTGCTCGAATCTAGCGAAAACTCGAAATCTCGGAGGCGGTAGATTAATGGTCGGAATTATTGCATTGCCTCTTTTTATCAACCCACCGGTAAAAAAAGGGGAAAGTAATTAATCCATAATGTCGAAATGTAATTATGGTAAATTTCGCGTGGCACCATAAAGATAATATTTTCTCTTTTCGTAGCTTATTTTTTTATATGGTCTTAATACATGTAATGTGATTTGTATTGTATTAAAGTAGGAAGTTTATCGGTGCAATGTTAAAATGAAATTTTTGAGTAATAAAATGGATTGAGGGTATATCATTTACTGAAGAAAAGAATCGGGTGGAGGAGGGGATCATGGTATCAAAGGAAATACGTGGATTTGAGAGGAAAGAGAAGCTGACCAAATCTTTCTTTTTCCGTGTAAGAAGTTCACCTGCTCTATTTGCTTTTTTTTTTTATTATAATCTTTTTTCCTACATAACTTTGTTCCGTTTCATGGAAACCTTCTGATTGATTTGAAGGAATTTCAAATCCAATTTTTCAATAACGTGATATTGTTAAAGAATTTGCGCCGTTTCAATCCCCTCCCAGTCATATAATCGATCATATATCCCTCATTGACATGACAATATTTTTGTGTAGGTGAATATGATAGTCAGAATATTATTTTAATTAAGGTGATTTTTCTCGTATTAGAAAAAAAAAACTATGTGAGGGGGATAATGCATAAACCAACCTTTTTGATTTTTTATATTCTAAAAATTCTATAAAAAATAATATTTTGAGTTTGAACTTTACTCAACTCAATTACAACGTGACTATGTTTCACTGTGACGTGTAGGCATTAACTCATGTTCCAATGGACCAATAAATAGATTTAATTTACATGTTCCTTACTTTCATGGATGCATCATTGTGCATTCACCTCACTTATCTACCACTTCATTTATGTTGTTTCAAAAGGAAAACGTAACCTTTTATTTCTTAGTAAAGTTTCAAAATATCATTCGAACTTCAAAAATTTATGAAATTTGATATGCAAATTCACGTGTTAATGTCTTTATATTGTAGAAGTGTTCATATATTTTAAGTTAAGAAAAAGTCAACATGCATCGGCCACGATATTTAGATTAGGTAAAGACTAAAAATACAAGAAGTCTAAACTTATGCACCCTTAAATTTATGACCTTTCGTGAGAAACGATAGATTTTTGAACTACTCGAGTCTAAGTAAAATGATTTGAACCCGACTCTACTAAATAGACCAATAGTCAAGCCACGTGAATTAATTTAGCTGCCTAAGTCTATCTTTGTGCTGTTTAAGACGAACATGACTAATCTCAAATTTGATTCAACCTCATTCTTCAATTACTCCAACTCAATTTAACCTTGGATCTAATTGAGTAGGCTTGATTGGTTAATAAGTTACGATCGAGTAGCTCTCATCGGGGTGGGTGGAATTTGCCATATGCCACAATCTCATACCCTAATGCATGTAAATCGCTGTGGCACACAAACTCATTTTTTGCTATAAAACAGACTTAAAATTATCATTGGCATATATAAAATTGGTATTTACATAATGCGTCACGTCCTTTTATAAGATGTTCAATATTTGTTAGGGTTAAGGCTCATATATAATGGGATATCGAATTGACATCACTGCGAAATTTTGTTTATATGGTGATAAGGGACATTTCAATGTTTGGTGAGGTTAATAAGTATTGCCAATATCACAACTTGTTGAGTCTACCCACTTTTTGGTTTATCCATAGGAAGTTTTTATGATATAATGTTTCAGACCCATCCATGCTCTAAAGCTGCCAACGAAGTTGGTGGGGGTTATCGGTGGTAGCTTTGGTGACCTCGATGGAGACCTAGTCCAATCAATTATTCTCCTTTTCGCCCCCTAGCCCATCACTTCCTTTACCAGGTAAAAGGGCTAGTTTGAAACTTGCTGGTCAATGTCGTGACCATCTATTATGAATTCCAATAACACGGTACCTATTATTCATATAAAAATGCGCATCACTTCATCCACAGTAATTTCTAATTTTTACAAATTAAACTCGCCTACTGTTGCATCGCACATTAGGAAAACGCCTTAAGCTCTGCAATTCGAAATTGGGAAAAATTGTAGCATCGCCATCGGATCGAATTAGATCGTACGACGAACCCCGCTCGGCGTTTTAAAAAAAAATCAAGAACACCCTGTAGGAAAAAAGCGCAAATTAAAATTCAAAACCCTACCCACGTCGTGAGGAAATAAAATCAAATAAAAAATTGGAAAAAAGAATATTCCACGTCCTTATAATAATATATGCCTCCCAAAAGATCTCGCCTTTTAAGGAATTGGCCATCCAGCAGCTTCCTTGGCAGATTAGATTAACGTACGAGGCTCCCTTTCCCCAACTGTCGCCAGGGGGGACGTGAAAAGCACGCGCCCCACGCAGGGAGCTCACGCAACGGGGTCGCGCGACGGCAAGACGCGACGGGGGCGCGTCGAAGCGCGTCTCGGATGACGTCACGCGACATTGCAGAAGGACGTGCGGTCCGCGACGGTGGGACGTGGAGTATGATTTTGAAGAAGGAGAGAAGGGACGGTGGCGATCGGGGGGCCCCACTTTCGGTGCGATCGCGGCCGTCGGATGTGGGATGCTGTCGGGTTTGGTGGGTCAGCGGTGGTGATTGGTCGGGCCCCTCGAGAACGGTTGCGGCTTTTCACACGTATCATCAGCGACGACCCCAAAAAAAAACAATTTGCTCAAAAAAAAAAAAAAAACCTGTTTGCCTTCGAATTTAGCAGAAAAAAGCAAAACAGATGCAATTTTTTTTTGGACCAACAAAGCAGATGCAATTAATGCGAGAAAATTCTTGCCTGAATTGGGGTCCGCTTAAATTAGTGTACAATCATAACTGTCCATCATGGGATCCGAGGCTACGTGGAACATGCGTTTATACAGGAATTTGCCTTCTATTAGGTACAGTCAAAGGTTTAATGGATACTTCAAGTCGATTTTGATTGGACAAGACCTAAGAGAAGTTCCTATCACACAAAATTTTCAAATTAATATACACATGCTACAATTAACTTACACTAATTTTTGAATCACAAACGATTTACAATCGATAATACTCACGACAAATTTACATTTCTTTAGCTTCTATTCAAATCCCCATTTTAAATTATTAATTTGAAAAAACAACTCGGATAATTGGCACATGACGTGGAAATTCACATGTATGGATATCACGATTGATATCGTTTTTGGAAAGACAATATGAAGGTGAATTGAGAATGGAGAACCTGCTAATTTTGCTCCAAGCTCTTCACGTTTCAAAGATCTACTAAAGATAGCAAAATTTGCCTCAATTTATAGGCTTGAATCCTTTTTTTTAAACGAAACATAGTTTGGTGCAAACGTGGCATGGGTCTATTACTTTTGAAATTTTAAATGGTGTTAACCCTTCATCTTTTTTAAACTTTTACAAAATAAATTTTAATTCCAATAAGATTTCCCACTATTCTATTTACTTTAAATAAAAAACTCGTTTTCTCGCGTCGAGTTTTAACTCTGGACACCAGCTTGCAGCCTTGCACCTCGACGTTAGTTGCTATTCCGAATTTATTTACAAAGGAAAATTCGTTTTTTTTTCATCTCAACTGGGCAGCTATAAACTAGTCGAGGAAGTTACGAACTAGTTTCCCCAATCGTGCGAATTTAAAGCTTTCACACTTATTTTCACATTACTTAATGGAGTGCGGCGGGCCCGTGACGCACCGGTCGGTGGGTGCGCGACGTGATTTCAGACGAGGAGGAGTTTGACGTTGATGTGCTTTTTTTTGTCTTTTTTTTTTTTTTGGGTCATACGTTGATGTGCTTCTTCACGTGGCCGATTCGATGGGTGCAAAAGGGTTTTGGGCTTCCAAGGATCCTCAGACTAAATATTGAGTGATTGGGAACGACTTTGAAATTCCCATTAGGCCAAAGTTGGCCTTCTCAAGGCTGAAAACTCAAGGCAAGTGTGAGAATGCCTTGAGCTTTCAGCTTTCTCAACATACGCAGTGACCCAAGTGATTGTCGTCAGGGAGTGACGCAACCGCCGCCCTATCAGGGTCGCGACGATCGCCGTGGGTCGCATGACCCCGCTGCGACCCAGATCTGAGGGTGACGAGGTCCTCCTACAATCTCAAGGTTGAAAACTCAAGGCAGGTGTGAGAATGCCTTAGGCTTTCAGCTTTCTCGACATACGCGGTGACCCAAGCGACTGTCGTTAGGGAGTTACGCAACCGCCGCCCTATTTGGGTCGCGGCAATCGCCGTGGGTCGCACGACCCCGCCGCGACCTAGATCTGAGGGTGACGAGGTCCTCCTGTGATCTTGCCGCTCTAGATTTGGGTCGCAGCGATTACTAGAGATCATGCGACCTCATCGCGACCCAGATCTAGGAGTAGCGGGTCGCGTGACCCTGCCATGACCCAGATCCAGGGAGTGGCGCGACCGCCGCCCTATCTAGGTCGCAACGATCGCCATGAGTTGCCCGACCCCGGGCGGTCCTCGCCAGTGGTCTTTAGGGGTCGCTCAACCTCGAGCGGCCCTCCCGCTTGTCTCGAGGTCGCCTAAGTCAGATGTCGGTCGCCGGCGATAAATTTCGATTGCCGGTGGCCGCTTGCCCTTGCCAGTCATTTTTTTTTTTATAATAAATATAATTCCTCCAAACACTATTTTGCTCAAAAGTACTTCACAATTGACTTTTAAATTGTAATTAAACAAACACAATTTGCATTCTGAAAAGTCCATTCAATCTAAAGTCCTTTGCATTTTCCCAATGGCTTTCCCTAAAAGTCCAACTAAACGCACCCGTTGTCTTCTGTCCTCCAACGATTTCCATCGTCAATTCATCTATCCGAGTCGATGCTTTCTTAGGCCATGTGGTGATAGACCAGGTTTGGTGAATGCACAATGTTTACTTGCTCCATCATGTACTCTGAGCACGTATTGTATTCGACGGCAACCGACTGGATGGCTTGGTAACATGCAAATCCACAAGATCTTGAGGTGTGATATTTGTTGAGATGTGGTTCATACTTCCCATTAATTGTATAGTGGTAGTGTGCAAAGATTGAGCTCATATTTTATTGGTAGTTTGGGCTTTGACTCATAAATAGCTATTATATATTTTATTTCTCTTATAGTTAATGAATGCAATAAAGAGGTGTGATGTGCTAATTATATAATAGAATCATCAATTGAAAAAGGTGAATCGAGATAAGACGTTGTGTCTCAAATTCTCTTTCTTGCTTTTATTATTATTTTTTTTTTTTGTGACTATGTGGCGAATTCTAACACGATTCATGTGGATTTCATGTCCAACAGCAAGGTTGTAAGTTGTTGGATAAGAAATGTTTTCCATGTTTGTCATTGTACTCTCCTACGGTCGGTACACTTGCACGTAGCCATGTTCCATAACTAATTAGCAGATACATGTAGACTTGATCTTCATGAAAACTCGATTAGTGAACTGGAGTCCTGGATAGCAACTCCAATCAAAGACAAGAATGGATACTTCTTCTTGTTCTTGAGTTTCTTTCTCTCTCGCTGTTTAAGTTAGAGCCAACAACGGAGCCGAAAGATGAGTTTTATTCACCAAAAACACGTGGATTTTCATTCACTAACAGAGACGGGAGAGTATGTATAAGGGTTTTTAAAATGTCGGGAAATCAATTTTGAAATAGGTAATGTTTAACGAAAGGATTTCACTGTGCTTTTTGAAAAAAAAAGGGTTTAGAACTCTATTAAATCAGGTGACATGTTTGGGATTTAATTGCACTCTGAATATAATGCCTCGGACTTCCCGTGCATTTCTCCTGTTTGCATTGATTACATCTTCTTCGCGAGACATAGACGCTCAATCGTTTGCAATTATTGGGTTTTTTTTTTTTTTTTTGGTCAGTCCTACGCTATTCCTATTCTACACTCACTCTCAGACTTTTGCCCTGCCTCTTGCAGGGCGTGGGAGTCGAAACCCATTCCTGAAACTTACGCGTCCCTACCCCATCCCCCCTGAGAAGGTGGGGATTTGAACCCCTCACCTCCCCCTTCCATGTTGGAAGGGTGGCCACTGGGGCGAATCCCAGTGGGTTCACTAATGGACTGATGCACCAGATCGAGTGTATCTCGGTCCCACAAGACGAGCTGATGTAATGGATCCGAATTGGTCTTTTATTTGTTATTTTTATCTATTTATGTAATATTTATTTTCCTTGTTCTTTCCCATTTTCCATTTTTAAAAGAATGCTTAATTTGTCAACTAAAGTTCGGGTATCAAATAGCCACTTTTCTTTGAAAGGAATCTCCAAAAGGTTTCTTTCAAAGATAAATGAAACCTGAATTTTTGCCTGATGTCACTGTTACGTGGAAGGCTTTCTCTTTTTGCTTTCGCAGAATAGCTGGATTGTCCTCAAAACAGGAGCCAAACATGGTTTCATCCGGTTGATTAAGACCAGTTCCAGCTCCCAGATCCTTGCACCCAGCAACTGCCTAGAGTTGAATAATCATGGGAGGAAAAGAATAACTCGGAAGAGATTAATATGACAAAATCATTGAGTGTGGTGGCCAGTTTGCATCAACCCAGGTTCTTCCCGCCGGCTGTCGGCTTTCGGGGTTCCTGGGTCATCAAAAAAAAAAAAAATGACAAAATCATGTGATGTTCCTATCCTCCTTCATTAAAACTAAGTTTTATACACAATGCTGCAAAAAAAAGAAAGAATGTAAAGCATGTCGAGGACTTCATCCGAGAGAGAGCCTATGCAGGTCGATGATAAAGCTTACGATGCATAAGTACTTTGCAACAATATTATACTGCTGATCATGGGATGGCCAGTTCGTGGTATTTGCATGATGATCTCGGGGTCTATGATTTACATTGTCATTAATCACACGACAGAACTTGAGTGTGGGAAACAGTTAGTTAGGACATGGAGTGAGCAACAAGTATCTGTTATCTGGATATGATTATGAAGCATGATTAACTGCACAAACAAGTAAAGAGTTTCTTACTTACGGTTGAGCCTACCGTAAAGAGTAGCTCTGATGAAGGAATTGATGTTGCCAGTTGTGTCGATTACTTCTGAGGGTGGTATATTTCCAGCAGTGCACGCGAATAATCTACCGATCGATGTCCCGATTCCGTTTGCTTTCAATTTCAGCACTTTCTGATAGGGAAACAGATAGCCGTTAATTTGTATTTCAATGTAAACGCTGCACATCAGACAATGTCGTGCATCTTCAAGCTAGAGCAATAATCTGCGTCCTGTACTTAAAGTGAAAATACAAATTTCCGCCCCCAATAGTGTCATGTACTTCTAACACGAAAGGTATTATGAATTATCGGAAATTGCAGAGCTGTCCTAGAGCAACAACCATCCTAAGCATGACGTTAAAAGGCTTTGACAACCCGGAAAGACAGTGTAGAGGGTGGACGTGCCCTAGAAAAATATTCACGTTCAACCATCGGGGAGTTGAAAACCTTCATGGTTAAACCCCCGGGCTTAGATCCCTCTGAAGCCGGTTCCTGGTAACCGGATAATGTGAAGCCGCTAAAATTGCGAGAATATTTTTCTCCCCCAGTCACACCTAATAAACGAAGTAATCGGGACAACGAAAAATAGGGAAATTCTCTTTTGCTGATTGTACTGTAACGATTGTGTTTTAAAATCATATGTTATGATCCTAATAGTTGGGCATGGAGATTCGGATCCCACATCGATGGTGTGGGACTTCAATGTGCGGTTTCTGGCCTTGAACTGTTTTTTTAAAATCATAAGCATAGAACTACTTGACTGAATTAGGCTGCCTTTCCTAGACTGCTTTGCTTATAAGCATTGATGATTGACAAGAATCTGCTCATTCTGAACAACTATAATCTAGAACTGCGTTTGGTCGTTCAAATTTTTTAAACGAAATAAGAAATTCATGAATTTTTTCATATCCCATCAACTGTTTAGTGAACTACGGATTTATAGATAATGGTTTTTTGCCAAAGAGATAGAGAAACTATTTATGAAAATAAAAGACAGAGACAAAGAATATTATAGATAATGATTTTCTCGACAATGAACATGGAGATAATTTGCATTACTTGCACATTCAAACTATCAAATCCAGATCCATAAAAAAACTATCCATCGCTTGTACACTCTTCCCCTCTGGCCCACAACACCCATCCATCCAATTTGATGTTCACCAAGAAAGAAGAAACAAGAGGAGTCTACCCAATTAGAAGATTAAAAGCTACTCTGATGTTTCACCTTTATATGATGACAAGATAGAATCAGTTAAAAATAAAAAAGCAATACATCGACATAATTGATAAGTCACTACTCCAAAAAATTTTGCCCACTGAGCACATACACAGTTCAATTGTACCATCATCTTTGTTTCCTAGACAACTTTGTATTTGAAACAAGAAGTTTACAAGGTCTCCAAGATAAATAGTAGGATGCCATTCTAAACTCGAAGACAGTTGCCCAGACGCTGATCTAAAACTTATTGCAAAGTCAAAAACACAACAACAGAAGAATTCACGTACTTCCCCCGCATCCCTGCCACGTCGAAGTGGGCTGTGACCACCCGGACCCGGTGGTGCGACGGGGATGATCGGGGTGCCGACGGCCTTGGTGGCCGGGGCACAATCGAAGCGGAGAAAACATCGTGGTGGGGGGGGAATCGATCGGGAGGGTGACCGGCGGGCAATCACCGGTGGACCGGGGGTCTTACCTTGGCGGAGGAAGAAAGCTTTCGTAAAATGAGAATCGAAGAGCTATTGAGGAGAAGGCTTCAACGTCGATACTTTGGAAACAATGGGTGAATGATGAAGAAAGAAAAAAAGCGAGGGTTTTATATTTCAGATAAAAAAAATCCTATCCGACCTTATCCCACCCCTCCTCGGATTTTTTTATCCGGTTTATATCCCGTCTATATTTGACTTTATCCTATCCTAGATAACTACCAAACACAGAATATGATAAAACATATCCTATCCTAGTTTTTTTCTGGTCGACCAAACGTAGCCAAAATGGCTAGAGAAAGAGTATAACCAGCACTTTCAAGAGTAAAGTTAGAGAGATATCTTGCAAAAAGTTTGAAAAAGAGATTCGATGTGACCCAATGGGAAATTAGTTGGTGGGTTAGTGACTTTTTATTATCCAGAAATAAAAGATGGATGGGCAAGGATCATCTTTCACAGAGAGTTTTTTTGGCTGATATGGTTCTCGAACTAGATACCTTTCTACGAATTGCTGTTTTGAGATTTGTTGTTTGTTTCAAATTTTGTGCCATTTTGGAAAGGAGGTTATGAATTGAAAAAGAGGCTTTTTTGAGATTTGTTGTTTGTTTTAGATTTCATGTCATTTTGGAAAGGAGGTTATGAATTCTGATGCAACTACGATAATATAAAGCACAAGTTTAAGGCAATTGAAAGTAAATGCTTAATTTGGACCTAGGCAGGTCCTTAAAAGGTCTTGACCATCGGGAAGTAGTCCGAGTAGAGGAAAGAGTTCCTCCTCGAAAAAAATGGAACCCCAATGGGGGCCTAGCCACATGGGAAGACCCTTTACGGGGAATTCCCTGGGTAATCCCGCCTGGATCCTCACGACGCTTTCCCCTTTGAAACACAGGGGCGTGGTATAGGGAAATGAAGGGTCTCCTCCCAAACAGGAGGAGGTGGCTGGCTTAATGGGGATAAGTAAAAATAGCCAAAACTGAGTATTGATGTTTGTTGTGCAAATGTGCGATCCCTGATATTTTGTCAGCTATTTGTAATCTCGAGTTGTGAATAACCATTGTTGGGTGGTTATCACTTTCAATTTCAAAATTTCCTAGAATCTTTGGTATTGCATTGATAACTGTATCATCTTGTCTGCTGCGTCTTCGATGGCAGGCTTCGCTCAGATTTTTGTGGGCCTCTCTCTTGTGTATCGGGTTTGGTGGGCCTCGTTATTTGCCCATGACTTATCAGGCCGGTTTTTGGCGCTAGCAGAGTTAAAAACTGTCAAGCAGTCAATTATTTCTGCAGGGAATAACTTAGAAAAGCAAGAATAACAGCAATGGAAAGCCAGGAAGCAGCATATTTGCAGGTGAAGCAAGCGACAGAAGAAATGAAAGGCCATCCCCCCTCGCTGTATATAAGATTTACTTTGGAACAGGGAACTCATCTGGATATACCTGGATAAAAAGGGAAAGCAAAAGATCCAAGTTTTTTCTTAAAGTTGTCTCCGATAATCCTGTAAATTTTCTCCACGAAAGCTGTGAGCAGTTGCTTAAAAGGCAAAGATGAGTATCTTTCCTCAACTAGGCGGACCGTTGCAGCTGCTGCAGCAGCGGCAAGGATTGCGGAAGAAGGGGATGATCCCTGAGCGAATTTTCAGAACACGGGGAGATTCAATAAATATACGCTTCACAAGTTATATCCTACTTCCAAAAATGAATCTTCTAGCAAAAGAATGCAGTACACATCAGATGGAGCTCGAAGTAACCGTATGAAGTAGTGTTCCCATAACATTTTTGAGGTGCACTAGCTAGGCTTGGATAGATACTCTAATGCTATCTGTATTGTCATGTGATTCTCATTACTGAGACCTAGTTATGGATGATTTCATTTGGATTACCTCAACCGCACAACCAATCATCTGAATGGGTTGATCAAGTACTTGAGTTCTCTCAGCTTCAAAGGACTTCCACTGGCGGAGAGACTTATATATCGTAAGTGCTTTTATAAGCTTCCCATGGCTGATGCCAAAGTTCTTCACGACCCAGGTAATAAGAGCATCAACGTCCTCCTATGAATTCAGGGTATTGGATCAACAAAAATGAAGAAATGCTTACAATTTTGATAGTGCATGTTTACCTGAGATATAGGAGATTATGAAACTTCATGGTATTCCAAAGACAATGACATCCAATCGAGATTCGAAATTTATCAGTCATTTTTTGCACATACTTTGAAAGAAGCTAGGCACAACTCTTCAATTTAGCTCTTCTCATCATCCCCAAATCGATGAGCAAACTGAAGTTGTTAATCAAAGTTTGCGAAATCTTTTAAGGAGTTTAATTAGAAGTAACTTGTGTCAATGGGACCTCACTTAGGCTCAAGTTGAATTTGGTTACAACCGGTTTTCAAGCCAAACAACCGGAAAAAGTCCTTTTGAGGTTGTGCATGGGAAAAATACTATTAGTCCCTTGGATTTAGCTCCACTTCCCATCTCTTAACATTTTAGTAGAGACACTAAGGATTATGCCAACAATCTAAAAAAGCCTCATGAGCAACTTCCAGAAAGGATCATAAAGCATAATGCGAAGTATCAAGAGAGAGCCAACAAGCATTGCAAGCCTACAGCTTTTAAGGAAGGAGATTTAGTTTGGCTACATTTTAGAAAGAAAAGATTTTATTGAGGTCATCATTAGAAGTTGAAGCCTAGAGCCGATGGTCCTTTCAAAGTGCTACAAAGAATTGAAGACAACGCCTATAAGATTGAACTCTCCGGTGAGTATGTTGTTTTTGCGACATTCAATATTGTGGATCTTTCTCCCTACCGTGAAGATGAAGACAATGAAAACTTAGGGACGAGTTTACACGGAGCAAAATCATCTAATGTCGAAGCATTCCTAGACAACATTAGTTCTATGAAAGTGTTACTGATTGCATAGTTACCGATACTTCTGGCTATGTTATTGATAGTTTAGTAACCATACCGATACTTTGGTAGCCGCGTGTTTGAAGGGTGTCCACATTCATTCGAAGGCAATTAATTCAATACATTGGAACAAGCAAGTCTTAGATTCCTGCACCCAATAACATTTATTTATTATATTTTCAAACTTTAGTAAATGTCCTTAAAAGTTTCTAGAGTCCTTATTTAATTATCGATGTTATTTTGTTTATATTCCTCATGAGTCCTTTTGTCTTCCCAAAGAGTCTTAGTAATTACTCGTGTTTTGGGGGTTGTTCCAAGTTCGTCTATAAAAGCATGCTATGATGAATAAGGGGAGAAGTACACCATAAGTGCTTTAACTTGTTTATGGTGCTCATTTTAGTACCACAACTTTTCGCTGGCTTACTTAAGCGCTAAAATCAGAGAAAGACAATCACTTAAACTGCTTCCGGCAAAAAATTCCAACTAGAGAAATTACAAGGCTTCTATAATAATTTTTTTTATTTGAGGTGGCATTTTTGGCAATAAAGTGATAACTTTTTAATAACAATTGGCACTGAAGTGATCATTTTTTTATTTATTAAGATTGACATTGAAGTGATCACTTTCTAACAACGATTGTCACTGAAGTGATAATTTTTTTACAATGGCCAGCATTAAAGTGAACATTTTTTAACTTGCTATTCGACATTGTTTAGAGATTATATGTTGACCGAGCATGCCAACAAGCCATGTAAGATTGAGAAATTAATAAAATGTTGTCATGTCAAATTTCTAGCGACTCGGATCGAAGTTGGCACTTAAGGTCCTGTTTGGTAACCATCCAAACGGGGCCAGATTCTGATTCTTTGTTCCCAGAATCAGTTTCGGCTCAGAATCACGTTTGGTAAAAAATTTGTTCCCGGAATCAGTTTTGGACAAGAATTTAGAATCAAAAAAATTGTGATTCTTGATTCTGAATCAGAAAAAAGAATCACAAAAGTGGCTCTCTCTCTCTCCTCAGCGTACGCTCTCCTGCTCCACGTTCTCTCTGTGCGAACGAGCCCTTTCTTTTCTTCTCTTTTGCTCCATGTTGTCTCTCGGTTCGTTCTTCTCTGGTTCGTTCTCTCCACAACAACGGCGACGGCGACCGCTGCTTCTTCATCGTTGAAGCCGCTCGTTCAAGGTGAGTTCCCTTCACTCACGGAGTAGCGTCATTGTCGGCTGATCTAGGTGACGGTTTGCATATTCCTCACCGTCGTTCGTCGTGCCGCAACGATTGGCGGGAGCGCCACCGAGCTCCGGTCGGCGGGCGCGAGCGCCGATCTGGCCGAGGAGTTGCTCGGCGAGCGACCCCAGGCCCGAATCGGCGAGCGCCGCGCCGATCCGGCCGAGGAGTCGCTCGCCGAGCGACCCCCAGCCCGACCGGCGAGCGCCGCCGATCCGATCGAGGAGTCGCGCACAATTGCGCATTCGTTTTGACCGGCGGCGGATTCGCGGGGCGGGAGCCCGGCTTTCGGTTTCCGATCCATTTCTCTGCCTTTTTTGCCCCTCCCTTCTCGTCGCGTGTTTGATAGTTAGATTCGAGCGGCCGGAGTTAGGTATTATCGGAGGCGGAAGAGCGAGAGTCTTTGCGATTCTCCTCGTTAATTCGTGATCGGCGAGATTTTGGCGGTGGCGGTGAATAATTCGTCCGATTTCTTGTTCTCTCTCTTTCTCTCTTTTTTTGGTCCCCTTCGCTGAGCTTTTTCTATTCGTGCCGGTGAACCGGTCGTGTTGGAGCGGCGTGATGTGTTAGGGATTTTTCTGATTTTTCTTGGCTTCTATCGGTGTAATTACGGAATGCTCGTAATGAATGTGTCTTCTTTGCATTTGGTGGGTCACTATATTCTAGGTTTAGCTAGAAATAGCTCAAGTTTTCTGGTCTTTACCCTCTGTCGTGCGTTTTGTTATTTTAATTCATCCGTGATTGTTGCAGAAATTTTTGTAGATTGTTGGATTATATGTGTTCAAGATGTCGGTTTGGTGACGGGAAGAGATTGAAACGATTACTTAGATGGCTCTTGCATGTTTATTTGATGATGCTCTTAGTTTTCTTTGAGCAATTCTTCTCGGATGGAAGAATTGTAGACAAAGTATTTACTTCCTTGATTAGAACTTTTCTGGATCGTAGGATGGGCTGGACTCGTAATCGAGACGCATTGCTAATATGACCGGCATCTCAAAGTGAAAACATGACAATGTCTTGGTTATTGACTGGGCTTTTGTGAAAACATTTATCTCACATTTGTGAAAGCCGACCGGTCATATTAGCCGGACTCCGCCATAAACCTTTCACGTTCACCTTGCACTTTTCACATACACATTGGGAATCATCTCTATCTTTCACTTTTGCCTTGAACGCATAAGACCACTCATATTAACGGCATTTGTGGTGATATGTGAAGTCACCTGCAAAAGCGTTTGTTATTGACGGGCGAAGAGGAACTGAACTCATAAATATTAAATGGTAATCCCAGGCGTCCGGGCCGTCCGCATCAAAAGTTTTTGTGGGGTTGTTCAGGGATTTGGTAGTCATGGCTGAACCTCACTCTAGCCTCATGGGGATTTGATGTTTTAGACTATAGAGTGTAGTCGGAGCTGTTGAGGTATTGTTGAGATGAAGGCTGGCCTCTCGATAATTTCTTCGAGGGCTTAACCGCATGTTCATACCTTTTTTTTTTTTTTTTTTGTGTAAGTTATGCAAATAGCTGCTGTTTTCATCAATTTAAAGTGTTGGCTAATTAATGTCCCTTCCTCATACCTTTTTTAAGGATGAAAGGCATGGATAGAGTGCTGTTATGGTCCAATATGTGAATGATATAGCTCCGAGCTCGCGATTTCTGCTTGGTTTTCTGTTTGTCAATGCTGTGAATGGCATATAGAGTTGCTGAACTAGGAAAAACAAACTGAGGAGGAGAGAAAAATTGTACTAGTTCATACTCTATTGATAATTTCTCACCAAGTTCTTATTTTTTGCATTTTTTTCTGAAGTTAACATGGTTATTTGGATTATCCACCCCGCCTGAAATTCTTTTCTTCTATTGGGATCTTTTACGAGAAAAGGCTGCAAGAGTTTGAAGCCACTTTGAAGCCACGCTTACTACTTCTCCAAGAGATACCATTTGGAACTAGAGAAGAGGAGGTTGTGGATGATACATCAAATGAGCAAGCAATGGAGATAGACATACTTCGGAAAAGTATCGCAAATCAAATGGCAAGGGATTACAATATGCCGAGATTCCATAACTTTATATTTCCGACTTTTGTAATATTGTTATTAATTATTGACTTATCAAAGCCAATATTTCAAAGTTGAACAATGGACTAAGTTACTTCGATATTCATTTATGGATAAGTTGTAGTGATGAGTTTCTCATTAAAGTCTTCTTTTTGTTTCAAAGAGTCATGTTGGTTTGAAGACTTATTCTTTTAAACGTTGGGTGTTCGGTTTTAGAGAAGGGAATATATATATAGAGCGAGAGAGAGAGAGAGAGAAAGAATCTTGGTTAAATTAAAATTAACATCCATCCATATTAAATTCAAAATGGATTAGACATTTAATCATAGAAATGTAAATATTTATTGAAAATAAGAAATCACCATGATAAAAAAAAATCTTATTTAAATATAAATAATATTGAAATTCTAATAAGAAAAAAATTAAAATAACAACAATTTTCGTTTTTATTTTTATTTATTTTTTTATTTCTATATTTTATTTTAATTTCCTCCTATTCTAAAATATATATTTGCTATATATAGAATACATATTTAATTTTTCTTTATAATTTAGTATTTATATTTATTACATATTTTAGGTATATTAGTATAATTTATACTATAGTTTATTATTAACTATTTAATAAAAATTGATTAGTTAATCTTTTTATTACTTAGTATAAATATAATTAATCAATGAGGGGTTTATGAGTATTCAATATCAAATTTATATTTATCTAAAAAGGAATTAAAAAATAATTGGAATAGAAATTTTATGCGATTCTGGCAACGCATTTCATTCTTTTTTTCTATTCTAGAATCGAAATTTTGTACAGATCAAACGCATTCTTTTGCTCGGAATCGGTTCCCGGGAACAGAATCAAAAAGAATCAATTCTGATCAGAATCAGCTCCCCGGAACAGAATCGTTACCAAACGCGCCCTAAGTGATCATTTTTTTGAAAAAGTTACTTAAGTGAGCCCACGAAAAGTTGTGGTACTAAAGTGAGCGCCGTACATAAGTTAAGACATTTCTAGTATATTTCTCCCGATGAATAAGAATGTGGACTTGTTTTGAGTGATAACTAATTTAGCCTTTGCCTTGAGAACAAGAAGGATTTCTTGTCGTGCTTTTACCTCTTAAGTGGATTCCTACGAGTGACGAGCGACCTATCCAATTTAGGGGAAAAGTACCAAAAAAATCATAAACCTATTGCATTAGTACCAATTTAGTCATAAACTTTTTAATTGGACAAATTCAGTCCTAAACCTTTTAATATTGGTACCAATTCAGTTCATCCGGCCAATTTTGGTCGGCCGGTGCTGAAATGGATGTCGGCCGGATGCCGACGTGGCGATTTTATGATTTTTTAATTATTTTTTTTTCGAATTTTTTTATTAATTTTTTTTTCCTTTTCTTTTAGTCTTCTTCTTGGGGGTGGCCGGCGAACCTCCTGAGGGTCGCCAGCCACCGGGCGAGGGCTGCGCGCCCTCGCTGCCGCCGTCAACGAGGGTCGCGGCCCTCGCCTGGCCTCTCCTAAGGCCGCCAGTGAGGCGGCTTCGCCCGAATCTAGGCGAGGCCAGCCTCGCCCACGGTTGGCGAGGCCATGGCGGCCATCGCCAAGGCAGAGACGAGGGTCGTGAAGCCCTCACAGCCGACGGCGAGGGTTGCGGCCCTCACTCGGCCTCGCCCGGGGCCACCTCGCCCGCAGCCTTAGCCTGGATCTGGCGAGGCCACCCTTCGCCATCGAAGCAACCGGTGGGATTGCTCGCGGCTTTCGCTCATGGAAGGAGAAGAAGAGCAAAAGTCGACGGTGACGAAGTAGAGGAAATCGAGGTCGGGAGTTGGGCTAAGCGGCGAGCGAGGCGGCCCTGGGCGAGGGCGAGCGAGGGCTACGACCCTCGCCGGCGGCGGCCGAGGCTTCGCAGCCCTTGCCTTCGCCTTGGCGATGGTCGCCATGGCCTTGCCAGGCGAGCGTGAGGTGCCCTCGCCCAAATCCGGGCGAAGCCGCCTCGCCGGCGGCCCTGGGAGAGGCGGGGCAAGGCCCGCGAAGCCCTCACCGGGCCACCCCCGGGAAGAAGACGAAAAGAAAAGGAAAAAGAAAAAAAAGAAAAAAAAGAAAAAAATTAATAAAAAATTCGAAAAAATAATTAAAAAATCATAAAAATTGCCACGTCGGCATCCGGCCACCGGCTGGTCAAAATTGGCCGGATGGATTGAATCGGTACCAATATTAAAAGGTTTAGGACTGAATTGGTCCAATTGAAAAGTTTAGGACTGAATTGGTACCAATGCAATAGGTTTAGGACTTTTTTGGTACTTTTCCCCCAATTTAGTTCTCGCTTTTATTAGCTCCTACTTCTCTACACTTTTAATGGTGTCAACTAGTCAAGCAATATGACTTCAGAGAATTCCAAAAGACATTGGAGAAACACATACGGAACTGACTTGAATATTTTGCAACAATAAGTCCATGATAGCTATCTCGAAATATCCAATCTTTCATGTAAGAGTAAGCATATTGACAGCAATTACTGTTTATATGCGAAGTGCAAACTAATGGAGTGACCGAGCTAGAATACTGCAAGACTGAAGATCAAATGGTAGACACATTTACTAAAGCATTACCGAGAGCTCAATTCGAGTCATTATGGAGTATGCTTGGAATATCGGAGAACTGTTGAAGGAGGAGCGTTGAAATTCGACCGATTTTTCTAGAGAAATCTATAGCTACTAGACTCAAGAGAAATTGAGCAACAAGCAACCGAAATAATTAACTTTGCTTCATCAACTACAGCTGGCAAAGAGGAATTCAGGTTGGAACGGTGCTGATGAAGTCGGTTAAGAAGTAAAGGCAAAGTCAAAGAACATGCTGGTAACTACGCACACGATGAGCGAGTATACATGGCTTGGATGCACGACCGGAAATATAGTGAACTAGAACTAAAAATTAGAGAACAATTAGTAATGCACAAACTCCCATGCTCCTTGTATTCTTGAAACTCGAATAGAGCCTTGCTGTTCTCAGTACACTTGCCCACAAGCTTCCACAAATTCCGACATGTATTTTTACTCTGTCGTTCCTGCTTATGAAGATTCTGGAAAACAGATACAGGAAGTGAGATACGGTAATGTACATCCAGAACCATGAGTAGAGATGATAAAGCTGTCTTATATTACACTTGTCCTATTCTCCTCGATAATATGGTGACCAATTTCCACCGTTTGCAAGTAAAAAGATCACATGCAGATACTGCCCCAACCATCTTACCTTCAGTTTTTCGATTTCGCTGGAAAGCAACTCTTTGGTTTGCTTACTTAACCAAAAAAAAAAAAACTCTTTGGTTTGCTTGAATTGAAGTTGTATGTCATTCAAATCAGACTTTAGGTTTGCATTTTCTTGATTCATTGATGCTTCAAAATCAGCCTGCAAAATTTTAGCAAGACGAATAAGAAATTAGGGAGTGTTCATTTGAGTGAAAATTTTTTCCGCAAATTAGTTTTCTAGACTATCAAACATCTGGCTTACTGGAAACGATCAGTCTGCAGAAAAGCATTTATGGTAAAAAATTATGCATCCTTAAAGTTAGGAAATCTTGAAAAAGGGAAAATATTTTCTTGGAAATTGATTTCTCGGAAAGCATTTTTTTGTATTATCAAGTTTTCCCTAAAACAAACACACTCTAAAAACTTACATGATATGTATACATTACACGAACAATTGCCTGAGAAACTTATTATTGCTTCTCAACAAATTCCTCTTATTCTAAGCCAAAATGCAACAAGATACGAAAGGTTTCGAATGAAGCGATAAAATAACTAGCTAGCTATCAAGTAACTTTTCAACGACTAAAACTCGGGGAAATAATCAAGTCCTTTCAGTTGCCTCGTGCTAAATAAATTGCTAAGTGACCCCAAGGTCATGAGATGCGTCTTATATTTGTCCAAGGCCTTATTAATCCAGCCCGCATTGGAAACGAGACAGCCAAACCTAGTAGTCCTTATACTGCGGAGGAAGACCTCCGATCAATGAGCAGCGCATGTATAGCCTTGCTCTCCACGAAAATGAAACAGCAATAACACTATCGGACCATAATTTCAGCAAATAATCTAAAGTTAAAAGCTAAACTATAGCTGACAGATCTTAAGCATAGAATGCCATGGACTTACCCTCTCGCGTTTCTCCAGCTCTAAGTTCCCCGTTAGTTCTTCCACTTGCTTTTCTGGCTTATTTATGGCAGCCTGTGCAAATACAAGGATAAAAACTATTACTAAATTGAAAAGAACGGGCATGGTCTTCAATCAGAAAGATCGCACAACTAGAGAAGAAACACAGGCATGCATGACAACTTAAACTGCTCATCAAAATTTTCACCTTGAAAATGAGTCCAACAATTTGACCAGTCAAACGTACTACGGTGATAGCAGAACAAGCAAGTTATTAGGTCATTATGTGGGACATTTTTCACTAGCACTGATGATTTAATTTCCTTCACAAATGCCACCTCCCATTCTATCCACGTCCGCCTGTCTCCTTCATCCAGCTTCCAAAATTAGATTTTCCTACTAATTCAATGTACCTTTTTTTCCTGAAAAATTGCACTTACCACACTGCATCAATATTCTTTTTGTGTGCAATTGAAAAGGATTAAATTGATATCATGACTTCTAAAACAGATATTACAATCAGACGAACAAGTCTAACTGAAGTTCCACTAACAACATACCAAATGATCAAAAAAAGGTTGTAAGATGAAAGAAAACAATTCACCATCTTAAGCTTCCGCAGTTCTTTACGAGCAACTCTCCCTCTCCATGCACACTGAGTAGTCATATTCGATACACCTAGAGCTTACAAGAGACTGATGGTAACTAGATTCATATGACCCAAGACGCTATCATCATTATCACTATACTGAACCCCACATTTAGATTTTACGAGCTACTACAGTGTAGAATGGCACATTCCCCAAAGCAGATAGAAAATACGAGCAGTCACATTCGACGAAAGATTTAGCTAGCACATATATCACTCCACAGACTGAAGAATTATGTCAACAAACGCTTGTACCATTTTGACCGAACAGAATCCAGTCAGAATCTCCTCTCCTCTCCGTATCTGCGTCCAATTCTCCAAAAAAGATCGGCCAACCGGCCACCAACGAACTTCGCCTTCTCCGTTCTGGCAGTAGCTCCCGATTCACTCCTCCATGCAAACACTCTCAAAACCAAAAAAACATTCACTTCACAAAATGAAAAGCTTCAAACTCTCAGAGTATCAATGCGCAGGGATTTTCTGAAGCTGTTTTCGTGTGCTCCTTCTCCTCTCTGCGTTTTCCCTTCCTCCTCCTTCCCTCCCCCCTCATTGCGCTTTCTGTAAAAGTCAACGCTCGAGAGTTCTCATTTGTTCATCACGGGAAGCTTGTCATCAAGGGTTTGATTAAGAAGACTGATAACAAAAGCTTGTCAACTTCAACGCTTTACATCCCCCAACCTTAGTACACGTGGGTTACTACCGCACTCCGAGGGATTGCTCATGAGGCCAGATCGGTCACATCAAACTCCACACTAAATTAAGACTAAACTTTTGTGTAGTATCTGTGACGGTTACATGATGAATATTAAAATAAATGATTTAGCTCGATAGGGTGTTAAAATATCCTTTTTCTCATGTCTAAATCAGGACTTTAAATTTTATGAAATCAAAATCAATTGATGACTCGATACATAGGGTTTAGGGGTGAGCGCGGTTCCTGGGTAGAATCGGGAATCGGAGAACCGAACCGGAGGTTACGGGTTCTTAAAGGACCGGTTCCGGTTCCCAGTTTCATTTTTCCGGGAACTGGCGATCCCGGTTCTAGTCGCGGAACCGGTTTTGGAATTGGTTAGGGTTCCAAAAGGAACCCCCCTCCCCCGAGACTCCCGACCCTTTCACTTTCATTTTTCGAGTCTCGCCGGCGCCGCTGCGAGTCTCGCCGCCGGACGTTGCTCGCCCTCAAGGCCATTGCCACCGGACGCCAGTCGCCAATGTCGCTCGCGTGAACCCTCGCCGCTCGACGCCCATCGCTGCCGTGCTCTGCCTCTGCCCATCGCTATCGTGCTTTGCCTTGACGCCCGTCGTCGACTACTCAACGCAGGCAGATCTGAGCCGAGCTCATCTCCGCTAGCGACCCATCGTCTTTGCTTGTGCCAGAAGCCCTGACGATGCCGATTCTGCTTCTCTGCTCGCGACCCACCGCCGCTGCTCGCGCCAGAAGCCCCGACGAAGCCGATTTTGCTGTCTCCGCTCGCAACCCACCGCCTCTGGTCACTAGGTCTCCGATTATGACTCACGATGCCGTTGCTGCTGTCTCTGCCTCTGCTCCGACGACCCGATGCTAGCAGTCGCGACGCCTGATGCCGTTGCCCCGAAGACCAGCGACCGATGTCCCTGCTCACTACTCAGCGCCGGATGCCGCTTGCCCGGTGAAATTGGATTTCTGGACCTTCTCTCCAAGGGTACGATTTCGGGGCAATACCAGTGTAGGGAGTGAGTGACTGATTCGGTGATTCTTGGACTTGCTCTATTTTAACTCCTTATTAGAAGCGATGTGTAAAGTTTTCTTTTTTATTTGTTTTTGATTGGGTTGTGCTTCTTTTTTTGGGTTTCAGCTCGGCTTTGAATTCGGAGACAAATGAGCACGTGGCCATAAAGAAGATTGCTAATGCTTTCGATAACAAGATCGACGTGAAGAGGGCCTTCCGTGAGATCAAGCTCCTCCGGCACATGGACCATGAAAACGTCAGTGAATCTCTTGCGCTACAGTTTTTCTATTACGTGATTGAGAATGGCTTTCTAGGTTGTTTGAAGTGTGTTGTTTTCTTTGATGGTTGGCTTATGGGTGTCGGTAGTGCCATCGATATTATGCAATGGTGCATTTATGTTGCTCTCCGTCTCGGTTCTAAGTCTAACGAATGTGCAGTACAGGTGAATTAGCATTTCTTGTTGTCGACAACGAATTAAGAGTTAGTGCAGCAAATAGTAGAGCTTTGATTCTTCTATTTCACTAGAAGGGATATCGATTGCTTAAGATAATCTGGTCTCCATGTTGTTCTGTGTTACCATTTCTCTGCATCAATTGTTAATGAGACAGAGAACATACCGAAACACCAATAAGAGTATTGTCATCACTCATCAAGATATAGAAGGTCTTATTGTCACTTTGCTACTTACAGAGTTGAATGTCCCTTCTTTGAACTTTTCAGTTCGTATGTATTTTAAGTGCTGTTGCTAGGAAACACGGGAAGATCTCCGAAAGTATCTAGTGAGAAAGACTTTTGCTATCTGTTTCAGTAGTTAAAACTTAATGTTGGAGAAATCGCTCTAGAAGATTTTGAAGCTGACAAAACGTTTCCATTAGTCTAGTCTGGTTATTTGCGTCGAAGACTTTCGACCACCGACTCAGAACTCAAGACTCAAGATTCAAGACTCAAGACTTAAGACTCAAGATTATTCTCATTGACAGTCTATCTGATCCAGTGTCGAAGGAAATCCAAATCTGAGGATTATGATTAAGGATTTCATCTTGATCTCTGGAGAAGATCTTTTGGCTGGACAAATACAACGGATTCTTTGATTCGTATCTAGATCAATTGAAGATCCGATAATCGACGAAGTATTCTTGGAAGGTTCTATTCATGGAAACCAAGATCCCGATTGTATGGGCGAACGGGATTGATGGGCTATCGTCGATTCCTTTAATAGCTCGGATGATCTTCTTGATTGATTCCGTCCAACGGGTAGATTGGAGGAATTCCTTTGGTAAGTGCCAACGGATATGATGGCATAAAGGAGTATAAAAGGAAGACGTTCCAGTTGTTTTAGAAGTGTGATCGATAGAGAAATTCCGTAGTCCGAAGCACCTTGATTATTAGTCGATACGATGCCCGAGCGAAATTGTATACACAGAGAGTGTCTTTACTTGGTGATACCTTGAGTGAGTGTGGTAGTTCATCTACACCCAGAAATCAAGGAAGATCAACGCTGTAACATCTCTTTGTTCATAGTGGAATCCAGCCGTTTGGCTGTTAGTGCAGAAGAGTGGACGTAGGCTTGAATCAAGCCGAACCACTATAAATCAAGTGTTTAATTCTCTCTTTCATTCACTGAGCCTTACGATTGATTTTTATTTGTTGCAATTACTTAACTATCTAAGTATTGTGCGTCTATCAAAGAAAAATC
Source organism: Eucalyptus decipiens (assembly GCA_014182575.1). Classification (NCBI taxonomy): domain Eukaryota; kingdom Viridiplantae; phylum Streptophyta; class Magnoliopsida; order Myrtales; family Myrtaceae; genus Eucalyptus; species Eucalyptus decipiens. The sequence continues at coordinate 11,777,297 of CM024616.1, forward strand.
GATTATATACCTATTCACCCCCCCTCTAGGTTCTAGCACTAGCTATATCACTTAACACGATCGACTATCAAGATGGGATATTACTTTCTTGTCAGTTGCTGGTTCTTAATTATGCTAGTGGGAGTTGCCATCTGCTGCTTTCTTGTCATTTGCTGGGTCTTAATTAGGTTATTGGGAATTGACGGTAGAGTATGCGCGTATGTTATAATTCAAATCTAAAAATAACAAAAAAAGAAAAAGAAAAAAAGGAACCTATTGGAACCTGGAACCGACCCTGGAACCTGTGACAGGGTAGGTTCCAGGTTCTCGGTTCTGACGAGTAGGTTCCAGGTTCCAAAAATTGATGAACCTGTACCCGAAGGTAGGTTCCAGGTTCCAGACAGAACCGAACCAGAACCTGAAACTGCTCACCCCTAATGGGGTTGGCCCACATCGAAATCATGCAAATAATACATGCCATTATGATAGAATTTCGGATCCAATTCACACCACGTCAACATTTTATGTAATCAATCATACTAGACGTTGGCTCAAATTTGCACCTCAGTATTTTGATAGGAACACCGTAGGAAAATGCGATTAAATTAAGACCTTTGCCACGTCGCGAAGAGATAAGCGAAAAAGAGAAAGAAAAAAGAATAGTCCACGTCCTTATAGTATGACTATCAAAAGTCTCAACTTTCAAACTGCATGGTCTCGGCATTGTTGGGTCTTCTTAGAATATGCTAGTGTGACAATGCAAAAACCAATATTATCTTTTTATTTTATTTTTCTCATTCTAAAGGCGCTGAAAAAAATTACAATTTTCTTCTCCTTCCTCTTCATCCCCGTTTTTATAGTCAATGCTAGATACATTTAACATCATTCCTCTCCTTTGATGAGGTCGAAGGAGTAAGGAACCCCAAATCATAAGTTCTTCCAACCAAAAAAATGAAATTAGTTAGAAGGCTTATGAAGTTAGTTGAGTTGGGGGATAATTACCAAAAAGTCCTAAACATATTATAATTGTGTTAATTCAGTCCATCTGGCTAATTTTGATCTATCGGTGTTGATGTGGGCACTGACCATCTAAGGTCGTCCGACCAACGCTAGCGTGGACAATATTTAATAATGTTTTTATCTTTTTATCTTTTTTAAATTTTTAAATTTTCATTTCTTTTTCCTTTCCCTTTCCCTTTCCCTTTTTCATTTCTCGTTTCTTTTCTTCCTTCTTCTCTTTTGCCCACAGTGGCTGCGAGGGCTTTAGAGCCCTTGCCTTGTGGCCTACAAGCCTTGTCGGCCACTGTGAGGGAAAAAAATAGATGGAAGAAAAGGAAAAGGAAAAGGAAAAGGGCATGTCAGCGTCCATTGGACGGTTGGCGTCGGTCACCATCCGCGTCGGTATTGACTGCTAAAATTGGCCGGATATACTGAATGTGCACAATTGCAAAAATGTAGAACTAAATTGATTAAAAAAAAGTTTAAGACTGAATGGATATTATTATAATATATTTATAATTTTTTTTGTAATTTTCTTGTTGACTTGGTCTCGGTCAAGGTATAATGTCCGACTATGATCTTAACAAAAGACAGTTCTTCTACTCGGCAATTGAGGCTGCGCATGATAAAATTTCTGTTTATTGATTTCTCTATTTCTCTGTTCCCCGGAACATGTTTGGAACAGAAATTCGTTTGGTAACGTAATTTGATTTCTTTATTTCTGAAACAGATTTCTATTCCGTAAATAGATTTGAAGAAGAAATCGAAGCTAAAATTTTTAGCTTCTCGGTTTCGAAATAGAAATTGAGAAATAAATTTTTGTTCCAAAAATTTTATCATGCGCACCCCGAGTCCAATTTGAGTTTAATTTAACTCAATTGATCTTGATTACGAGAAAATCAAATTTTGTTGCGAAGTCTAGGCATCAACTCATGTTCTCTAAAAAATAAATAGATTTCACTTTCAAGTTGCTTCCTTCTTCGGATATCAACATATTGTATACTCACGTTGCCTAACTATGTAGTTGTTCATGTTTCTTCGAAAGTAAAAGGTCCAGCAGAAATTTAAAATTTTATCCAAACTTTTAAAAATTATTTTTGTTGATATATGCATTTACGTGCCAATATTTGCATATTGCGAAACTTTTGAGTGCTTTTGGGTTAAAAAAATTCAAAGTTCGTTAGTTGCAAAATTTAGATTAAGTAGTTGTTAATATATGCAAATTTACTGATAAGCCCTTAGATTGATGACCTTTGGGAGCAAACCTCGCACGTACAAGCTGGATTATGAGCGACTAACCAGCGTGGACACATGCGGTTTTGATATTTATGTTAGAAAATCAAACCTAAAAATGTAAGCCCATATATGGAGGGAGATCACATTTATACAAAGAGCATTTAAACCCCTTTTTCGATCAATGTGGGAAATTTTCATAGATTCTACTGCTTCAATATGTCTTGGAATTATTTAAGACAAACATTACTAATCTCAATTATTTTTTTGCCAAATTAATCCCAATCTTCTTTTCATCTCATTCTTCAATTTCTCCAGGTTGATTCAAACTGAGCAGACTCAACTAGTCAATAAGTTGTGCTCAAGTAATAACCTCTGGGTTGAGCTGGATTGGCAAGATACTACCACCTCATTCCCTAATGCATATAAAATCACTTTAGCCACACATTTGTTTTTCACTATGAAACATGCTTGAAATTGCCATTGGCACACAAAAGATTGGTATTTACATAATGCTGCGCGTCCTTTACAAAATTTGGTGGGATCGAGATTAAGATGTTAATTATTTACTGGAGTCAAAGCCCATAAATAATAGGATCAACATGACATCAGGGGAAAATTTGTGGCAAGGGAAACTTTATATTTCAATGAGGTTAGTCAACCCACTACTAATATTACGACTCATCGAGTCGACGCCATCTTTGGCTAGACATAGAAAGTCTAATTATATAATGTGGTAGACCCATCAATGCTTTAAAGCTGCTGACGGAGTTGGTGGGGATATTGGTGATAGCCATCGTGCCCTTGGCCGGAGACCTAGTTCGGTTAATTAGTGACATCCGCCTTACTGCTGCTGCCTAGTTGATAATTTCCTTCACTCGGTAAGAGGGCTAGATTGAATCTTGATGGTCAATGTGGAGACCATCTCTTTTGGATTCCAATAACTCAAATTGGGCATTTTTATACACGGAACTTACTAATTATATCAAATTATATATCCGTTCGTCCACCGTCATATCTAGTTTCTACATAATAAACTCGCTTAGTATTTTATCCTACATTACAAAATATTGTTCATTATGAAATCCAAAATGAAAAAATTAGTAGTGTCACTATCAAATTAAATTGGATTGTTGCAAAATATACGATTAAGCTAGATTGAATTGTCTGAAACCTTATTCAACTAACCAAACAATCATACTATATGTCGGCCCGATCTGAACTTGCTCAGCATTTTCGAAATAAAAAAAGAACACCGTCATAGAATGCAATTAAACATTTCCCACGTTGAGAAGAAAATAAAAAAAAAATTGGAAAAGAATAGTCCACGTCCATATAATATGACTTCGAAAAGACTCAACTTTCAAGCTGCATGGTGCTTCTGCTTAGTTGAATTCCGCCATTGTCGGGTCATTTTCTAATTCATTAGATTAACGTACGAGGATTCCCTTCCCCACTGTCATGGGGCACGTCGATCTGACGTCATCCTAAGGACGCATGGATGACGTGGAAATGATGCGAACAAGGGAGAGAGAGTCGGAGAGGAGGACGGTCGCGATCGAGGGGCTGATGTTCGGTGTGATCATGTCCGCTGGATAGGAATCCTACTGGGTCGGCGATCAAGGGCACGTTTGATAATCATTTGGTTCCGATGAATAATTTTTGATGAGAAATGATTTTTTCTAATTCTATTTTCGGGAACAATTTCTGAGTAAAAAAACGTGTTTAGTAACTTCCCTAAATTTATATTCTCGGGATAGAAATACGTTGGGTAGGATTCATATATATATATATAATAATAATTTCTTTAATTATTTTTCTTATTTTTTCCTTTTTTTTCTTTTTGGCTGGTCGCCGGCCACCGCCGTGGTCGGCAACCGGCTAGGTGAGGTTTGGTGAGCTTGCTTGAGGCCAGCCTAGCCACGACGAGCCTCAGCCTCACCAAGGCAACGAGAGGTCGGCCTTGCCTTGGCCTGGTGAGGCCAGTGCTAGGTGGGGAGGCCAAGCCTTGCCATGGCCGTGCGAGGCTTTGCCTGGCCATGGCCGCATGAGGCTCAGCCTCACCTTGATTGGGCGAGCTTGGGCTTGCCCAGCCACTGGTGAGGCTCGGTCTTGCCGAGCCACCATTAGGCAACGCCGTCTTGGAGGTGGCCTGGCGAGGCTTGGCTTGGCTTGTGGCTGGGCGAGCTTGGCCTCGCTAGATCTGGGCGAGGTTGACCTCACCCAGCCTAGGCGAGGTCAACCTCCCCCAGCCCAGGCCAGGCCGAGCCTCACCGTGCCTCATCTAGCCACGGCGAGGTTCATTGCGAGGCTAGGGTAGACGAGCCTCGCCGTGCCTCGGCGTCTCTAGGGGTCGGTGATGCTCGGCGAGGTTGTTAGCGCTAGTGCCGGCGACCGGTCAAATGGAAGAAGAATAAAAAAAAAGAAAAGAAAGAGAAGAAAAAGAAGAGAGAAAAAAATTGTTTCTCGAAATTGTTTCCGAGAACAAAAAACTACTTTTTTCTACTTCTTGTTTCTATTCCAAATCTATTTCCAGAAATAAAAGAAATAGATTTTTTTTTTTTTTTTTCCCGAGAACAAAAGTTTTACCAAACGGGTTTCTATTTTTTTTCGTTTTCGGAACAAAAGAACATAAATAGTTGTTCCGGGGAACAGAAATAGATTTTAACAAACAGGCCCCAAGTGTCGCAGCCCTTACCGACAGAGTCTGTGGTGGCTGGTCTAGCTTTGATAATAATTTACGGCTTTTTACATGATTACCAGTGATGATCAAAAAGATAATTGCTTAAAAAAGAACTTTTTTTTTATTTTAAATTTAGCCTGAAAGAAAATATTGACACCTAAATTTTATTGACATATTTAGTTTTTAATATATATAAAATTAATAATCTATCCGGACCCCCAAATAAAAATATTACTTAAACTGTATATTGATTTTAGGAGTACCTTTTAATAGTAATAGGCCCATATAATTGCATTAGAGCTGATGGACTGGTGAGAATCATTTGAGCTTTATTAGATTAATTGGATTGAGCTCATTAATAGAAAATAAAGTTGAACCCATTAATCCTTTAAATGGCCAAAATTGAGTCAAATAAAGTCGCCAAATTTAAAAATTTTATATGCTCGGGGATAATTAGGTGTTATAAGACTGTCACCTAGTTTCCGATGTGGAGATGTATTTTTCTGAATCAAACTAGGAAACAAGGGATCTTTGCTCTTTTGTGAAAACCCTAATCCATGTCCTATATAAAAAAGAGCATTGACGGCGTACAACGGGGGACGGCCACAATTCTGAGGAGACTAATCGTGGGGTTGGGGGAGAAAAAAAGGCCTCACGGCAGAGTCAATTTATACAGAGAGGAAAAGAGCACAGCATCGGAGAATAGAGAAAAAGTTATGCGTAGAATAAAACAGAGAGAAGCTCCTACGATTTTCCTAATTTCCATGTTATCTTATTGCCGTGTCATATGCCCTATCATAGTTTTAAGGTCATTTAATGATTGCATGTTTATTGATTATGCAACGGCATGATTTCTCTTGCGTGTTGGTAGATTAGGGTTAAAACCAACCTAGTCTACTTACAAATATAATTTTTGAAATAAAGAGACAAATGTACTGAAGGACCTTAGATTCATTTGGCATAATCAAGTCCCTGTATCCATGAATATTTAGTTCGAAAAAGTAAAGCTCTCTCACAAACTTCACTTAAATGTCTAATCGACCTACCAATAATTAATTAATGGCGACTCTTGAATAAACCGATTTGCATGTTTAAGTTGACTAGATTAAAACTCGAAACTTGTAGTTGTTATGGGGTAGAGTCCACACTATATCTCCAGGCTTAATGATCCATTTTTCTTTGGTGGTTCACCTCTGCGAAGGTTCTGACACTTTTTCTTAGAAGAAGCAGTCTATCCAACAGCATACCTATCTAGGTGTCCAACTAAAGTAGTCCAGAATAAACTCTAGTCGAAGCTTGGAGTAAATGGAAGCCTACAGTGAAGCATCTCAAAGTATTTGGCCATATATGCTATCTTCACAACCTTGATATAAAAAAGGAGCAAGCTCGAAGAGAAAATGGAATAAGAATATTCCTTAGCTATAATGATCAATCAAAAGGCTATTAGGTTTACAACCTAAGAACTAAGAAAGTGATGATCAATCGAGATGTTGAGTTTGACGAGAATTCGACTTGGAACTGGGAGGAAGAGAAAAGTGAGAAGAAGTATTTCAACTTACCAAACAAACCTCTTGCATGTGAGGAATCAACACCACAAAGAGAAGGTGGAACATCATATTCCTCCTCTCAAGATGTAACATCGCCATCCTTTCTCCAAGCACAACATAAGAAGAGTCTATTCCAGAGTCTCATATATTGAGAGTAAAATTTCAAAGGAAAGTCTATTAAACGTGCAATTTTATGTCCTAAAAACTAGAAAACCATGAAGAAACTTCCAAAGAAGAAATTTGGCTTAAAGCGATGGAAGAAAAAAAAAAGATGATAGAGAAAAACGAAACTTGGGTGCTCATTGATTGCCCTAAGGATAGAGATTATTGGTGTCAAGTGATTCCACAAGACAAAGCTCAATGTAGACAGATCAATCCAAAAGCATAAAGCTAGGCTTGTGGCAAAAGAATATTCGCAACAACCACGTATTGATTGTACCGAAACTTTCGCTCTATTCGCTCGTCTCGATACTATTTGAGCTCTCTTAGCCTTAGCAGCACAAAAGAAATGGAGCATCCATCAACTACATGTAAAGTCAACATTTCTAAATGGATATTTTCGAGAAGATATATATGTAACTAGACCACAAGGTTTTATCATCAAAGGCAATGAAGACGTCAAAGGCAACGAAGAAAAGGTCGTAAAGCTTAAGAAGGCCCTATACGAGTTAAAACAAGCGCAATGAGTGTGGTATAGCAAAATTGATGAATACTTTACCAATTACGGATTTAGGACGAGCATGAACGAGCCAACGCTTTACATCAAGACTTGAGGTAATTTTAACACACTTATTGTCTCTTTGTATGTAGATGATCTCATATATACAAGAAATAATGAGAAAATGATTCAAGAATCAATGACATTTAAGGTGACAAACTTGGACTTAATGCACCGCTCCTCAAGATTGAAATAGACCAAAATCAAGGAATTTTATCTCACACAAGAAAAATACAAGAGAACCTCTTGAAAAAAAATCAAGATGAATGATTGCAAGACAGTTGCAACACCACTCGTGGTAAATGAGATACTACTAAAAGAAGATGAAGCAGAAAAGGCTGACGCTTCCCTGTAGAAGCCTTATTGGCAGTTTACTATATCACATTGTTACAAGGCTAGACATCCTATAAACAATAAGTCTACTATCATGTTTCATACATAATTTGAGCCAAATTCGTTTTGGAGTAGTCAAAAGAATTCTCATATAATTACAAGGAACTACAAATTATGGCAATTGGTACTAGCCAAGTTACTTGGTTACATCGATAATGATGGGTAAGCTCAGCTGATGATAGAAGAAGTATTTCTGGCTATGCATTGACACTAGGTTTTGGAGTTTTTTCTTGGACATCTAAAAAAGCAAGAGTTTATGGCAATTTATTGCTAAAGTGTAATACATCACAGTTACGACACCACTACTAGTCAAGCAATATGGCTTCAGAGAATTCTACAAGACATTGGAGAAACATAGATGGAACTGACTTGAATATTTTGCGATAATAAGCCTGCGATAGCTATCTCAAAAATTCAGTCTTTCCTGGAAGAGGTAAGCAAATTGACATCAAATATCAGTTTATACATGAAGTGCAAAGTAATGGAGAGATCGAGTTAGATTATTGCAAGACTGAAGATCAAATGGCGGACACATGTACTAAAGCACTACTGAGACCACAATTCTAGTCATTATGGAGTATGCTCGGAATATCAGGGAATTGTTCAAGGAGGAGCATTGAAGATCGACCGATTTTTCTAGAGAAATCCATGGCTACTAGGCTCTAGAGAACTTGAGCAACGAGCAGCCGAAATAATTAAGTAACTTTGCTTCATCAATTGCAGCTGGCAAAGAGGAGTTCAAGTTGGGACGGTGCTGATGAAATGGGTTAAGAAGTAAAGGCATAGTCAAAGAACGTGCTGGTAATTACGAAAACGATCAGCGAGTCTACATGGATTGGATGCACGACCGGTAATACAGTGAACTAGAACTAAGAATTAGAGAACAATTAGCAAAACACAAACTCCCATGCTCCTTGTATTCTTGAAACTCGAATAGAGCCTTGTTGTTCTCAGCCCTCTTGCACATTCATTGTGTTCAAATGCATATACACTTGCGCACACCCTTCCACAACTTCCGACATGTATCATCTCCTGCTTATGAAGATTCTGGAAAGCAGATACAGGAAGTGAGATACGGTAACGTACATTCAGAACCATGAGTAGAGATGATAAAGTTGTGTTATGTTACATTTGTCCCATTCTCCTCGATTATAAGATCATATGCAGATACTGCCCCGACCATCTTACCTCGAGTTTTTCGATTTTGCTCGAAAGCGACTCCTCGGTTTGCTTGAATTGAAGTCGTATGTTATTCAAAGCAGACTGTAGGTTTGCATTTTCTTGATTCATTGACGCTTCAAAATCAGCCTGCAAATTTTTAGCAAAACGAATAAGAAATTAGGGAGTGTTCGTTTGAGTGAATTTTTTTTTTCTGCAAATTAGTTTTCTAGACTATCAAACGTTTGGCTTACTGAAAATGACCAGTCGATGAAAAAGCATCTACGGTAAAAAAAAATAAAAATGCATCCTTAAAGTTAGGAAAATAATTTCCTAACTTAAAAAGGGGAATATTTTTTCCTGAAAATTGATTTCTTGGAAACTGTGTTTCTTTATCATCAAGTTTTCCCTAAAACAAGCACTCTTAAAACTTATATGATATGTATATATTACACGATCAATTGCCTGAGAAACTCATTACTGATTCTCAACCAATTCCTCTGATTCTAAGCCACTAAGCAACGAGATACGAAAGGTTTCGAACGAAGCGATAAAATAACTAGCTAGCTATCAAGTAACTTTTCAATGATTAAAACTCAGGGAAATAATCAAGTCCTTTCAGTTGCCTCGTGCTAAATAAATTGCCAAGTCACCCCGAGGTCATGAGATGCCTCTTATATTTGTCCAAGGCCCTATTAATCTAGCACGCATTGGAAACGAGACAGCCAAATCTAGTAGTCCTTATACTGCGAAGGAAGACCTCCGACCAATGAGCAGCACATGTACAGCCTTGCTTTCCACGAAAATGAAAAAGCAATAACACTATCGGACCATAATTTCAGCAAATAATCTAAATTCAATGAAATAAGGTAAAAAGAAGAAGGAAGAAAAGATTGAGGTGGAAGAAGCCGAGAGAGAGAGAGATAGATTTTCTGTATTCTCTGTATTGAATGTATTGAATGTACAGACTCTTAAGATATAGACTAGGATTGTACAATTATTGGAAATAAAAAATTCTATGAATCAATCTATATCAATCTAGATCTAAATCTAATCCTTAATTGATGTACAAAATCATAATCAAATCAGATCATAAACTACCAAAAGCTGCATATCTTCTAACACTCCCCCTCAAGCTGATGACTTGTAGATGTCCAAGACACCCAGCTTGCTTAATAGATATGCATGCTGTCTATGACACAAAGGCTTGGTGAAGATATCTGCTGGCTGCTCCCTTGTCCTAATTCCTTCTGTTTCGATCACTCCCTCTTGGATCTTTTCTCGTGTGAAGTGACAGTCCACTTCTATATGCTTGGTCCTCTCATGAACTATAGGATTTGCTGCTAGTTTGAGAGCTGCATCATTATCGCAATGCAATTTCGTTGGTCCATGCACTTGTACTCCGAGATCCTTAAGCAATCCCCGTATCCACACTATCTGACAAGTGGCCTTAGCCATAGCTCGATACTCTGCTTCGGCTGAAGATAGCGATACAGTAGGCTGCTTCTTTGTCTTCCATGAGAGGAGAGATTCTCCTAATTTGATGCAATATCCGGTGACCGATCTTCGACTTATGGGACATGTAGCATAATCAGCATCACAATACGCTGTCATCTTCATGTCACACTGTTTAGAGAGAAGTATTCCCAGTCCTGGACACCCTTTTAGATACTTCACAACTTTTAAGGCAGCATCCATATGAGACCACTTCGGATTGTGCATGAACTGGCTAAGTGTCTGAACTGCATATGAGATGTTGGGTCTAGTCATAGTCAGATATATGAGCTTTCCGACAAGTCTTTGATATCCTGATGGATCTCTGAGTGTGGGATCATCATTTTGAGATATGCCCTTATCATATTCTGCAGTAGTCAACTTAGTGTTATGTTCAATGTGAATAACGGCTGGCTTGCATCCTGATAAACCTGCTTCTGATATGATATCCAACACAAATTTTCGTTGACTGAGGGAAATTCCTTGATCAGATCGAGCAATTTCAATTCCAAGGAAATATTTAGGTGCCCCTAAGTCTTTAATGTGGAAGGTGGCATGTAAATATTCCTTGAAATTATCTATAGCAGATTTATCATTTCCCATAACAAGAATATCATCAACATATATCATCAAATAAATAGATTGCATACCTTCAGTCCGTGTGAATAAAGCATAGTCATATTTAGACTATTGGAAGCCTGCTTTTGCAAGAGCATTTGCAAATTTAGCGTACCATTGTCTGGATGCTTGCTTCAATCAATAAAGGGATTTATGGAGACGACATACTCTATTCTCCCCCTGTCTCCGTAAGCCTTGAGGAATATCCATATATATTTCCTCGTCTAGGTCACCGTGTAAGAAAGGCATTGTGTACGTCCATTTGATGTAGGGGCCAGTCATGAATAGCGACAACAGACAAAAAAGAACGAACTGTGACATCTGTGGCAACTGGTGAGAAGTCTCGTGATAATCAAAGCCTTCTCTTTGTGTGAATCCCTTAGCTACCAAGCGTGCCTTATATCGTTCAATGGAGCCATCAGCACGATATTTTGTTTTGTAGACCCATTTGCAGCCAATCGGTTTACGATCAAACGGAAGTGGGACAAGATCCCACGTGTTATTATCAATTAGTGCCTGAAGTTCTGCCTTCATAGCTGAGAGAGCTAGTATGAACAAAATAAAGCTCGGCAAGTATATGCGGAATAAAATAAACTTCAAACAAAGGAGTTAGGGAAGAGAATAAGAACACAGAAATTATAGTGGGTCGGCTTAATCCAAGCCTACGTCCACTCTCCCACGCTAACAGCCTTCTTGGCTGGATTCCACTATGCAATCGACAAGAGATTACAACTTTGAGTGCAAACACTTAGTAGATCACACTATCTCACTAAGTCACTCTCTTGGTATTTCTCTCACGATTACAAACGTTTAAGCTCTCAAGAGACAAGTATATGATCGAAAGTCGCTCGACTTTGGAATTATAAATTCTACGCTCCGTCTCTTACTTGCTCATCGGTCCTTCATCTCCTTAAATACTCATCCACTTCCAAACTACCCGTTGGACAGCATCCCGGAGAATCGTCTTCCAATATACCCATTGGACAGCTCTGTATCTAGAAGATTTGGTAGCCGTTGAGTGACAAAGGTAAAATCCCAAATTGATTCCGATCGCCCATACAAACGAAATCTTGGTTTCCATAAGTAAAGCTTCTTCGTATAGAAAGTTCTTGTCTTCAAGTTCCAATCCTCAATCAAATAGATTGAATAAATCAAATCAATCTTGATGTGGAATCCAAACCAGATCACTAGCCGTTATATGATTGGGCTTGAGTTACGATTCATCGTAATCTGGATGTAAAGTCTGAGTCTGTAGACTTTACAATCTGAGTCTGGCAGTCTTCAGACTTTGAGTCTTGAGTCTGGCAGTCTTCAGACTTTGAGTCTTGAGTCTGGCAGTCTTCAGACTTTGACACAGAAGTCTGGATATCTTCAGAATATACTTTGGACATGAGCTACGTTCAGTCTTCTGGTCGTCTTCACACTTTGACAATATCCTTTACATGTTCTATAATCTGCATGGTCTATTACTTAACCATCAAACATGTTAGTAGCTTTTGATTTATTTTGTCATCTTCAAAACATCATAAGGGATTTCCCTAACAATCTCCCCTTTTTGATGATGACAAAACAATCTCTGAATATGCAGATTTGTAAACATACTTTTAAATCAAAGGATATCGAGAAGATAGCAAATAGATTGAGCATGACAATATATAGAAAAATAATCGCAGCTCAATATTATGCAATAATATCAAACCAATCAGCACATATGCATATTTATATCTTCTCCCCCTTTTTGTTATAATCAAAAAGCGATAATAATGGATTCACGTAGAGAATGATAACAAATATTTTGCATGAATCACAATTTCCAAAAATTAGCCTTTTTATAAAACAAGTCGAATATTAAAGATATGCAATATAATCACTTCGATCATATATATCAGGAAATATCCAATGAAAATCACGGATGCATCATAACTTGCACGTACCATTTTTGTCATAATATAATGATAATATCAATACAAGATTTATTAATGACAAAAGGTAATAAAAGATGCACTAACCGGATTTTTAGATAAATTCTGACACATTTACCTTTCCTTTCATTCATAATAAGATCACGATCAATCCAAAAAGATTTTTCCATAATTGATCAAAGCTCCCCCTCAATTTGATTTGGGATTTTATAATGATCATATTTTGTTTTATGGAAGAAAGAATCGTATGATTTATTTTTGTGATTTGTGAGTTAAGATTTGATTTAGTACGTGTGATTATTTGAGAGAATTCAGATTATTTGGTTTAATTTTATGCTCTCAGATATAATCATATTTTGCAAAGTGAAAATTTGTTTTACGTGATGATGCAAGATATTCTTAGATATTCAAAGATTTCATTCTCCCTGATTTTATCGTACTATGACTAAGTGAGAATTTATTTTTCAAAATATCTTACTTGCTCATCGGTCCTTCATCTCCTTAAATACTCCTCCACTTCCAAACTACCCGTTGGACAGCATCCCGGAGAATCGTCTTCCAATATACCCATTGGACAGCTCGTATCTAGAAGATTTGGTAGCCGTTGAGTGACAAAGGTAAAATCCCAAATTGATTCCGATCGCCCATACAAACGAAATCTTGGTTTCCATAAGTAAAGCTTCTTCGTATAGAAAGTTCTTGTCTTCAAGTTCCAATCCTCAATCAAATAGATTGAATAAATCAAATCAATCTTGATGTGGAATCCAAACCAGATCACTAGCCGTTATATGATTGGGCTTGAGTTACGATTCATCGTAATCTGGATGTAAAGTCCGAGTCGTCAGACTTTACAATCTGAGTCCGCAGCCTTCGGACTTTGAGTCTTGAGTCTGGTAGTCTTCAGACTTTGAGTCTTAAGTCTGGCAGTCTTCAGACTTTGACACAGAAGTCTGGATATCTTCAGAATATACTTTGGACATGAGCTACGTTCAGTCTTCTGGTCGTCTTCACACTTTGACAATATCCTTTACATGTTCTATAATCTGCATGGTCTATTACTTAACCATCAAACATGTTAGTAGCCTTTGATTTATTTTGTCATCTTCAAAACATCATAAGGGATTTCCTAACAATTTTCCCTTTTTGATGATGACAAAACAATCTCTGAATATGCAGATTTGTAAACATACTTTTAAATCAAAGGATATCAGAAGATAGCAAATAGATTGAGCATGACAATATATAGAAAAATAATCGCAGCTCAATATTATGCAATAATATCAAACCAATCAGCACATATGCATATTCATATCTTCTCCCCTTTTTGTCATAATCAAAAGCGATAATAATGGATTCACGTAGAGAATGATAACAAATATTTTGCATGAATCACAATTTCCAAAAATCAGCCTTTTTATAAAACAAGTCGAATATTAAAGATATGCAATATAATCACTTCGATCATATATATCATGAAATATCCAATGAAAATCACGGATGCATCATAACTTGAACGTACCATTTTTGTCATAATATAATGATAATATCAATACAAGATTTATTAATGACAAAAGGTAATAAAAGATGCACTAACCGGATTTTTAGATAAATTCTGACACATTTACATTTCCTTTCATTCATAATAAGATCACGATCAATCCAAAAAGATTTTTCCATAATTGATCAAAGCTCCCCCTCAATTTGTTGCCTTTTTGAGATGATCACGATTCTTTTCCTTTTCTTTTGGATTTGATTTCTCCCCCAATCTTCATAGGAGATATTTTCTGATTGCACTAAAATCTGCGTAGATTTGTAATCATTCTTGCCCTATTGAATTTCCTGCAATCAACTCATTTCCGTTTTTGGTATCCATTAATGTGGATCCTTCCTTGACGTTAGAGTAAAATAGAAAATCTCCATAATCAAATATTCTTTCTTAATTCATCATAATAGAGTATTCAAAGAAAGAATACTATGCACAATGATATTTTGAAAAATAAATTCTCACTTAGTCATATTACGATAAAATCAGGGAGAATGAAATCTTTGAATATCTAAGAATATCTTGCATCATCACGTAAAACAGATTTTCACTTTGCAAAATATGATTATATCTGAGAGCATAAAATTAAACCAAATAATCTGAATTATCTCAAATAATCACACGTACTAAATCAAATCTTAACTCACAAATCACAAAAATAAATCATACGATTCTTTCTTCCATAAAACAAAATATGATCATTATAAAATCCCAATCAACCAAGGATATATCGAATTTCAAGCATAATGAGAATTATTGCCCAAATCAAATTGAGAATAAAAAATTCCTTACCAAATCCTCTTTCTTCTTTCTTCTTTATATCCTGCAAAAATAACTTATCTTTTCTTTGGTATCCATTTTTTCTTGGGTCCATGAGAGTTAGCAGAATATGTTGCTTTTATCCAATTTTTCTTAATAGGTCTCCGAGACTTGAGAAAGATCTTGTTGCCTAAGTCGAGAATTCTCCTTTTTAAGTTTGAAAATCCTTTTAAGAGAAGATTTGAGATTTGAACAAAGCTCATTTATATACTTTGAGACTTTGAGAGGAATTTTTGAATTGCTTACCTCGATTTCCTCATCGGATTCTGAGTCTGTGTCTGAGTCAGACTTTGATTCTGAGTCTATGTCTGAGTCAGACTCAGATTCTGAATGTGCCGTCAAGCATATATTTCTTTGCACATCATCTTCTTTCATTGTTCTTTTCTGGCCATTCTGCTTGTATTTTCTTCCATCGAAATATGGTGGCCTCGTGTTGCTTTGCCATTCCTTAAGTCCTGGTGCCAACATACTAGCCATAAAGAATCTTTAGCTCAAAAGTAAAAACACTTTTATAAACCGAGCACTTAGCTCTGATACCAATTGAGAGAGCTAGTATGAACAAAATAAAGCTCGGCAAGTATATGCGGAATAAAATAAACTTCAAACAAAGGAGTTAGGGAAGAGAATAAGAACACGAAATTATAGTGGTTCGGCTTAATCCAAGCCTACGTCCACTCTCCCACGCTAACAGCCTTCTTGGCTGGATTCCACTATGCAATCGACAAGAGATTACAACTTTGAGTGCAAACACTTAGTAGATCACACTATCTCACTAAGTCACTCTCTTGGTATTTCTCTCACGATTACAAACGTTTAAGCTATCAAGAGACAAGTATATGATCGAAAGTCGCTCGACTTTGGAATTATAAATTCTACGCTCCGTCTCTTACTTGCTCATCGGTCCTTCATCTCCTTAAATACTCCTCCACTTCCAAACTACCCGTTGGACAGCATCCCGAGAATCGTCTTCCAATATACCCATTGGACAGCTCGTATCTAGAAGATTTGGTAGCCGTTGAGTGACAAAGGTAAAATCCCAAATTGATTCCGATCGCCCATACAAACGAAATCTTGGTTTCCATAAGTAAAGCTTCTTCGTATAGAAAGTTCTTGTCTTCAAGTTCCAATCGTCAATCAAATAGATTGAATCAATCAAATCAATCTTGATGTGGAATCCAAACCAGATCACTAGCCGTTATATGATTGGGCTTGAGTTACGATTCATCGTAACTGGATGTAAAGTCTCGAGTCGTAGACTTTACAATCTGAGTCCGGCGCCTTCGGACTTTGAGTCTTGAGTCGCGGTCTTGGACTTTGACACGAAGTCTGGATGTCTTCGAATATACTTTGGACATGAGCTACGTTCGGTCTTCGGTCGTCTTCACACTTTGACAATATCCTTTACATGTTCTATAATCTGCATGGTCTATTACTTAACCATCAAACATGTTAGTAGCCTTTGATTTATTTTGTCATCTTCAAAACATCATAAGGGATTTCCCTAACAATAGCTTGTTGCCATTTTGGATCAATGGATGCCTCAAGATAACTAGACGGTTCCCTCTCTTGTGATAACCGATTAACACAACATCTATGTTCCTGTGATAATCTATGGAAAGAAACATAGGAAGAGATTGGGTATTGAGTACCTGAAGAATTGTGAGTAGCACAGATATAGTCCTTACTCCAGGTTGGAGGTCGTGTGGCACGACCAGAACGTCGTGGATAATGAATTTCCACAGAAGGAGATGCCTCAATGGGTGATGCCGAAAGAATATCCATATCTTCCTTAAGAGCATGAGAGTTATCGAGTCTTGTTTCCAGAACATCTTCGGAGCCAGTAGGATTTGAAGTTAATGCTGTTGCTGGAGGAATAGGATGAGCAATCTTCGACTCTGCTAGCGGTATGTAAGTGGGATCTTGAGGTAATTCTTCATCAGAGAATAGGCCATGAGGTATGGTTTCTGTGGTTTCATCTAAAGATACTTTCTTAGAGAAAGGAAAAATATCTTCATGAAAGATGACGTCACGACTTACAAGAAATTCCTTTGTGGAGATGTCAAGAACATGATACCCTTTTTGTAAGTTGGGATATCCCATGAAAATGCATCTCCGTGCACGTGGACTTAGCTTGTCTCGAGGTCCTATTGTTGCAGCATAGCATAGACAACCGAAGACTTTGAGATGCTGTAGCTCAGGCTTCTTCTTAAATAGCAATTCAAAAGGAGCTTTCCCTTTAAGTAGCCGAGTGGGCATGCGGTTGATTAAATAAGCCGCAGTAACTACACAATCGCCCCAATAATCATCTGGGACTGATGCTTGAAACTTCAGGGCTCGTGCGACTTCCAATAGGTGCCGGTGCTTTCTTTCAACCACTCCATTTTGCTGTGGAGTATAAACACATGAACTTTCATGTTGTATGCCATGTGTGTTAAATAGCAAGGAACAATCATGGCTGAAAAATTCTCTTCCATTATCATTTCGTATCCGCTTAATGGTCTTTCCAAACTGATTTTGGGATAATGCTAGGAAAACCTTTAAGTGAGATTAAGTTTGATTCTTAGACTGCATCAAGAAAATCCAGGTCGCACGAGAATAATCATCTACTATAGTGAGAAAATAATGAGACCCATCATGATTTATCATATGGTAGGGTCCCCAAATAGCCACATGAATCAAGGAAAAAATCTCACTAGTTCGGGAGCTACCGGATGGAAAAGGGGCACAAGATTGTTTGGCAAGGGGACATATGGGACATTGTGGACAAGGATAAGAGGCACTATGACCTAATCTCAAATGCATAATAAGATTTTTATCATTGCTAATCAAGTTACACAATGATGATTTATTCAGGGAATTGCAGGAAGAATTGAAATTACTTGTCCAGAAAAAAAGTCCTTCAGAGAGACTACCCAAGCCCATCGGTTTCCCAGTCGAAAGGTCCTGAAATAAACAGGTGTCAGCATTGAAAACTACCCGACATGAATTTTCTTGGCAGGCTTTTGACACAGAAATCAGATTAAATTGGAATTCTGGGACATAGAGAACATTCTGAAGAATAATCTGGGAACTTAGATTCACTGTTACTGTCACATTGACATGAGTACTATTCCCATTGGATAATTCCACGGAAATAGGATAAGCCAATCTGCCATTTATACTTGAAAAAAATCCCTTGTCACATATAATGTGATCACTTGCCCCGAATCAATTATCCATGCTTTTCCTCGGAGATAGAATTAATCAAGCAATGTGCAATACCTGAGAAACTCCCTCCTTTGTTGGAAGTATCCATTTTCTGTAGTGCCTGCATCAGCTGATGATACTGATCATATGAAAAGGGCTGATCAACATTTTTCCCAATCGGTCCATTAAGTTGATAAGCTGCTGAAATTTTTCTCTCCTTTTCACCGGGTTTCCCATGCAATTTCCAGCAATTATCAATCATATGATTAGTACGTTTGCAATATTCGCAAAATAATTTACCCTTTCCTTTGAAATTTTTCCCGAAATTCCTTGATGACGTGGCAAAAATCTGGCCGTCCGTCCCTTTAAGTGCCGGCTCCTATCCACCGTTGGATCTGATCGCAAGATCAAGTCTTTGCGAACCGTCCGATTCTCGCATCCCATCTCGTCCGTCCATTCGAGGGTATTTAAAGACCCCAGATTCCTCTTCGGCGAACCCTAATTTCGCTCGCCCCTCTTTCTCTCGATTTAGGGCTAGGGTTTTGGTGGCCGTGTCTCGCCGCTCACCGCGAGCAGCGAGTGCGACGCTCTCGCTGCTCCTGGTGTGGTCTGGCGTCGCGAGCCGTTGATTCTCCTCTTGCACAGCGAGCTGAAAGATCCGTCCGATCGGTGGCATCGGATCCATGGCGAGGATCTGTGAGCGAAAAACGAGGTATGTCTCGTTCAAAATAAGGAGAAAGCGTGTAGCTTTCTCCTTGTCCTTGATGGATCTGTACTGCTTGATTGTTGTCTCTGGGCCCTCGAGCCTCTCCTCGGCCGCTTCGAGGTTGTTCCACAAAGACGAGAGCCTGTTAAAACAGGCTGTGACCGTCATGTTCCCCTGCTTCAAATCGTTAAGTTCTTGCATGAGGTTAAAAATTTTCGCCTGATCTAACCTCCCGTACATTTCTTTGATGTTATCCCACATGTTTTTTGCATCTTCTGTTGGTGGGAGTCCGGCCGCGACCTCTGAGGAGACGCAGTTGCCGATCCATGTCCGGATCAGGCGATTGCTCTTCCTCCAGAGTCGGGCTAATCGCTCTTCGCTAGGCACTGGGATGGTTCTGTTGAGGAAACCTTCCTTGTCTTTTGTCGCCAGGGCACGCTGGAATTCCTGTGACCACTTCGTGTAATTCTCTGGTTCGGTCAGCTGCTGGCTGATTAGCCGCAGTTCTGGTCCGTCGGCGCTGGAAACGAACAGTGGATCGCCGGGTTCCAGTCGTCCGGTGAGCGCCGCCGCTGGAAACGGTAGAAAACCGGGTGCGAAATTCGGGTAGGTATTCACTCCTGGACCCGATTCGCCTGACTCGATCGGATAATCCGCATTGTAAAAACCTGGGTAGGGATTCGTTCCCATACCCGGCTCGCCTGACCCGTCTGTCCGCTCCATTCCTTCGGTTGGGCTTGCCCCACTTGTGGTTGGCGGGCCCGCGTTGGTTTGGACGTGGCTCCGGTGGCCCACATACCCAGGCGATGACGAATTTGGGCTTGGCCCAAGGTAAAGTGGATAAGGAATCCACTGGTAAGGTTGGCCCATCATGGGTTGCCCCATACCGAACTGAGCCTGCGTGGGCTGCCACTGAATGGGTTGGGCCTGGAACGGAAATTGTCACATCGTTGAAGATCCTTCGATTGAAGGAAGAATTGCAGGTGAATTCCGAGCCTGCAAGATCTAAGGAACGACTCCTTCAGCGGGTTGGTCACGGATGGCTGAGGCTTCTTCCTGTGGATTAGCCATGGTGAGTTAAGAAAATCTTCCTTGAGAGAAACACTAATGCCTGAAATTATTCTGTTTTGTAGGTCAGAATTTTGGGCAGAAGATTGAGATGGAAGATTGAAGCGGAAGCGAAGAACAGAAGCCAACAGGCTCTGATACCATGAAAGAAGGTAAAAAGAAGAAGGAAGAAAAGATTGAGGCGGAAGAAGCTGAGAGAGAGAGAGATAGATTTTCTGTATTCTCTGTATTGAATGTATTGAATGTATAGACTCTTAAGATATAGACTAGGATTGTACAATTATTGGAAATAAAAAATTCTATGAATCAATCTATATCAGTCTAGATCTAAATCTAATCCTTAATTGATGTACACAAATCATAATCAAATCAGATCATAAACTACCAAAAAGCTGCATATCTTCTAACAGTCAAAAGCTAAACTATAGCTGACAGAGATCTTAAGCATAGAATGCCGTGGGACTTACTCTCTTCCGTTTCTCCAGCTCTAAGTTCTCCGTTAGTTCTTTCAGTTGCTTTTCTAGTTTATTTATGGCAGCCTGTGTAAATGCAAGGATGAAAACAATTACTAAATTGAAAAGAACGGGCATGGTCTCCAATCAGAAAGACCACACAACTAGAAAAGAAACAAAGGCAAGGAATGGGTGGCAACTTCAACTGCTCATCAAAATTTCCACCTTGAAAATGAGTCCGAGAATTTGACAAGTCAAGCATACATTGGCGAGAGCAGAATAAGCAAGTCATTAGGTCATTATGTGGCACACTTTTCACTAGCACTGATGATTAATTTTCCTTCACAAATACCACCATTCTATCCACGCCTGCCTGTCTCCTTCATCCAACTTCCAAAATCAGATTTACCTATTAATTCAATGTACCTTTTCTTCCTGAAAAATTGCACTTACTACACTGCATCGATATTCTTTTTGTGGGCAATTAGAAAGGATTAAATTGATATTATGACTTCTAAAACAGATATTACAATCAGACGAACAAGTCTAACTGCTTTTTTAGTATTCAAATATTGGACCCGCACCAAGTATTTGCGACAATGACTCTGGAAAAAGAGAGAGAGAGAGAGAGAGAGAGAGAGAGAGAGAGAGAGAGAAAGATTATTCCAAAGTGATATCAAACAGAAAAAAAGATGTATGGCATGCTATATGTTAAATCCTTTAAGCAAAAAAATGATATATTATTATGTAAAACCATTACAAGGAAAACAGGTGACACGAACATTAGCAAAGGGAAAGATCACTTCGAACTCCTTGGTTGAAGCAATAGCCTGGACTGCCAAAAGGATTGCAAATCACTCTGGATGAAAAATAGACACCTACCGGAATAACGATGGCAGCTTTGATTTGCTTTCTCAGTTGTAGCTCGCATAGAGCAGCCATCCCACGTAAGCCTGTCCGTATACATATGGCTGAGTTATACAAGTCCTGGTATGCTTTTCTAGCAATATGCATGCGCAAATCTTTCTGAATCCCGAGGCAGGCAACTTCACGTCGCATGTTCACATATGCGAGACGTGCGAGTTGTACTGAAATTGGAAAAAGAAGAGACTTCAGGCATCGATGCACAACCAGTTCCCATGTTTAGTATGTGACATGACAGAAATACACATTCCCACAAAGTACAAGAGACGAGTAGGACACCAACTGAGCATATACCTCTGCAAAGAGCTTGAATAAGCATAGTATACTTCTGAAGCAAGACAAAACTTTGCCTTGCCCAATAATAACGCAGATTTCTCTGAATGATACTTGCCGATATCCCTAAGATCTCATTCCTACGTGCTTCTAATTGTACCATTTGATCAACTCTGAGAAATACTGCTGTTCTACAAATCTGCAAAAGCCAATTTTATCTTAGTTCATTTCCAAAATTTCTGCCCAGTGTCATAACCAATCGTAGCAAGAAACGCATCGCATTGCCCCATTAGAAATCACTAGTCATCTTAATTTATGGCAGCAAAATGTTCTCCATGACTGAGGCCATTATGTCCTTAGACAAATTGAATGTCCCAAAAGACAAATGACCATTGCGATTCTGGTGGGAAGTGAAGAGGCGTGGAGGTGTAGGCGAGTGGCCATGGAATATAAGCTCGGCCATCTGCAATGTCCCTCTCCTCTGGTTTGATTTTTTTTTTTTTTTATAGTTTTTTTTCTTTTTAATATTTATCCAGGTTTTGTTTTAGACAACAATGCCCAGTTCCAGCCGCCGGAAAAATCAAATGCTCGCCCACTGAAAAATTTGGCTGGCCAATGAGATTTGACCCTTCTTTGAAAGCGATTTTATCATTTCGAGCTCTTATTTAAAATAAAGTTCACTTTAAGCCTTTAGAAAATGACCCCACTTATTTGGAATTTTTTCTTATAATTATGATAACTTGTCGCACAAACACACACAAGGCCTCCCCATATACCGAGGCATGCAGCCTCTCTTCTTTAATTTCCCTAAATTCTCTCATGATAAATCTGCATATAAATCAATGCACTCTGAATAACACTATGCAAAATCACTTAGAGAAGTAAATAATCAGGAGTCATTTCAACATCTTTTGATATGATTAACTTAGATAATGCAGCATCATTGTGCTTAGAGAAGATCAGTACGCATGTATCTGCTTTTTCAATAGAATAAGTACTGGTCACTTAATGCAACTCTTTTGACGCAACGCCAAGCAAGGCATACATTTATATAGAGAAAGAGACTTAAGACTAACGATAGATGAGAATATCGCATGATTGTTCACAGATGCTAGTATAGATTAAACTGCAGAAAGGTTCCTAATTTTGGCTCTAAAAATCAACAAGTATCCTATCTTACGAGAACACCATATAAAGGGGAAAACCCAGGATTAAAGGAATCAATCCTGCAAAGAATCCTGAAGGGAGTATGATCACTAGAACAAGACTGTAAAGATATACTCCGCTGCGCCATCAAGTACTGGAAGCAATTTTTTATATTTATTTACTTGTTGAAAATTTGGCTGGCGGTAGTGCTTTAGAAAATGTGTCCGCCACTTGATCATTCGCCTTGCAATATTTCAGATCGATTTGTCCGTTACTCTGTACTTCACCCTGTTAAATTGCTAAAAGGAGGAGAGATGAGACTGAAACTTCATCTTACGTACGAAGCAACCAAGTCTTTTACAAAAGACAAAATACATAACGTAAAGCACACCATAACTACCCATGTTCTCCATAAAGCACTTGCCCCACTAACACCTAAAAATTAGGATAACCAACACACATGACTCCACTAATTCTAATAACTGAAAACCAAATCAGCAACATGTGAAAAAGAAAATAACTATTATATCAACAACCCCTCCCTTAAACTGATGTTTGCTAACATTCAGTTTAAAACCTTGACCTTTTTCACCGTGCAAACACCTAGTAACCTTCTGAGCTTCACAAATGACTCCATCTTGAGGGCCTTGGTGAATATATCAGCAACTTGATCTTCACTCATGCAGTAGATTAGATTGATTGTATTATCATTGCTAAGATCTCTCAAGAAATAAAACTTCACATCAATGTGCTTGCTTCTTCCATGTAACACTGGATTCTTGGAGAGTTTTATTGCTGAGTTATTGTCACAAAAATTTTTAGTAGGTCCCGATTGCTTGAATTGTAACTCCTCAAGAATTCTCCTTAGCCAAATAGCTTGACAAGCACTAGCTGTTGCAGCAACAAATTCAGCTTATGTACTTGACAATGTGACAATTGGTTGTTTCTTGGATGACCACGAAATAGCACCTGTTCCAAACATAAAAGCATAACCCGAAGTGCTCCTCCTATCATCTTGATCTCCTGCATAGTCACTATCTGTAAATCCCAACAAATCAGACTTTTTACCCTTCTTGTAAAATAGCCCAAAGTCTTTAGTTCCTTGCAAGTAACGAAGGATTCTCTTGGCAGCTAACAAATGCATTTGTGTAGGATTCTCCATATATCTATTGATTAAACTCACAGAATACATTATGTCTGGTCTTGTTGCAGTTAAATACATCAAACTGCCCACAATTTGTTTATAAAGTGTGCTGTCAACCTTCCTCCCTTCATGATCTTTGTATAACTTTAAGCCAAACTCAACTGAAGTGTTTACAGGATTACAATCCTTCATCTAAAACCTGTCCAAAACTTCTCCCACATATTTCTTTTGAGAAATAAAAATCCCATCATCCGATTGTACCACTTCTATGCCAAGGAAATAATGCATCATACCAAGATCGACATTTCAAACTCATCCATCATAGATTTCTTGAATTCTTCAAACATGCCATCACAACTTCCAGTAAATATAAGATCATCAACATACAAGCAGACAATAAGCATTTTCCCTTTATCTCCAATCTTGACAAAAAGCGTATGCTCATAAGGACATTTTGAAAAATCAACTTTAAGAAAATAAGTTTCAATGCGACTATACCAAGCCCGAGGGGCTTGTTTTAGCCCATAAAGAGCTTTCTTCAATCTATTAACTGTATGCTCATTTCCAATCTTGACATAACCAGGGGGTTGCTCGACAAATACCTGTTCCTCCAAGTATCCATGCAAGAATGCCGATTTGACATCTAGTTGGAAAATAGGCCAAGAATTCTGTGCCGCCAATGCAACCACCAATCTGATCATGTCATGTCTCACAACTGGAAAAAAAACCTCTGTATAGTCGATTCCATATTGCTGCTTGTATCCCTTGGCTACCAAACGTGCTTTGTATTTGTCAACTTCACCATTTTCTTTCAGTTTTGTTTTAAAGACCCACTTTACATC
This sequence comes from Eucalyptus decipiens, assembly GCA_014182575.1. Classification (NCBI taxonomy): domain Eukaryota; kingdom Viridiplantae; phylum Streptophyta; class Magnoliopsida; order Myrtales; family Myrtaceae; genus Eucalyptus; species Eucalyptus decipiens. The sequence continues at coordinate 11,802,144 of CM024616.1, forward strand.
AATGGTTTCTTGTCCATCCGGAAGATCGGATAGCTCCCAAGTATCATTTCTTTCGATGGAATTAATTTCATTATCCATCGCTTTTCGCCATTTTTCTTCTTTGACAGCATTCTCAAAAGTTGTAGGGTCATAGTCTGAAAATAAAGCAAAGTGAATAATTGAATCTCCAATTCCAGTTACCTCATAATCTTCCATCCAAGCAGGCTTTCTTCTAACGCGGCGAAGAGATTGGGCTTCTTCTTCATTGACTTCAAAGCCTGTTGGTGAAATTTCAGCAGCTGTAGAAGTTGTATTTGATGAATTTTGGGGCATACAAGGTGCTGAAATTTGCTCCTGTTCAGCATCATTGTCATAAAGAACTTGGGTAGGCTGCTGCCTATTCCAATCCCAAGTGTTCTCTTCATCAAAAACAACATCCCTACTAGTCACAATCTTCTTTGTTAGTGGATTGAATAATTTATATGCTTTGGATGCTTCACTTACACCAAGAAAGACACATTTTTCAGCCTTGTCATCAAGTTTCTTCCTTTTCACATCCGGGACATGGGCATATGCGATGCATCCAAAAATTCTGAAGTGATCTACAGCCGGTCTTCTCCCACTCAAAGCCTCTTCAGGTGTCATATTTTGAACAGCAAAAGTTGGACTTTTGTTCAAAACATGAATACTCCAATTTACTGCTTTTGGCCAGAAAGTCTTTGGAACTCTTCCTCTTGCCAATAAACTTCTCACCATGTTGAGAATTGTTCTATTTTTCCTCTCAGATACACCATTCTGATGTGGTGTATATGCAGCAGTAAGCTCTTTTCGAATGCCATACTCTACACAAAACGTGGAGAAAGCTTCTGATGTGGTCTTTCCTGCTTCATTTTCAACATGAGTTTTGAAGCTTTTAAATGTGGAGAAAGCTTCTGATTTTTCCTGTAAAAAATAAACCCAAGTTTTTCTGGAAAAATCATCAATGAAGGTAATTAAGTATCTTTTACCTCCATTAGAAGATGGGTTTATAGGATTGCAAATGTCCGAATGCACCAGCTGCAAAACATCCTTTGCTCTCCATGACTTTTCTTTTGAAAATTGAGAACGATGCTGTTTACTAACAACACATTCTTCACAGACTTGGGAAGGAACTGTAATTTGAGGAAGACCCGTCACCATGTTTTTCTATTGGAGGGTCTTCAATCCACCAAAACTCAAGTGCCATAGCGAAAGTGCCAAAGCCATGAGGGATCTTTCTTTTCAGCCATCAAACAAGACTGAATACTTTCTATCTTTAATGGAAACAATCTATTTGAATTCATAAGAACAATTGCAATAGCACCTCTAACAGAATCATAAATTTCACAGACACCCTCTGAATGGTGATTACATAACCCTTTTTCTTGTAATTGGCCAGCACTCAATAGGTTACTTTTCAAGTCAGGAACATACAACACATTAGAGATCGTTTCCACAAAACCATTCTTGGTTCTTATCTTAATATCACATTTTCCCATCACTTTCACAAGTAGAATGATTCCCCAAAACTCACAAAGTGGAATGAAAATCTTCATTTAGATGAGAAAAAGAAGACTTACTTCCACTCATGTGGTTACTACAAAGATGTATCCACATACCAAATATCGACTCGCGCTCCTTTTTATCTTGAACAGCCATCAACAACGTTTCTGCTTCATTTTCTTCAACAAAATTTGAACTCTCTGCCTTTTCTTTATTATTAGGCAGCCTAGTATAACATTCAGATGCATAATGACCAAATTTATGACATCTAAAACACTCTACCTTGGATTTGTTAGGATCTCATCCTCTGCCTTTGCCTTGAAATTGGTCATTATTGGCTTTGAAATTCTTGCCAACATCTCTATTTCCTCGATCTCCCCTTCCTCTACCTCTACCTCTACCTCTACCCCTTCCTCTGAAATTGTTGGAATGAGTATTGGTAGAAGCCTTCAATGCTTGCTCCTCTACTGTTGAACTTCTGTTCATCTTCTGTTCATGGACCAATAAGGAGCTTTGCAATTCATCAAGAGAGAGCGCATCTATGTCTTTCGACTCTTCAATTGAGCAGACAACATAATTAAACTTTGGTGTCAAGGAACGCAAAATCTTCTCCACAATGGTGACGTCGTCCATCTTCTCGCCATGGAATCGCATCTTGTTGCTGATCTCTATTGTTCTGGCACAATAACTAGTGACAGATTCTCCATCCTTCATCGTTAGTGTCTCAAAATCTCTTCTCAAGGCTTGAAGTTGTGCACGCTTCACCCTAGCAGAGCCTTGATATTTCTTCTTCATAGAATCCCAAATATTCTTGGAAGTTTCTTTGCAAAGAATAGTCTCCAAGATGGAACGATCGATAGCCTAAAAAAAATAATTTTTTGCCTTCAGGTCCTTCAACTTTCTAGCTTCCAATTCTGCTTTCTAGGGATCTGTCAAAGCCATGCCTGCTGGTGGCTCTTGAATTCTAGATTCGACAACTGACCAATATTCCTTTGATCGTAAAAAATTCTCCATCAGCATACTCCAATGGTCATAGTGACCATCAAAGCGTGGAATTGCTGGTTGAACAAAATTGTCGGTGGCCATTGGAAATATTGCTGCTGCAATTTTCTCACGAAAGTTTTTTTTTTTTTTTAAACTCTCTCACGTTTCTCTCAGGCTCTGATACCACTGTTAAATTGCTAAAGGGAAGAGAGATGAGACTGAAACTTCATCTTACGTACGAAGCAACCAAGTCTTTTACAAAAGACAAAATACATAACGTAAAGCACACCATAACTACCCGTGTTCTCCATAAAGCACTTGCCCCACTAACACCTAAAAATTTGGATAACCAACACACATGACTCCACTAATTCTAATAACTGAAAACCAAATCAGCAACATGCGAAAAAGAAAATAACTATTATATCAACACACCCACGCCAACATTCCCTCCTACAATTTTGTAGCACCGCATTTCTATCCACTTACTCTTGTCCCATATCCCATGACCTATATCCTTGAACTATCCTAGCTTGTCTGTTGTCTATTCCTCTACTAAATACATACTACGCACATACATATTTGCACATCACTAACCAAAAACCATCATCAATACGAAAACCATGCTTTCGCGCACAATCAAATTTTCAATTCTACTCCATACTTGATAGGCCATTAATCCTACTTTCTCCAAAAGCCTCTTGCAGATGGTAACCTCATCGGAACTGTCACAACTAACGGATCAGTCCAAGAGGCACAGTGATATGCCATAAACGACAAGTTACAAAAAGATTTAAGTTACCTGGGGTCGAGAACTTCAGGAGCAAGAATCCCAAATTGGTCCACAAATTCAAAAAAGGGCTTTCTTATTGGATATCCAGCACAACTTATCCTAATGGCCTCCATGACACCCTAAAGTGCAATAGCGAGAGAGAGAGAGAGAAAAAAAGTTCAGAAAGAATTAAGAATAGCAGCAGATTATTTTGAGGCAACTAAACTTGTGTCAAGGCAACAGAATTCCAGTAAAATTACTACCCCACAATGCAGTTGCTGTAGAACATTTTTCCTCTAAAAAATGGCTGGCTTGAGAACATTATTTGGCTTGACACATCGTACATAATGTGGCTTGGTAGCCCTCAAAGTCTTAAGCAATGCTTGTAATTGTTGCTGCGTGAGTCAATAAGGGCACCATCAGTAAGACATAAGAAACAATGAAGTCTGCAATCAGGCATAAGAGATTAACCAAACATGAACCTTGAATCGAGATCCTATTGACGACAAGAGCTTTGACTGTTTGGAAGACTCCTCAGTTAGAGGTGGAAATAATCCAGAAAGAAAAGAACATTGAGAAGTGTTGTGAATAACGGATCCCCAAAAACCGGATTCGACACTAAATCGAACCCCTAAATCAATGCGGAAGCGAAGCCCAAGAAAACAACACGTATCACCGATCGTAAAGCACACCACGGATTCGAGCGTACCTTATTAGCCACAGATTAGACACCGACGCCGATAGGAGGAAGAAAATCTGGTCCTGTTCGATCCAATGAAGCTACGACGGGAAGAAAAAACGCGCCGTATGCTTACTGTTTTTCCTTTTTCTTTTTGGAGAGAGAGAGAGCGCGTGGGAGAAGACGTACGTTGATTCTGATTTCCAACAGGTGCCATCTCTCTCTCTCTCCTCCCTTTTATACCTTCCCCCATCCACGGGCCCTATTCCCGTGGGCTGGGCTTTTTGGGCCCAGCATGGGCGGACGGGCCTTAAGCCCATCACCAATTAAAACCATCAAGAAGCACTCCAGAGTGCTTGATGTTCTGCAATAACATAATTTTTGTTCTTGTCCAAGGAAAGTTCAGTCTGATAGAAACACCAAAAAAAGATAGAAATACCATGCAATGAGCAATCACATTCGACAAAAGATTTAGTTAGCACGTAGATCGCTCCATAGACTGAAGAAATATGTCATCAAACACTGGTACCATTTTGACCGAACACGATCTAGTCAGAAACTCCTCTACTCTCTATATCTGCTTTCAATCTCCAAACCAAGATCGTCCGACCGGCCACCAACAAACTTCGACTTCTTCGTTCTGCGGTAGCTTCCAATTCACTCTTCCAAGCAAACACTCCAAAGAAGAACGAAAAATGAAAAGCTTCAAACTCTGAGGAGGAGAGAGAGAGAGAGAGAGAGAGAGGGTATTGATTCGCAGGGATATTTTGGAAGCTGTTTTCGTGTGCTCCTGCCTTTTCTCTGCCTTTCTCCTCCAATGTTTTCGAAAGATATTTATGCATGTGTTCCTCCTCCTCCTTCCTCCCTCCCGCCTCTTTGCGCTGTCTGTCAAAGTGAACACTTGAGAGTTTTGTTTATTACGGGAAGCTTGTCATTGAGGGTTTGATTAAGAAGACTGATACAAAAGCTCGTCAAAGTCAACGCTTTACATCCCCAACCTAGTACACGTGGGTTATCACCGGACTCCAGGGGACAGCTCACGACCCAGCGTTATGAATTTCTTTTTCTCATGTCCAAATCACGACTTTGAATTTTATGAAATCAAGAAGCGATATATGACATTCGGTTCACGTGGTACACCCAACCTAGTACACATGGCTCCCTTTGTTTCGCAATTTTCTTTTTATGAAAAATATTCTCCTTATTTTTCAATATTTAGTTCGTTTAGAAAAGAAAATTACCGGAAAACCCATGCTTAAATTCAGGATAATGATTTTTTCTTTAAAAAGTCAAAAATCACTTTCCAGCTTGGCCCATAAATCTACGCTTAGGCACAAAAACTCTGTTGGTCCCTAGGTACTTGACATCTAGGACAAAATTTCCGAAGCCGAGCAAGAGTCCATTGAGGCAGAGTCTGTGCTCGAATCCCTATTCTCTCGCTCCAATCCATCAAGCCAGAGCGTGGGACCCCAGTGCCCATGCTCCAGCCCCTAGGTCCCCATCATGGCCATGCCCAAAGCCCTGACACCTATGCTTGGTTCTACAAAAGCTGAGCGTAGGATTTGGATACTCGAGCTCAAAACTGCAGCACTCGGGCTCGAGTCCACAAAGGCCATACCTGGGTCCATCAAGACCGGACCGGGAGCAATTTGCACACCGTCAGCATTTCATGGAATCAATCGTACTATATGTCAGCCCGGATTTGCACCCGCTCAGCATTTTCAAAGTAATAATACCGTAGAAAAATGCAATTAAATTCAAACCTTAGCCACGCCGTGAAGAAAATTCTAAAAAAAATGAAAGAAGAATAGTCCACGTCCTTATAATATGACTTCCAAAAGTCCCAACTTTCCAGCTGCATGGTGGTTGGTTGGATTCCGCCAATGCTGGGTCTTTTTCTATTTCACTAGATTAACGAACGAGGGTTCCTTTCCCACCGTCACGAGGGACGCATCCCCACTAGGCCATACGTAACAGGTAGCGTGAGAACAGGACGCGACGGGCCGCTACCTGACACCATCCCAAGAACATTTGGATGGCGTGGAAATGATGTGAAGAAGGGAAAGAGAATCAGAGATGATGGTCTCATTAGGCGCAACTACGATGGCCACGTTATCGATGTATTAGTCCATTTAGTGGACGGCAAGTGGCACTATGGCGCCCAACGTCAAAAATTGGAATCTCTCTCCCCCGGTTCGGCCTCTTCTCTTTCCTTCTCTCTCTGTAACTCCAAGGAGCCACCGACTCTCACACCTCCGCCCTTGATGACTCTGCTCTGCGCCTCCGCCATCCAATATTGGACACCGACGAATCACAATCATCAAAGGGAACTTGAGAAATACATCAATGGGCACAAGCAAAAGCACTAGGGGAGGCGTTAAGGATGCGACATTGTGCTAGCACACAGAAGGGAAGAGGAGAATGCAATTGGAACAGAAAAAGGGAAACTTTGGAGTAGGAAAAGAACAGTCTGGTAGGTGGGACTCGGAGATTGAAGTTAAAGGAGGGAAATTTATGGGGAAATCAATCAAGGGGCGGGGGTATTTTGGAATCTGAGTTGAAGGGAAAAATAATTTAAGGTTTCTTGGGCAAAGAATTGGAGATTCCGCAGAAAAGAATATCAAGAGAGTAAAGGGGAGAGAGAGACGGTGGAGGTGACGAACAAGGCAAGGCGGAGTTGGCAATGTGATTCGTCGGATGAGCGAGCAAAGGGGAGAGAGAGACAGGCGTGGACGCAAGCAAGAATGAGACAGGAGAGATAGAGAGCAAAGCGAAGTCTTCTCGGAGGGGAGAGAGGCTTGATAACAGAGCCTAGGGGTGTGCAGCTGGACCGCGTATATTCGGAAACCGGACCGGCCCATCCGGAAAGTAGGGTCGGGAACCGGTTCCCATTGAAACCGGTCTGGGAACTGGTTCCCAAAATTCGGAATCGGTTTAAACCGGACCAGAAACTAGCTCCGATTGATTACCCACCCAAGAACCAGTTCCCATACCGGTTTTGGAACCGTTTGGGAACCGGTTTTGTAAGTATAAGTTTAAAATCCTTTTTATTTTCCCTTATTTCTATTCTTATTCCCGCAATCACACGGCGTTTTTCCCATTGGCTCTCTCAAACACGCATGGCACTCCTCCTTTGTCGTTCTTCTTCCTCACTTACTTCCCTCCCTCATTGGCTCTCTCGTACCGTCCGACGGATGGACGGTGTTCATCGCCGCCAAGTTCTTGTATACCACGTGGATTGTCTCACTTAATTTTTCTTTTGTAGAAGGAGTTATGCTTGCATAAATGAGTAGCTTCATGTAGTAGTTGTGGAAATAAGACTAATATTAGACCCATGTATGTTGCTAATTATTTGCCTTATGATTTTATTTATTATAATTAACCCTGTGGATCCTTAATTTTTCGTTTAATCAAAAAGTTCATGTATTTATTTATTACAAGTGCTTAATGTTTCGATACAAATTAGGATAATTACATTATTTTCTCGCATATTAATATAAAATTCGAAGTCGTATAGAATATCGGTATATTGCAAAACAGGTTTAAGTGGAAACGGGGCTGACCTTGGAACTTGACCAGAAAAACATGATGGGTCAAGTATAGGGTCCAATATAAACAGGGTCAGGTACATGGTCCAAAAAAGAGGAATCGATTATAACAGAATTGGGTATAGGGTCCAGGTCTAGACTTTACCCACCCTGGACCCGATCAACCCTAATAGTGCCACTTATCGTTAGACCTTTCAAATGAGTAGATCAGGTTGGGAATGATCCTCCCCAAATTGACCTTTTAATTGATTTATGATCCATTGACTAGCAATGTAAATTTATTAATCCATACCGACTCGTACCAAATCATATTCGATTTGACTCATATTGTAAAACATTTTCATATTAAATCAAATCTAGAAAAACTTGTTTCTTTTGATTTTTTGAAAAAATTATATTGTTAAAACACTTCCATACAATTACAAATTTAATGAATAAATTTTATAATTTTTTTAAAAAGTGAGGCTCCATTTATTACATGAAAATGTGGTATTTCTGAAAATAAAAATATTTTTTAGTGTTTGTTTGAAACTTGAAAATGGATTAGAAATTATTTTTTGCTTAATATAAAAAATATGATTTGATTTTCCATGCATTCCTTTTAAGTATTCTTATTTTTATTTTTATTTTAAACTAGAATTTTTAATTTGTTTATTTCCTTTTCTTTTTCCTCCTCCTTCTCCCTGGTCACGGTAACAAGCGAGCTTAAGTCTTGCCACAGGTTGGCGAGGCTTGATCTCACCCAATTCCAACAACCTAAGCCTCGACTTGCCACGGGTGAGGCTCCACCTCGCTAAACCGAGAAGGTCGAGCTTGCCCCAACGCTAGTGAGCTTGAGTCTTGCCGGATCAACAGGCTCGAGCCTCGGTCTCATCTAATCGTGAGCTCGAGGCTTGCCCAATCGGGAGGGTGGAGTCTTGCCAGCGTTGAGGCCGGTGAGCTCGATCTCACCAGATCAGGCGAGCTCAAGCTTGCCCGAGGTCGGCAAGCTCGAGGCTAGCCGGCGATTAGCAACCGGGGCAAGGACTACAGTGGCTAGAGAGGATAAGTCGTTGGACTTCGCAGGGGAAAAAAACGTAAAAGAAAGAAAGAAAAATAAAATAAAATAAAATAATTATTAAAAAATTGAAAATTGTTTAAAAAATAAAATTATAAAATTTGCTCCAGAAAAATGATATATCATTAATGGATTGACTCAACTTATAACTTTTATAAGTTAAATGAGTTGTAAATGGGTTTAAAGATAAACTCATGTGTCATTAGACTTGCATACAATTTAAACCCATTAATAACCTATTTATTAAAATTTAATTAACGCATATATAATATATATGACCCATCTCATTGTAAATGGGTTGACATCTCTACTTCAGAATGGACTAGTACATTAATGATGTGGTTATCACAATTGCACCTAATATTTTCTCCGATTGAGGGGCTGTTGGGTTGAGCGACGTGGAATTTTCAAATTTAGCCCAAAATAAAACTGACGCAATTAATTGAAAAAACTCTCGCATGGACCAAATCGCTAAACCTATTGTGATCACAGCCGTTGTGATGATAGCCGTTGATCTTATATATAATGTTCACGAGATTGACAATTATGATGCCACTCCATGTGATCCTTTATCTAGACAACAATTTGTCTTGTAATAGGTATTGTAATTTTTTTCTTTTTAAAGCTATTACAAAATAAGTTTTAATCTCCTTAGGATTTCGCCCAATTATATTTACTTTCAAAAACACATTTTTGCATATGTAGTTTTAACTCTAGACACCAATTTGCACCTTGATATTAGTTGGTATTATGAATTTACTTACAACATCGTTATTTTTATTTCAAAAAAGCCAGAGCAAAATCTAAAATTTCCAACCCCGCACGCTAACCCGAAGCCTAACTCATCCATATCGACCACTGTGACCTGCCACCGTGCTGGTCTCCGCCTTGCCCCTTATCGAGCGCTGAGAGCCTCAACGCTAACATGTCTCTCAATTCAATGAGTCTTTCATGTCTTAAACATATTATACTATCTATTAACTTTACTATGACTTCAAAACAAAATAAAAAAGGTTCATGCTTTTGTATCAACTACGTAACAAAAAAGAAGTGTACACAAAAAAACCCCCGATTTGTCTTCTTTGCCCATGATTTCATTGTCGATTCTTGGATTGGGGGTTGATGCTTTCTAGGCCGTTTGACATAAAAGGGTCAACCCGTTGAGTTAAGGTTGGCAATCAAATTTTCACTCCTTGAGCATGTAGTTTACATTGTAAAGTTGATTTCATTAGTTTTTTTTTTTTTTTGGTACTGGAGGAACCGGCTTGCAGCCGACAGCTACGCCGTAAACCCCCAGGTGACACTTAAGTAGGAGGCTGAGTCACACTTAATACACCTAGCGCCTCCCCTGGGTTTTGAACCCTTCACCTCTTCGTTGAAGATTAGTAGAGCCTTATCCAATGGAGCCACCGCGGCCGGTGGTTGATTTCATTAGTTTTTGTCTACTGTTTTTGTTTAATTTCGTTCACATCGGTCCAAGCCTGGACCAGAGAAGGAACAACCCCTAACTCTCTCATGTGATTATTGGATCCGGACTTATTGGCAACCTGAGCTCTCATACCAATGTTTAGTGGTCTCGTGGAATTATGACCAACTATTCTAAAAGTTTAAACTTTTGGATGCAGGTAATTACTCTAATGCTCCCTCTCATGTGTAAGTTGGATTTTAGGCTAAGCCTAAAAGCGTTGAAATATATAATTAGGGAGGGAAATAGGGTTATGGAAAGATTTGAACTTAGGACCTCTTAATCTAGTATCATGTAAAAATTTTGTAAGACCACTACCAACTGTTTTAAAAACTTAAACTATTAGACCAAAGCGTGGTTTAGGTTGCGTTTGGTAACGATTTTGTTCTCGGGAACAGATTATAATCGGAAATGATTATTTTTTATTCTGTTCCCGGGAACAATTTCTAAGCATTTCAAGTCATTTGGTAACTGTCCAAATTTTTTTATTCTGGAATAGAATTGCGTTTGGTACCGTGCTCATTGATTCTTCCAAATCATTTTTTTTTAAATTTTTATATAATTTTTATAATTTTTCCTTTTTTTTTTTATTTTCGTTTTTTTTTCCTTTTTCTCCTATTCTTCTTCTCCTTCAACAAGTGGCCGGTGACCTCATTAGAGTGTTGCTGGCCCTCGTCAGTTGAGCCTCGCTGGTAGCTGGGTGAGGCTCGCTCGCCCTCGCCTAGCCCCACCGAGGCTCGGCCTCGCCGAGGCCGGGGAGGCCTACTTAGCCACCGGTGGGGTTGGGCGAGCCTCGCTGGGGCTGGGCGAGCTTGGCCACTAGCGAGCTCGCCGGACCTCGCCCTGGCCTAGAGAGCCTCCGATGAGCTCCTTGGACTAGTTGCTGGCGACAGACAGATGGCGGCGGTGGACCGCGGTGTATGGCGGCGGACATCGGCGGACGAGCGACGGCAATAGAGGAGGGGAGAGAGGAAGAAGAGTTCCACTTGTTTTGATTCTTTTTTTTGTTCCCGGAACAAGAATCAATTTTTTATTTTTATTTTATTTATTCTTGATTCTACTCCAAATCTGTTCTCGGGAACAAAAATTTTACCAAACGCGATTCTATTCCCAAATTGCTCTCGGGAACAAAAAATCAAAATCAGACACTATTTGGATGGTTACCAAATAGACACTTAATATTTAAATATTTTAATACTTTGAGTAGTACGGAGCGATGATTCGAAGACCGTTGAGACGACGGCACTACAAGGAAACTGGTTGTTTGAGCCTATCACTGTGTCGAACTTTGCCGAGTGCAATTTGATGATTTGCATCGCAATTACACAATGTCATTTGGTCGGCATGAACGAGGAGAGCGAGGAGCACGTCATCATATTCGACAGCAACCAACTAGACGACTTAGTAATATTTGTTGCGATAAGGCGAGCGATCGAACAATAATATAAACAGAAAAAGAAAATAAATCGGACACCAGATTTACGTGGTTCAGTCGTAAAGACCTACGTCCACGGGGAGAGCATCAGCGAATTTCACTATAGATCAAGCGATACAAGGAGATTACACACTCGAGTCACTCAAACACTCTCTCGGTGTTTCCCAAGCCCCAATTACACCCAATAACACACACAGTGTTTAGCCCCGAAATTCCTCAAGAAATAATCTCTTCAATCTCACGAAGAAATTACACACAAATCTTACCACAAGATTTAATTGGCTTTAACACTAAACCTTCTTGGATGTAATTCACGACAAAGAAAATCCCTCCCAAGCACTCGATAATGAGACGGCGCTTCAAGATCAATTCTTCACGATCAATGGTGGAACACCAAGCACTCACGCGGCGCTTCAAAACAATTTGTGATCCACACCTATCACCCATGGCCTCAAGTCTATATATAAGTAAAACCCTTATTCTTTTGCCAACTTCTCATAGGATTTTGTTTCCTATCCAAAACATATCTTTGTATATTTTAAACAAAATCCAAATCCTAGTCAAAGTTGACTTTCCTATTTAAGTAGCCAGACTCTCCAACGCAAATTCAAATTTGGGAAGTTGATCTTCGGATCTTCTTTGCTCGATTTCGAACATCCACAACATATCCAATTCGGAATATTCGTAATTTTGCATTGGGCTTAAACTTGAGACATATTTTAACAATATTCAAACCCTAAAGTTCTCTAGATGTAACTTGGGAACGAATTCATGTGGATTTCATATCCATCAACAAGGATGGACATCGTTGGAGAAAAATGTTTTCCACGTTCTTCATTGTGCTCTCCAACAGGTACACTTAGACATAGTCCATAACTAATTACCAGATAAACCATACTTGATCTCCATGAAAACTCAATTAGTAAACTAAACTTGATTAGCCAATGTTCCATGCATAATCGGCGTGCTCCGTGATGTCGGTGTTATATGGAAGACTTTCTGCAATTGATTTCACAGAATTGCAGGTTCTTCTAAATATGGAGCCAAACATGGACAAGAAAAATCAAGGATCTTCAACCATTGTTCGAGTTTACTCGGAATTAGGGAATTGCAAACAAGCACATTAAACCATATACATGTTATCATCGAACCAAGCTTTACACAACTTATATGTGGTCATTTTCATAAAGGTTAGCTTCTATCCAAAACCATAAGAAAATACAGGTCCAAATGAATAAACAATGCGCTTATATCTAAAAAATGTGCATACTTAGGATTCTGTACAACTTTTTATACCTTTAAAAGCCTAAAACATGTAAAATAACTATACTATAATGTTAAAAACATCCATACAAACCAAACGCCACCGATCACGTGTTGATAGGACCTCCCACACACGCCACCTGAGTGTACGGCACGTGTAGCACACGCACTAGTGAACCAATAAGGCTCTTGGCCGATCCGACTATCCAACTACCCGACTAGTTGACCAGTCAATGGGTTCAGGTTCTTGGGTCAAGTCACTGGTCAAGTCGAGTCATCGGTCAATTGCTGACGATCATCCGGCAGTTACCGACTATTGGCTGACGTCATCGATGATATCAACACACATTGGTTCGTCAATGTGCGTGTGGCACTCACACGCTAGACATTCCCAGCACGTTGGGTGCATTCGGTGTCTTTCGACGGTGCTCGACTTGCCGTTCAACTCATTTCGACAAGTACTTTCACCTTGTATATTCAAAAATTGATTTTGACCGAAAAAATATTTCAAAAATAGCCAAAACCGTAAGTGTGTACACGACCTCTAAATTCATTTTTCAATTCAGTTTGTTTTAAACGATTCATGTTGCAATTTCCGAACAATGAACATCCAAACAAGTTTGAATGTGAAGTTCATCCTCTTAATCTTCATATCAAACAGCAAACGAGAAAATTCGATGGGAAAACAAGGTAGAAATAATAACACATGCTCTGATACAAATGTTGGAAGAAAGTCAGCAGAAGAAACAATTAATCTCTTCAATGCGCAATGAACAATTTACCGTGGAATGAACGTTGAATCATGAGCAAACGATAGACTATATGACTTCACGATGGTCTGAATGCAATCACAAGGAAAACATTTAATTTCCACAACATTAATGCCAACTGTTTTCTCAAATTTAATGGAGAGAAGAGAAGAAGAGAAAACACTTTCTCTTTTTGCCAACCAATTTAATGGTTATCTCTAGAAGTTATTTATATTACTTTATTCATACCCTTTCAAAGGGTGTATCTCTATTATAACATATCAAAACGAACCGGTGCGTCTTAATCGCACCCCATCGTGGACATACTAATAAAGTATAATAGTACGCATTGAAGAACTTCTGAATCAGATAAGAAACGATTAAGCAGACATCAAAATATCAAAACACAGCTTGTTTCTATGGTTTAGGAATTTAATCGAGTAGGTGGTACGTGTCTCCGCCATGAAGTCTAAATGGAACAACTAAGAGGAAATTCATACCTAGACAATCACAACAGCACCATTACAGATTCGTATCATCAATAGAGCTTCAATTGCAGTTGAATCTCTCACAAACGGGAGTTAGGATTCTATGGACCTGATTTTTTTACGAGCAAAATCTGATTGCAGAGGGCGAAATTTCAGTTGAATCAAACGAAAAACATTTATGCTTAGAATCAGAAAATTTCAATTCCAGTTGAATCAAACAAGTATTCGTAGACTTTACCCAAAAAAAAAAAAAAAAAAAAAACAAGTATTCGTAGACCAGATCACCAATGTAAGCCTCTGTTTTTGCTCGTAAAAAACCGAAACAGAGCATGCATTCTTACATTGGTGAGAGCAGATTTCTAAACTTGGCCGACGAGAAAATCAAATTAGTGCAGGTCCCACATATGTCAGCTATGAACATCAGTGTTGGTGGAGAAGTCTCGAACAAGAACCGAGCACTTCGAGCTCCTTGTCTCGGAAACAGGGGTAAAGAGAGCTGGTTTGACTGCACTTGGAAAGTCAAACGGGGCGGTGGCGATGGTTGTCAGTGACCAGAGCACGTAGGATAAGGTGAATTAGGCTAAAAGGAAGCGCTTAGAGAGAGAGAGAGAGAGAGATCTTACTGAGCTTCGTCTGTAAAAAATCCTGCTCTATTTTGGTTTTTTCTCATCTATGGTGGCTAGCAACAGGAAAATATGGAAGTCTTCAGCGATCGGAGGTGGGAAGCTGTGAATGCTAGCTCCATGGTCTAGAATAGTGCATTTTTATCACTGAGATTGAAAAGTGAAAGAAAGCGAAAAAAAGGAAGGAAAGGAGAACGAAGCTGGAGGCGTGAAGAATTTTGTATTCACTTGTATATCGTAAATGTATAGACTGCTAAAGATATAAGACTAGGTTTGTACAATTAATGGAAATAAAAAATTCTATGTATCAATCTATATCAATCTAGATCTAAATCTAATCCTTAATTGATATACACATAATCGTAATCAAATTAAATCAAAAACTTCCAAGTCAAATGCTGCATATCTTCTAACACTTCCTCTCATGCTAGTGGCTTGTAGATGTCCAAGATGCCTAGCTTGCTCAATAGATATGCATGCTGTCGATGACACAAAGGTTTGGTAAAGATATCTGCTGGCTGCTCTGCTGTCCCAATTCTTTCTGTTTCAATCACCCTCTCTTGGATCTTTTCTCGTGTAAAGTGACAGTCCACTTCTATATGCTTGGTCCTCTCGTGTATTATGGGATTTGCTGTCAGTTTGAGAGCCGCATCATTATCATAATATAACTTCGTTAGTCCTTGTACTTGTAATCCGAGGTCCTTAAGTAACCCTCGTATCCACACTATCTGACAAGTGGCTTTAGCCATAACTCGATACTCTGCTTCGGCTGAAGACTACGATACAATAGGCTGCTTCTTGGTCTTCCATGAGAGGAGTGACTTTCCCAATTTGATGAAATATCCAGTGACCGATCTTCGACTTATGGGACATGTAGCATAATCAGCATCACAATATGCTGTCATCTTCATGTTACATTGTTTAGATAGAAGTATTCCTAGTCCTGGACACTTCTTTAAATACTTCACGACTTTCAAGGCAGCATCCAAATGAGACGGCTTTGGGCTGTGCATGAACTGGCTAAGTGTTTGTACTGCATATGAGATATCGAGTTTAGTCATAGTTAGATATATGAGCTTTCTGACAAGTCTTTGATACCCTGATGGATCTCTGAGTATGGGATCATCATTTTGAGATACGCCCTTATCATATTCTGCAGTAGTCAACTTAGTGTTCTGCTTAATGGGAATCACGGCTGGCCTACATCCTGATAAACCCGCTTCTGATATGATTTCTAACACAAACTTTCGCTGACTAAGGGAAATTCCTTGATCGGATCGAGCAATTTCAATTCCAAGGAAATATTTAAGTGCTCCTAAGTCTTTAATGTGGAAGGTGGCATGTAAATATTCCTTGAAATTGTCTATAGCAGTTTTATCATTTCCCATAACAAGAATGTCATCGACATATATCATCAAATAAATAGATGACATACCTTTAGTCCATGTGTATAAAGCATAGTCATGTTTAGACTGTTGGAAGCCTGCTCTTGCAAGAGCATTTGCAAATTTGGCGCACTATTGTCTGGATGCTTGCTTCAATCCATAAAGGGATTTACGGAGACAACATACTCTATTCTCCCCTTGTCTCCGTAAACCTTGAGGGATATCCATATATATTTCTTTGTCGAGATCACTGTGTAAGAAGGCAGTGTGCACGTCCATTTGATGTAGAGTCCAATCATTAATGGCGGCAACAGTAAAAAAAGAACGAACTGTGACATCTGTGGCAACCGGAGAGAATTTCTTGTTATAGTCAAAACCTTCTCTTTGTGTGAATCCCTTAGCTACCAAATGTGCCTTATATCGTTCAATGAAGCCATCATCATGATACTTTATCTTATAGACCCATTTGCAGCCAATCGGCTTACGATTAGATGGAAGTGGGACAAGATCCCACCTTTTATTATCAATTAGTGCCTGAAGTTTCGCCTTCATGGCTTGTTGCCATTTTGGGTCAATCGACGCCTCATCATAACTAGATGATTCCTTATCTTCTGATAGGCGCCTAATACAACATCTATGTTCCTATGATAATCTATGGAAGGAAACATAGGATGAGATTGGATATGGAGTACCTGGAGAATTGTGAGTAGCATAGATATAGTCTTTAGTCCAGGTGGGAGGTTGTGTGGTGCGACTGGAACGTCGTGGATGATTAATTTCCGTAGAAGGAATTGTCTCACTAGGGGGTGGCAATGCAATATCGTGGTCTTCCTCAATAGCAGTAGGGTCTTCGAGTCTGGTTTCCAAAACATCTTTTGAGCAGTTGGAATTCTCAGCTGAAGTTGTTGTTGCTGGGATAGGATGAACATTCCTCGACTCTGCTAGCGGTATATAAGTGGAACCTTGAGGTAGTACTTCGTCAGATAAGAGGCCACGAGAAGAGGATGTTATCCATGTATTTTCATCTAGAGACACCTTCTCAGAGAAAGGAAAAATGTCTTCATGAAAGATGACATCACGACTTACAAGGAATTCCTTTGTGGAAATGTCAAGAACCCGATACCCTTTTTGTAAATTGGGATATCCCATGAAAATGCATCACCTAGCACGTGGACTCAGCTTGTCTCGAGGACCCACTGTTGCGACATAGCATAGACATTCGAAGACTTTGAGATGCTGTAGCTCCGACTTCTTCCGGAATAGCAATTCAAAAGGAGTTTTCCCTTTAAGTATCCAAGTGGGCATGCAGTTGATTAAATAGGCTGCCGTGACCACACAATCACCCCAATAATCATCTGGAATTGATGCTTGGAGCTTCAAGGCTTGTGCGACTTCCAATAGGTGACAATGCTTTCTTTCGACCACTCCATTTTGTTGTGGAGTATAAACACATGAACTCTCATGTTGTATGCTATGTGTATTAAATAGTAAGGAGCAATCATGGCTGAAGAATTCTCTTCCATTATCAATACGGATCCGTTGAATGGATTTTCCAAACTGATTTTTGGATAGTGCTAGAAAGCTTTTTAAATGAGAATAAGCCTGATTCTTAGACTACATCAAGAAAATCCATGTCGCACGAGAATAATAATCTATTATGGTGAGAAAATAACAAGACCCATCATGATTTATTGTATGGTAAGGTCCCCAAATATCCACATGAATCAAGGAAAAAATCTCGCTAGCTCGGGAGCTACTAGATGGAAAAGGCGTATGAGATTGTTTGGCAAGGGGACATATGGGACATTGTGGACAAGGAAAAGAGGCATTGTGGCCCAATCTCAAATGCATAATGAAATTTTTATCATTGGTAGTCAAGTTACACAATGATGATTTATTCAAGGAATTGTAGGAAGAATTGAAATTACTTGGAAAACTTGTCCAGAAAAAAAGTCCTTTAGAGAGACTACCCAAGCCCATCAGTTTTCCAGTCGAAAGGTCCTGAAATAAACTGGTGTCAGCATTGAAAACTTCCTAGCATGAATTTTCTTGGCAGGCTTTTGATGCATAAACCAGATTAAATTGGAATTCTAGGACATAGAGAACATTTCAAAGAATAATCTGGGGACTGAGATTGACTGTTCCTGTCACATTGACGTGAGTAACATTTTCAATTGGTAATTGCACGAAAATAGGAAAATTCAATCTGTCATTTATACTTGAGAAAAATCCCTTGTCACATATAATATGATCGCTTGCCCCTGAATCAATTATCCATGCCTTTCTGGAGATAGAATTAATTAAGCAATATGTAATACCTGAGAAACTCCCCACTTTGTTGGAATTATCCAATTTTTATAGTGCCTGCATCAGCTGATGATACTGACCATATGAAATGGGCTGTTCAGTATTTTTACTAGTCAGTCCAGTAACTTGGTAAGTTGTTGAAATTTTTCTTTCCTTTTTACCAGATTTTCCATGCAATTTCTAGCAATTATCAATAACATGATTAGTACGTTTGCATATTTGCAAAAAAAATTGAAATTTTTTTGCGAAATTCCTTGATGACGTGGCAAAGATCTGGCCATCCATCCCTTTGAGCGCGGGCTCTTGTTCGCCATTCGATCCGATCGCAAGATCAGACCCTTGCGAACCGTTCGATCCTCGCATCCCATCTGGACCGTCCATCCGATCCGTTTTAAAGCCTCGTGACTCCTCTTCTCCGAACCCTAATTTGGCTTGCTTCTCTTTCTCTCGATTTAGGGTTAGGGTCCTGGTGGCCGCGTCTCGCCGCTCACCGTAGGCTGTAAGGGCGGCGCTCTCGCTGCTCCTGGTGTGATCTAGCGTCGCGAGTCGCTGACTCTCCTCCTGTACAGCCAACTAAAAAATCTGTCCGATCGGTGGCATGGGATCCATTACGAGGATCTGTGAACGAAAGCTGAGGTATGTTTCGTTCAAAATAAGGAGAAAACGTGTAGCTTTCTCCCTATCTTTGATGGTTCTATCTTTGCTTGATCGTGGATTTTGGGCCCTTGAGCTTTTCCTTGGCCGCTTCGAGGTTATTCCACAGAGACGAGAGCTTGTTGAAATAGGCTGTGACTGTCATGTTCCCTTGCTTCAACTCGCTGAGTTCCTGCAATAGGGTAAAGATTTTAGCTTGATCCAATTTCCCGTACATCTCTTTGATGTTTTCCCACATGTCTTTTGCGTCTTCTATTTGGTGGGAGTCCAGCCGCGACCTCTGGGGAGATGCAATTGTCGATCCAGGTTCGGACCAGGCGGTTGCTCTTCCTCTGGAGTCAGGCTAGACATTCATCGATGGGTACTAGAATGGTTCCATCGAGGAAACCATCTTTGTCTTTTGTTGCCAGGGCACACCGGAATTCCTGCGACCACCTCGTATAATTCTCTGGCTCGGTCAGCTGCTGGCTGATTAGCCGTAGTTTTGGTCCATCGGCGGTGGAAACAAACAATGGGTCGTTGGGTTTTGGTTGTCCGGTGAGCGCCGCCGCTGGAAACGGTAGAAAATCGGGCGCGGGGTTCAAGTAGGTATTCGTTCCTAGACCCGATTCGCTCGACTTGATCGGATAACCCGCATTATAAAATCTAGGGTAGGGATTTGTTCCCATACCCGGTTCACCCGACCCGCTTGTCTGCTCCAATCCGATGGCTGGGCTTGCCCCATTCGTGGCTAGTGGGCTCCCATCGGCTTGGATGTAGCTCTGGTGGCTCACATATGCAGGCGATGACGAGTTTGGGCTTGGCCCAAAATAAAGTGGATAGGGAATCCATTGGTAAGGTTGACCCATCATGGGTTGCCCCAAGTTGAACTGAGCCTACGTGGGCCGCCACTGTACAGGTTGGGCTTGAGTCGGTTGCTGCTCCACAATTGGAAGTGTCGTGGATTGATTCTGAGCCTACGAGTGTTGAGGTGTTGCTTCTCCAGTCGACTGATTACCGGTGGTAGAGGCACTGTCTTGCAAGGAGGCCATGGTAAGTAAAAAATAAAAATAAAAATCCTTCCTTTGAGATTGATCCTAATGCCGAATGTAATCTCTTTTCGTAGGTTGAAGATTCTTCCAGTAGAAGGTTGAGGCGGAAGCAATTCAGAAGAAGCCTGGTAGCTCTGATACCATGAAAGAAAGCGAGAAAAAGGAAGGAAAGGAGAACGAAGCTGGAGGTGTGAAGAATTTTGTATTCACTTGTATATCGTAAATGTACAGACTCCTAAAGATATAAGACTAGGTTTGTACAATTAATGGAAATAAAAATTCTATTTATCAATCTATATCAATCTAGATCTAAATCTAATCCTTAATTGATATACACATAATCGTAATCAAATCAAAAACTTCCAAGTCAAATGTTGCATATCTTCTAACAAAAAGGCGAAGATTCTTGGACTTGAGCAAATTGGCAAGATGATAAAATGTAGAACACCCACCGTAACTTGCTACTCATTCGTGGGCACGCTCCAAGTTTGTGCATGCGTGGAGATCCAAATCCTTGAGAATTGGAGTATGGAAGTTGTGGAGGTTCGGAGATGTTCCAGATTCAACTCTGTTAGGCACGGAAAACGACCCAGCGACTCGAAATAACTGGGCTCAATTTGCACCAAAATTTTTTAGCCCTGCAAGAGCAATGAAACCAACTTGGTTAGATGTTCCGTATGAATAAATAAAAGCAAGACAGATATTCAATTTGAAATCCGGCTCCGATTTTTTTTGATAAAAAACTAGAGGTATGTTCGTGTACTGAGAACATATATAATAAAATCTTCACACATCAAAACTCATAAGAATTATCGCAAAACTTCAATGAACAAGTAACTACATCATTTTGTCCGTGGGAAAATAAATTGTTTATGCCTTGAAGTAATGCCATGGGTTGTTACCAAAACTAAAAGGAAGTACGTCTAAGAAATGAGTTATCAAAGTTAAGAATAACAGCGTGGAAGACAAATTTAAGAAATTTCTATATAATTCGATATATTGGAAAAAGTACATGAATAGTCTATTTATAGGTTTAGATAAAGGAAATCAAATTAGATATAGATAATCAAAAATAGATATTAAAATAAGAGAAAATATCCTAAATATCTTTGAGAGGTATCTAAATATTTTAATATTGCTAATATCCTCTCAATCCCAAGTTGAAATGAAACAAATCAACTTGAGTTTGAAAAATAATCCAAGCAATCAATGGATTCGAGATGAGGCGACGTGTATGGTGCCTCCGAGCTTCTATTGACAAGAAGATTTTAATATGTTGCTCATCTGACAATAGCGAGTTTGGCTTCAAGTCAAGAATTTGAGAAATTGGAGCTGAACAACATGCGTCCTTTGCAATCAACTATTGTGACATCCTCAATTCGAACTCCTATTTAGATGGCGAGGAATGGACTAAGGATCGACGTCAGTAATGAGGATAGGCCATTGCTCAATCCTAGGGTTTTTTTCACGAACCAACTAGTTGATTAGGGACAAGGCGATTTAGAATCAGGACTGCGATAGATCAAAGCATTCAACCATAAAAAGGACCGTTTGACCATAAGGATTGCTGCAAGTGATCACGTGCCATCGCGAGTCAATCAATGGATGGGTATAGAGCGATTCAACTCGACTACATACGAGTTGTGACATCCCGAAATTTAACCCCTGATTCGAATATATAAAATGGTTGTTTCGTCGACACGCTTATGGTTAATTTACTCGGAACTGATTACTTATGAGTTAACTAATCTATTAGGTGAGGTTATTAAGGGATGTAACCGCGACAGACTAGAGAATTCGATCAAAAATCGACTGCTCGACCATAATAATCGGCAAGGGCCAATACGACACCGTTATAAATCGATTAGTGAACGGATACAAGTCGATTCGACGGAAGTACGTAGTCGAATTGCGGGTAATTTCGCATGATTACGATATTCGCATCGAATGGCAATAACCTGATTTTCTATTGATATTATATTCGGGATACGTAATTGAAATCTCGCGATTTTATGACAACCGAGGGTCGTCTACGATTCGGAGATGCACAGACGTGAATAAAAAATTATCGACCACGGGTCAAAGGCGCTAAAATCCCTAAAAGCTACCCGATAGGTTAGGTTGTACTAAAGTCGTGTTCAGTTGATTTTAACCACGGAATTTAATTCGGTTTCGGGAATCGAACGTTCGAGTGTCACGATTCATTTATTGGACGTCGTCTCATCTTTCGGCGAATTTTCGTTGAGTTCGGAATTTTGCGGAAAAAAGATTTTCGGACAAAAAGAAAATAAAAAGGAAATTTGGATGGGTAGAGAAAATAGGTTTTTCTTCCCAAAAAATGGCTTAATTGTGGGAAATTGAGGTAATTTTTGTGATTGGGTGAGCCAAAGACTTTGAGGGCATGAAGACTTTAAGGGTAAGTGTTTTGAGGGCATGAAGATTTTAGGGGTAAGTGTGATGATGATTAGATATTTTGCTAGGTTTTTGATTGGTAGTTCAATTGACTTCTTACTCTCTCTCTCTCTCTCTCTCTCCGTGCGCGTATTTCCCCCTTTGCTTCAGCTGACCATCTTCCTCTCCATTTCCCCTTCTCTTTCCCTCACGTTCATTCCCCCCTCCGCTTTTGCCATTTCCCTTTCTGTTCTTGCTGCAGCCACCATCATTCGCACGCCTCGCCATCAACAATTTCATCACCATCCCTCGTCACCCAGCAAACTCTTCATCACACGCTACCAGCCATCACGCCATCACCACTTCACCATCCCGTCTTCATTCCTCCTCACGACCTCTACAGTCCACAACTCCAGCACCGCCATAGCCAGCAACCACCGCAACCTTAGCCCACCGTCCAACTCTCATCTCCATGGCCTGCAGCCCTCCACCGACCAGCAACCACCAGCAGCCAAAATTCCCTCCTTGGCCAAGCACTTGTAGGGCCGATCCAGCCGCCGTCGAGCCTCCGTGCAAGCCGCGGTTGTCTCGAGTTTTCCTCGTTGTCACATTGCCGTTGTTGCGAGCCCGCCGTCGTAAAAAACCGTGAGTTAACTCATTAATCATTGATTATGTTGTTAATTGCGCTTAGGGGGTGTTTAGATTAGTGCTAATCATGGTTAGATTAGTGCTAATGAGGATTAGTAGTTAATCCTAGGTTAGTGTAAACTAAGCATGGTTAGATTAGTTAGCCTTGGTTAGGTTAGTTAACCTTGGTTAGTTTAAGTAATTATGGTTAGTTTGATTAATCATGGTTAGGTTAATTAAGTGGGATTAGCTTAATTAATCGTAATTTACTTAATTAATCGTGATTTAATTAATTAATCGTAATTAGCCTAATTAGTGACGGACTAGCTATTTCGTTCGTTTTCTTGGATGGAATTATGCATGTTTTTGATGGCTTATATGTGCTATGATGTGCAATTGATTGCTTGATGGTAGTTATTAATTTTTAGTATAAAACTCGGTTTTATGGGCTTTTAAATGGAAAAATGCCAGGTGTCAGTTTTAGACGCCAATTTTTATGTACTATATAAAACTGTGGAGTTTTAAATTCAGAGTGTACCAAATTTGACAGTTCGATTTGAATACGTGACCACGCATGATTATTTTTATTAGGATTTTTAATACGAAGAAAAATTGGCCAAGTTCGTTATTTGAAAACAAAGCATTTGACATCAAAGTATGGTGTTCTTGGCTAAATACGTGCTCGTATGGTCACTAAGTGGAACCCGTCTTGATGCGTTTTACGTGAAACGATGCCTGATTAAGTTTGGATGCCTCCACGTCAATAGGATGCTGAGTCGCGGTGGAGGCCAGGCCGATGTTCTTTATGGAATGTCGTCTAGGCGGGGAATGCTAGACGTTGCCGTGCCCGACGGGGCAGGACGATGCCCGGTTACACCGGATGACCGCCGACTCTTGAGTTGGCCGTGATCGATGGGTCGTAATAATTGCAACATGCCTGAATGGTTGTGATACTTTGCACCTGATTATGGGCCAAAATTGTTAGGCATGGTATGTGATGTGTCATAACAGGTTTACTTTATAATTGGGACCCATGTGAATGTTTGAAGAGTGAGAATTATGTGTTCCGGTTATTAATTATGCTTGTTGTATTTATAATGGCATATATGACGCACTAATATGCAGGGACGTGCCGAGGCAAGGTGAGTTTTGTATGGTGCGTGTTTAGGACCGCCTTCGAGGCGAATGTGCGTTCTAATCAAGGTTTAGGCAGTTGACTCGCTGAGATTTTATCTCACCCCGTCGTGGTTAACATTTTTCAGGTCCTTAGTATGGAGATCCGTCCAGTCCGATTCGAGGTTCCATGGGACATGGAGGTAGAGTCTACCTTCTACCTATCCCTAGGACCACCCGGAGTCGCGAGTTAGTGGTGATTACGATTTGGGTCGATGAGGGTCTCCTTAATGTGGTGCCTCATCGCTTCAAGGCGTGGTTCATTAACAAGTGCAACAGTGCTCAGGAGGGTCCTTTACAGGGTTTTGATAGACCGCTCGTTGGAATGGAGGATGGGGAAGTAGGTCACCCCATGGATGTCGACATCCCGGACGGTGTCGTGGTAATTCCAGAGCCCGAGTCGGAGGGGTCCAGGGTGTACGTCGCCTAGGAGTTCCTTTTTGAGGCAGACTTGATATGAACTCGTAGGCTTAACTTAGTATATGTATAAATCGTAGTTTGTGAACATAGCTGGCATATTTTTACTATCCCTATGTTTGTTTATTGGCCAGGTGTTGTATTTAATTCGCTTCCACATGTGCTTAATTGAAAGATAAAAAGAATGGATTAGTGACGTGTCCTAGGACATCGCATTTTTAGTCGACCGCCAAGGGATGTTCGCGCGCTCGGGGTTCGGGACGTGACACAAGTCGCAGTTGACGTTGCAAGGTCAAATGTACTGTTTGTGAACGATCCTAATCTGATCTCAAACGACCATGAGTCAAGGTAGGTTGATCGACCCTACTTGATTACATGATAATTGAGGATCACTCATGGATTGACCAAGCTTAACTGAAAGTCAAGCATAAAACCCCAGACAAGCATCAAACTCAATTCGAGTCTAGTTGCGTGAGTTTTGCTAATGCAACCTAAATTCGCGTAGGTCACGTTACAGCTGTTTCCAATCAAAACTTAGCCACAAACCTTAGTCTGATTATAGGTGTTGATTGTAGATGTTATCAAGGCATTCATTTCCAATTGAAATGATTTTAGTTAACTCGTTAGTGCATTAATTGGAAAAATGCTCTAATTTGAGGATATGAACTTTAATGGAGAAGTCAAGAAGCATTCTTGACGAGGTTGAGACACCTGGAGTGCCATAACTTGGCACGAAGGGACACTTAAGTGCCATAACTTTGAAATCTTACACTTAAGTGCCAATATCGGAGTAAAATGGAACACTTAAGTGCCAATCCGGCCAAAAACCGGCCAAAATGCAGACGTGGCATTTTCCGATGACATGCTTAATCGACGTGGTAATTTATTAAAACAAAAAAAAAAAGCACACGTGGAGGATCGGCCTCGAAATGTAGGCTCGGTGTAGGGCTCGGTGGGCGGAAAATTAGGGCTCGACGTTTCGTCATCCACTGTGATGTGTGATTCATTTAGGGTGTTGAATTGTGATGTGCGAAAGTAATTTGTAGTGGTCGGATGTGAAATGTGCAATGGTGATTGGTTATTGTTAAGGTTCAGAGTATTGGACCTTGGACATGTTCGAATCTCGTGGGGATGGAGACTTTTGGGTATATTTTTAATAAATTGCATTGTTGAGGACCCATGCTGAGGGATCTCTCCATATTTTAAAGGAATACGGCGACATAATCAAAGTAGTTATCGGGTCCCATCTCTATTTGTCCTTGTACTGAGGCCTCTTTCCAAGCTGCAGCTGTCGTCTGACCTATGCATCTTCCCTCTTTCTTTCTTCTTTTATTTAATAAAGAGTGTAGGGATCTCCACTTGCAATTGTATGTCCTTTGTGAATGTGGTCCCAAAAGTTAAATGTATATTTGTCCTCTTTTGTTGCAGAAATGGCTCATGATAAAGACTATGTTGCTGTCATCGTTTACTACGGTGGGGATTTTGTGATTGGGGAGGATGAGTGGGAGTATGAGGGGGGGGGGAATGAGGGTACTATCTTTATAGATATAAAGAAGGCATCTTATATTGGATTTGTTAGGGATATAGTGACAATTTTGCCTTGAAGAGTACAAAAGTTACTGTACTGTGTTCCTGAGAAAGGCTTGAGAGATGGTTTGAGAGTTTTGGAAGATGATAATAGTTTTAGGGATGTCTTATATCATTATCTTCATAGCGAAGATGCGAAAGTATTTGTTGAAAACAATAGTGATAGTGAGGACGAAGATGATGACAGAGATAGCACCCAAGTAGGAGAAGGAGGAGATGGTATTCAAGTTAGTACTGAGGTTAGGGATGAAGTAGGGCATGATGGACAAGACGGGGAGGAGAGGGGCGCAGATGCTATTCACCAGAGCGATTGTGACATAGTTGATGTCACCATCACTGAATTAGATTGGGAAGTAGCTGAATCCAGTGATGGTGATGATGATGATGACGATGAAGGGTTGGCTACTGAAGCTAAAAATTTATTAATCTTAAGTGATGACGACGATGAGGAGCTTACACAGTCAAGGAAAAAAACAAAGGGACTTTTTGTCAGATAAATTTGCAACTTTGCAGGTAGCTGATGAAGTTCCAAACAGAGACGAAGGCCCTGCAGATGTTGGTGTTGCTAGCTAGGAGATAGATTATGAAGAAAGCATTGACACTGCTACTTCCCATGACGAACTTGAAGAAGATCAACGAGCTGTGCGTAGAAGGAAAAGTAAGTTTCCTTTCTATGATCCATTCGTTGCCTCTCATACTTTGTCAATAGGTATGAAATTCCATGATGTGATACAATTTAGGGAAGTTATATTGAAGAACTCCATTGCTGCACAAATAAATATTGATTTCATTAGAAATACCAAGAAATTTGTAAGAGCTAGGTGTTTGCAGCAAAACTGTCCATGGAAGATTTACAGCGCGCTTGTTAAGAAGAGTGGGTCTTTCCAGATTAGAGCTTACCAAGAGGAACACACTTGTTCCATTAATTTTCAAAACAAAAGGGTAACAAGTGCATGGTTGTCCAAGCACTTCTTCGATCTGATCAAGCTGATGCCCGAGATGAAAATTACTAACTTTAGGATGCTGGTGAAGGAGCGTGTAGGCATCAATGTATCTAGGAATCAGTGCAAAAGAGCAAAGAAAAAGGTGATAAATATACTTATTGGTCAGTATGCTAAGTAATATGAGCAGGTGTGGGAGTATGCTTGGGAGTGTAGGCTGCAAAACCCTACAAGTAGAGTGTATGTAGAGGTGGTTGAGAGACCGCTTCCTGATCATGGGACCAAGTTCGATAAGTTCTATATGTGCTTTGATGCATGCAGACGAGAATTTTTAGCTGGTTGTAGACGGATTATAGGATTGGACGATTGTTTCTTGAAGGGATTGTGCAAGGGAGAATTGTTGGCGGCGATTGGAAGAGATGCGAATAACCAAATGTTCCCACTAGCTTGGGCTATTGTAAAGATTGAGAACAAGGACAATTGGTCCTGGTTCTTGAAAAATCTGATGGTTGACTTAGAGATTACAAACGGGGAAGGGTGGGCGAGCATGAGCGACCAAGAAAAGGTAATGCTTGCTTTTTGAAAAATTTAGTCAATAATTTGCTTTGTAATATGAACATGTAATTTGCTCTAGTATTTCTTACTTTGAATTATTGCAGGGATTGGTTCCGGCAGTAGCCGAGTTGTTGCCCCATGCTGAACATCGAATGTGTGCGCGGCACATATATGGAAATTGGGCAAAGACCTACAAAGGGGATAAGCTGCAATTGCAATTTTGGCAATTAGCAAAGAGTGCAAACATGGCTGACTTTAGGATAGCC
Organism: Eucalyptus decipiens; assembly: GCA_014182575.1. Taxonomy (NCBI): domain Eukaryota; kingdom Viridiplantae; phylum Streptophyta; class Magnoliopsida; order Myrtales; family Myrtaceae; genus Eucalyptus; species Eucalyptus decipiens. The sequence continues at coordinate 11,830,041 of CM024616.1, forward strand.
AAAGAAGGACTGCTTCAGTTGACAAAGGAAGGTTGTGCTACCCTATTTCAACTAAAACCGAAGCATTGGTGCAGGGCATTCTTCAGTGAGGAGTTCAAGTGCGATAACGTCGACAACAACATTTGTGAAGTATTTAATTCGAAGATAATAGATGCTAGATGCAAACCAGTCATCTCAATGCTTGAAGATATACGAGTTGCGGTTATGACTCAGCTGCAGAAACAAAGAGATGAGGCTGCAAAGTGGACAAGACAATATGGTCCTAGGATTGCCAAGAAATTAGATGAGAACTTGGCTTCAAGTAGGTATTGTCATCCCATTTGGAATGGAGTTGACGGATATGAGATAATGAAGGGTGCTGATAAGTATGTTGTCAATCTAGGAAGTAGGAAGTGTTCATATAGAGTATGGCAAGTAAGTGGAATTTCATGTGCACATGCCATATGTGCCATCCAGTTGAAGGGCGACAATACAGATGATTACATCGATGATTGGTATCATAAATCAAAATACCTTGCTTCCTATCAGCTCATGATGCAGCCAATTAGAAGTAGCAAGTTTTGGGAGCCCACGGATCATGAAGCACCTCAACCTTTGCCACTGAAGAAGAAAATTGGAAGAACAAAATGAAGACGAAGAATGGCGGAGGGAGAGGTCTCGGGTCAACAAAGAATGAGCAGGCAGGGTGCAAAGATAACGTGCTCTTATTGTCGCCTAGCAGGCCACAATATTAAACGTTGTCAATTGAGGAAGTAACAACAATCGTTAAGGCAAGGTGAAAGGCCTAGTGAAGAGACAGTTGGAGAAATGCAAATAATAGGGCCAAGTGAGTCGACTGTTCTTCAGTCAACAACTAGAACCCCGGTAAGTCATGAAATTTATTTTATGTTTATGTTGCTTTGTCGTTTATCATAAAAATGTACATAATATCCTATTTGGCCTTGTATGTAATGTGTTTGTTAGGTCACAAGAAGAACTCCAGTAAGTCATGAAACTAAACAGCCTGTTCGAAGAAGGCAAGGTAGAAGACGGCCAGCTAAAGGATTGGCCCAAGCAGCATCATGGCTAGCTGAAGGATTAGCCCAAGTAGCATCACAGCCAGTTTAGTCGACTGTTCTTCAGCAACGAAAGAAATATCCAGTGGTAAATTCAACCATTTGTATTCACTTTTTCATTTTCTTTACATTATTATATGTCCCAATATTATTTATGGTGTCTTTTACCTCTTTCTCAAGTTCGAAGAAAGCAAGTTGGAACTCAACTGCCAACTGAAGGGCCATCACAAGAGCCATCTCAAGGGTCATCACAGGGGCCACCAGAAGAATCACTACAAGGGGCACAACAAGTACCACCACCAGTACTACTAGAAGGCCTAACAGAAGGAGGTGTCACTGAAGTTGAAGGGCTATACAAAAGGACAAGTAGAAGAAGGCCAGGTGAAGGGGCAGCTACACAAAGGCCATCTAGAAGACGCCCAGCTGAAGAATTGGTCGAAGAAGCCTCGGCTGTAGCTGAAGGGCCCAAGAAAGCAAAAAAAAGAGCCAACAAATCACAAGTTCCTAAAAGTGACGCCCCTATTCAAACAAAAGGGGCGCTTCTGATCGATTTTCTTTCCTTCTTCATCTTTGTCTATCTTCAAGGCACTTGACATTGGAATGTCAGTCTTTTTGCAATTGTCCAGTCCAAACTTTTTGACAAGATCATTAGCATATTTTTCTTGACAAATAAAAGTTCCTTCCTTTAGTTGTTTTACTTGAAGTCCAAGAAAGAAGGTTAACTCACCCATCATACTCATTTCAAATTCATCATGCATAGTCTTAGAGAATTTCTTGCACAGACTTTCATTAGGGGATCCAAAAATAATATCATCGACATATATTTGAACAAGCAGAAAACTTTTGCTTTCTCTTTTAATAAAAAAGAGTAGTGTCTACTTTACCTTTAACAAAACCATTTCGAATTAAAAACTTACTTAATCTGTTGTACCAAGCTCGAGGTGCTTGTTTCAAACCATATAGGGCCTTTTTGAGTCGAATATCTGAGTCCGGTTTCCTTGGGTCTTCAAACCCCGGTGGTTGTTCCACATAAACTTCCTCATGGATAAATCCATTTAGGAAAGCACTTTTGACATCCATTTGGAATAACCTGAAATTTTTATGACAAGCAAATGCAAGTAATAAATGAATTGCTTCTAACCTTGCTACTAGTGCGTAAGTCTCGTCATAGTCGATCCCTTCTTCTTGTGTGTATCCCTTGGCCACGAGTCTTGTTTTGTTTCTTACGATCTTGCCTTTTTCGTCCATCTTGTTTCTGAAAACCCATTTAGCTCCAATGAAAGATTTACCTTTTGGTTTTGGAGACAATTCCCATACATCATTGATACTAAATTGCCTGAGTTCTTCTTGCATAGCTTCAATCCAGCTTTCATCAGATAAAGCTTATTCTATGTTCTTGGGTTCTATTTCAGAAATAAAAGCCACAGCACTAGATTCTTCGCGCCTTTTGGATCTTGTGCAAATTCCTTCATTGATGTTGCCAATGATAAGATCTTTGGGATGACTGGACTTATGCTTCCAGTTGCTGGATAATTTGTCAGATTGATGATCACTTTCTTCGCTTGATTCTTCGACAGTCACTTGCTGTTGTTCCTTTAAAGTCTGAGTTGCTTCTTGAGATTTAGACTTTGTAGAGTCTGGAGCAGGTTCAGTCTCTTCGAGATGTGTCTGAATGGATTTTGTGTAGAATCTTGGAATTTGACATTCATTGATTCTTCCACTGTTTGAGTCTTCTTGTTGTAGACTCTGTACGCTTTGCTATAGGTTGAATATCCAATGAAGATGCCTTCATCTGACTTTTCTTCAAACTTACCAACTCGATCATTTGCATTTTTCAGTATAAAACATTTGCATCCAAATACATGAAAATATGAAACAATAGGCTTCTTTTCTTTAAATAGTTCATATGGGGTTTTCTCTAGAATAGGTCTTAGAAAAACTCTATTGATAATATAACATGATGTTGAAACTGCTTCAGCCCAAAATCGTAAAGAGATATTACTTTCAATTAAGAGAGTTCTAGCCATTTCTTGAAGAGATCTATTCTTCCTTTCCACAACTCCGTTTTGCTCTAGAGTATATGGAGAAGAGAACAAATGCTGAAAACCCAGATTCTTCACGAGGAATTTGACAAAATCTTGATTTTCAAATTCACCTCCATGGTCTATTTTTATACTTGAAATAACATACCCCTTTTCATTTTGAACCATCTTAGCAAATTTTTCAAAATAAGAGAAAGTTTCAGACTTACTTGCTAAGAAATATACCCAAGTAAATCGTGAGTAGTCATCCACAATTACTAGGCAATATTTCTTACCTCCAATGCTTTGAGTTCTGGTTGGTCCAAAGAGATCTATATGCAGAAGCTGCAGTACACGGTTAGTGGAAAATTGTTTTATTGGTTTAAAGGAGTATCTTACCTGTTTTCCCAATATACATGGTGTACATAGATCAGACTTTTGGTATGATAAATTGGGTAGACCACGAACAAGCTTCTTTGCTGAAATTTTGGCTATCTGCTTCATATTGATGTGTCCAAGCTTTCTATGCCATAAACTTGCTTCATCTTGTATTGAGATTAAACAATGTGACTCATTTGGTTTTACATCCAAGAGGTAGATATTTCCATGTCTTCGACCCATAAACGACTGAGTAGAGTCTTTACTGGTTCCAGAACATATTCCCTCTTGAAAGTAGATTTTGAAACCGGTATCACAAAGCTGGCTGACATTGAGCAGATTGTAGTTGAGTCCTTCGACTAAAGAAACATTGCTTATTGTGAGGTTCCCAATCTTTACAGTTCCAAAGCCTACTATTTTTCCTTTTCTGTTTCCTCCAAATGAGACTTTTCCACCATTCACTTGAATAAGTTTTATGAAGCAATTTGAATCTCCTGTCATGTGTCTCGAGCATCCACTATCCAAGGTACCATTTTACCTTTTTCTTGATAGTGACCTGCATTTAAAAAGAGACTCAAGCTTTCTTTGGTACCCATATTTTCTTGGGTCCTTTTGAGTTAGTTTGATATACTGTTTTTGCCTAGACTTTATTGACAGATCTCCATACCATAGGACATTCTTTCTCAAAATGATCTGCACTATTGCATTTTGAACATCTAAGAGCATTGCGACCTCTTTGGTCTTACAAAGGTTCTTTCAAAATGATTTTTGTAAGCATTTCTTGAGGGTCTTTGTTTGATTCTTTCTTTTACTTTAAGAAAATCGATTAAAGGAATAGTTTCAGCAGTCATTCCTAAACCTGATTTATTGAAATAAGGTCTTTGAACAGAAAGTATTTTTTCCAGCTTTTCAAATCCTAGAGTAAATCTTTTGGAAATATTTGAAATGTCATTTTTCAAAAATGCATTTTCTTTTAAAAGATTATCTTTACTTTCTTTGAGAGAAGAAACATTCTGGTCTAAGCATTTCACTTTTTCTTCCAAAACATTCTCTTGTTGTTTTAAAGCAGAATTTTCCTTTTTGAGTTCGGAAATTCTTTTAAGAGAAGTCTTAAGACCAAAACATAATTCATCAATGTATTTTGAAACTTTAATAGGGATTTTGAAGTTACTTACCTCGAATTCACTTTCTGAATCTGAGTCGGTCTCGGAGTTTGATTCTGAATCCAATTGTGCCATTAGACATATGTTGGCATAATCATCATCACTATCTTCGCACTCCGTATCACTCATGGTTTCTGCTTTGAGAGCTTTTCGATATTTTTCAGTTTTTCCTTTCTTCTTCCTTAGAAGAGGACAGTTGGGTCTGATGTGTCCCTTTTTCTTACATTCAAAGCAGACTATATCTTTGTTTGATTCATCATCTTCAGAGACTTGGTCATTTGCTTTTGAAAACTTTGTTTCTTTGGATTGAATCTTCTTCCTTTTCTTTCAGCTTTCTGAATCTTCTTATCATGAGAGCAAGCTCCTCATTGTCCATATCGTCTTCAGAATCTGCAACATCAGAATCATCATTGGATTTCAATGCAATAGATTTCTTACCTTTAGGATCTTCGTCTTCATTGATTCGTTCCACTTCATAAGACTGAAGGGTCCCAACCAACTCATCGACGAGACAAAGTGGCATGATTCTTTGGGTCTCTCTGATTGAGGTCTTTATGTGATTCCAATCCTTGGAGAGTCCACGCAGTAGCTTGTTCACTTTCATGGGATCAAAAATTGGTTGACCTTGGTTTTCAAGACCATTCATGATATCTGTAAAACGACTAAACATGTCAGTTATAGATTCTCCCAATTTCATCCTGAAGGCTTCGTATTGACCGAGGAGTATATTGACTCTGGTCTCTTTCACTCGATCGGTTCCTTCATAAGTAATGTGTAATCTATCCCAGACTTCTTTGGCTGTATCACAAGAAGATATTCTGTTATATTCAGTAGGTGATAAAGCACAATATAAAGAATAAATTGCTTTTGCATCAAGAGCTTGTCTCTTGATTTTCTCTTCCGACTCATTTCGCTTGGACTCAACAGTGTCCTTTCCTCTTTCGAGACGGATGCAGCTTTAGGAATGATTCCTTTTCTACAACGTCCCATTCCGAGGGATCCTTTGATCTTAAGAACGCCTTCATCTTGTTCTTCCATATGTTGTAGTCCTTTCCATCAAAGTAAGGTGGTCTCGTGTTGCTTTGCCCTTCTACCAGCCCTGGAGCCAACATACTAGCCATGGATCTTTTACTCTGAAGTAAAACACTTCAAATAAAGTGAGCACACGAGCTCTGATACCAATTGAGATAGCTAGTATGAGCACCTAGAGGGGGGTGAATAGGTGCATAAACAATTTATCGAGATACGGAAGCGATTCTTGGCAAGCAATAGAAAGAAAATTCTTTATGGATTAACAAAATGAAATACGATCTAGGTAAAGAAAGTAAGGGAGAGAAAATTAAACACAAGGTTTATAGTGGTTCGGCTTATTCCAAGCCTACGTCCACTCTTCCGCACTGACAGCCCACCGGCAGGATTCCATTATGAACAAAAGAGAAGTTACACCACAGCTTTCCCTTGATTCCACAGTGTAGATGTTCTACCACACCTCCTCAAGGTTTCTCACAAATATAGACTCTCTTTTGAATACAATGTTTCGCTCAAAGAAAATTGTCTAAACAACTGGAAGCTTTCAGACTTTGGAATTTTTCTATCATGCACACCTTAAACAACTTAGAACGTCTTCCTTATATACTCCTTTATGCCATCATACCCATTGGCACTTACCAAAGGAATTCCTCCAATCTACCCGTTGGACGGAATCAATTAAGAAGATAATTCGAGCTATTAAAGGAACGTGTTGATAGCCCATCAATCCTGTTCGCCCATACAATCAGGATCTCGGTTTCCATAAATAGAACCTTCCAAGAATATTCAGTCAATCAACGGATCTTCAATCATAGATTCAATCTCGGTCAATCAAAGAATTCCGTTATATCTTTTCTAGCCACGAGATCTTCTCTGGATGATAAGGTCATACCCTTAACGAAACATCCAGTTCTAGATAACCTTTCTTCAACGGATTAGAGACTGTCAATGAGGATAGACTTTGAGTCTTGCTTCTGGCTGTCTGCAGGTCTTCAGACTTTAAATAGCAGAGTCTGCAAACCTTCAGACTAGACTGATGGAAACGATTTGTTAGCTTCAAAACACTTCAAGGAAATTTCTCCAACAGTTGTTAGGGTGCTAATGTGGTGGCTGGGGTGCTGGTGTGGGTGGTGGTGATGCCCGGTGATTATTTGTTTGTGGTGGGGGTTATAGGCTTATGTTGCACCTAAACCTAGTACAAGTGTGCAGTTTGCACATCCTACACCATGTGTACTGGTGCAAGCTAGTGCAAGGCTCAGCTTGCACTAGTACCTTGTGTAGCAACACCACCAGCATGGTGGTGGCTAGAGCGCCTAGTGTGTAGTGTGGCTAGTGGTGATGGTTGGTGGTGCAGCCGGTGGTGGTGGCTGGCGCAATTTTTAGAGAAAACCTACAAAAAAATTGGCACTTAATTGGTCATATTCTAAAAAACTTAGCACTTAACTGTTCACTTTTAACTACAAGTGACACTTAACTGATCACTTTAATAATAACTTGACACTTAAGTGATCATTTTTTCATCGCGACTAGCACTTAAGTGATTACTAAATGCAACTTATGGCACTCGGGTAATCAATCATGTTTGTCTTGTGTATATGTTGGTCTACATCGAAACAGAGAAGATGATGGTAATTGTTATAACTTATGGCAACTCTATATGACAACACAAACAATAACAAAGCCACAATGATCTTGTGGAACAATACAAACTTCTTCGCATCTTTCAAAAAGAAAAAAGCCTACGTTTAATCCAGAACAACACCATTTTTAAATATGGCAGTCGGAGAAACTTTTTCTCATTTTCAAGTACTTTACATTTCATCATTGTCGCGACCTACCCTCGGGGAGAGGGACATGTTTAGGGGTATTGCCTAAAGGACAGGCCTAAGGCCCATGATTAGGCGTGAGCTCTCCCAAGCCCATACCCAGCGTGACATTGGGATATTTTTTAGGAATTTTGCACAAAAGGAGTCGCCACTAGCCTATTAGGGTCGGCTAGAGACCAAGTAAGGCATGGGAGTGTGCCTCACTTCCTACGCAACCAGAGAATATAGGTTCGGGGACTTGATTACACTAATTAACCAATCAGTGCCCTTTCGGTACCTAATCTTGTTCATTTTAACAAAATGATTTTTGGCAGGCAGTTTGAATTGATTTTATACTTATCCACTAACATGTAAGGTAATCATGTGGGTACGCAATCATTAAAGTAATAACCATAACTACCAAGATCCTAATTGCCATAAAATTAAACACATGCCATCAAACATAATTAGATATGCAAATTAAACATGCAACATAATTAATATACGAGCACATAAAGGTCTAATTACGCTAAAATGGCAATACATGATCAAACCCCATCATTTTTTGATTTTCGATTTTTTTAAATTTTTTTAAAATTTTTTTTAAAATTTTTAATTTTTTTAATTTAATTTTTTTTTAATTTTTTTAATTTTTTTAATTTAATTTTTTTAATTTTTTTAATTTAATTTTTTTAATTTTTTTTAATTTTTTTAATTTAATTTTTTTAATTTTTTAAATTTTTAAATTTTTAATATTTTTGGATTTTCGAAATTGTTTTTTTAAAATTAAAATAATTTTTGGGACTGGACTAGACCGGTCCGGTCCAACCCGACTGGTTCGGCCCGGTCGGCGCGGATCGGGTCCGGTCTTCGACCGGACCCGGGTTCGGTCCGATTAGGAGCAGGTGGGCCTAAATCGCGGGCCCAATCCCAAGAAGTCCCCTCATCTCTTTTTAAAAGAAACTAACCCTATAAGCCCACACTAAATAGCCCAAGCCCACAAGCCTAAAAACCCACCCAAATAGCTCAGAAACCCTACCCGGTTCGTGACCCGTGTCCGACCCGTTCCTTTTGGCCGAAACCTTGGGTTTCTTGGCGGTGTTGGCGGCGGCGGCGAAGGTGATTCGCACGGCAACGGCGGCGGTACGACGGGCAGTGGCGTCGGCACGGCGGCGACTGGCGGAGACACGGCTAGGAGCGGCAGCGCGTGGCGAGGGCAGCTCGGACGGCGGTGACTGGCGAGGCAGCTCGGACGGCGTCGGGTTGAGGGCGGTGATGGGTGAGCGACGGCACCAGCTGCAGCAGGAGGGGTTCGAACGACGACTAGAGTGGGACGGCGGCGGCGGCCGGCCCGGTGGTGCGGCGGAGTTCGATCTACTCCCGCAGTCTGGTTCGTCTCCCCGGGTTCGGCGTCGGGAGCAGCGACGGCGGGTGCCGTTGGTTCGCGAGCGAGCGCGGCAGTCGTCGCGGGCGGAGGCGTCGGTCGTCGCGGCTACAATGGGCACAGGAGCGACGGCTTCTGGCGTTGAGGTGGGGCACATCGATGGCGCGAGTGCGACGACGCGACGGAGAGGCGAGTGCGATCGTCGGGCATTGGACGCATTCGGAGGGCTGCACGAGGAGGCGTCGCTCAGAGAGGGGGCTGCTGAGTCGAGTGGCGGCGAGGTCGGCGTCGGTCGAGCACCGCTGCCGCCGGCAGCGGCGGTGGTGGCAATGCCGCCGCTTCACCTCGAACTCTCTCTCTCTCTCCCTTCCGTTCCTGTTTTCTCTTCTCCCCCCTTCAAACTCTCTCTCCCTCTCTCTGTTTTGAACTCCCTCTTCCTGTGTTCTCTCTGTCCTCTCTTCTCTCTACCGAGCTCACACCCCCTCTCTTTTCTCCCCCCCTCTCACTGTGCTTCTTTTTTCTTTTTTGCTATTGCTAGGGTTTCATTCGAAAGTGGAGGAGGGAGAAAGCGGCATGGGCCGGGCCAAGGCGAAATCCGGCCCGGCCCCTTCCATGTCTTCTTTTTCTATTCTTTGTTGTTTTTTTTTTGTTTTTTTTTTAAAACGACTAATTCCTAATTCTGTAGACAATTAAATCCTAAATGAAAAATTTGAAAATTTAGGTGTCAACAATCATAAAGTACAATAGACAACAAAACAACATTATAATAAACGCTTGGTAACACTTTCATTCAATTTTCATCATTGAAACTTCATTCTTGAAAGGTTTAGTTGAAGATGCTTGAGCGTGCATTGAGACTTCATTCTTGAAAAGTTTAACTGAAGACGCTTGAGCTTGCATTGAGTCAACATCGTCCAAGTTGTCCACGAACACAGATGGAGATTGCTGTCTTTTATGAAGTAGATCCAATATCACCTCTGTGGCTCGGTCAGAGAACTTCGCATCGACCCATTTGAAGTATTTGCACTTCGACGCTTCTTTATATCGGGCGCATCCATAAAATCTTATCCCAGGATTGATTCGAGTCCACGATGTTCTTCTTGGACTCGGTAACCCACAAAAACAGAAACGCTGACCTTCTCCTTCGCTTCGGTGAGAGGAAATTGAGGCGCTGCTGCGAGTCCTGCTCTCCATTTCCAAGATTCGACAAAGGAATTTTGGGCAAATGAAAATTAGGGTTCGAGACTTGGATTCGAGCACTTCAATAGGAATATTGGCCGATTTAGGGTTTTAGATTTGGGGCATTTGGGGAGACAACGTCGTTTTTGGAAGATTTGGGGCTTTTATTATGCAGACGACATCGTTTCTGGTGAGTTAGAGCCGACTTAGCTCTCCGGCGAGCCACGTAGGCAATAAAAAATAATAAAATATTGCCACGTAGGATTTCCGGCAAGGGTCGCCAGAGGTGGCACTTAAGTGTCCCACTAGAAAAAGAAAGTGGCACTTAAGTGTACCATTTTGAAGTTATGGCACTTAAGTGTCCCCCCGTGCCAAGTTATGGCACTTGGGCTGTTCTTCTGCCCATTCTTGACTCTTCATCTTGGATGATAATCTTGGCAAGATGGAAGGCTAGGATTTCTTTTTGCCACTCAACTTTGGAGCCATCATGAAGGAAAGAACAATAATATAATGGGCACTAAATATGAATGACCCCCTTTCTTTTCGATCTTTGCTTCTTCCTTAAGTTTTCTTCTTCTTCTTCTCATTCTCTTTCTCTCTCTCCCCCTACCCACTTCGGCTGACCTTGTCCCCCTTGCCTCTTTTTTTTTTTTTTTTTTTTTTTTTTGTCCTTCTCCTTTCCTTCTCTCTTGCCCGTTTGCCTACTTGGTTGCTGCCATTTGCCGCTGCACGCTATTCGCTGTTCGTCACTGTGTCACTATCGTTTATCGAGCTCGCCGTCCTCGTTCTGTGTCGTTGCTGTTGAGTGGCCACCCATTTGCCGTCCTTTAGCCACCACTGACTACCCCTTGTCTCGTCTCGATTGTCGTAAGTAGATTTCCTAAACATCGGCTAGGTCGTTGCATTACATGACTCGGATTTAGGACCGCTTCTAGTGTCATAGGACTATCCTAGGTTAGGAGCTCACGTCATTAATTTTGTTAGATTTTCTATATGCTTGGACTATAAGGCTAGGAAATGAGTGAGGAATGAGTGCGTGATCGTCGAGTTTGCTCGAGTTGGCATAGTTGATGGAAATAGTTCATTTAGGCTTAAGTTGCCGCTTGGATTAGGAGGTTTACCTTGATTATTGTTTGTAGACCTTTTATTATCGTTGCCTAGGCTAGATCTTCATGTTTGAGTGCCATGGTTGGTTGAATAAGGTTATGTGATGTGGTTTATTATATGTTATGACTATCGTGGTTGAATCATTTATCTAAGTTGTTGTAAGATTTAATATTCAAGCATTATGATTGCAATCTGGATGTGATATTTGCATATAAAAGTCTATAGGTCATTGGTCAATGCTTGAGTTCACATTGAATCTCCAAATCTAGAATGATGTTGATTCTTGGACGTGCGTGGAAGTGTGTTGGGCCAGACCACTCTCTTAGTTCGGTAATATTGAAGCGTATCGTACGATTCGGGTTTGACCTAGCTTGGTACTCGAACGGGTCAAACCATGATTCTAATTTTGTGCTCGACATATATTATTGCAATATTTCCAATAGGTCATGAGTTACACATCACTTGGCACGCTCTTGAGGCATTCATACTTAGACTCATATGAAAAATAAAACCAATTGCTTGTATGCTTGATTCGTATGGTCACATAAGGGATTCCATCACCAAGGTTTTGGGGGATGCTGCCCCATTGTCAACGGAATGCCTCATTAATGAGAACAAGATGATGCCTTCACGTCAATGGGATGCCCCCACGTCAACGGGATGTCATTCGCAGGAGTGTATATTGAAACGATGCCTAAAAGGATGTTTGACGGGAGTTCGAATGCCATGCTCGACGAAGCGAACCGAAAGAGTCGTAGGGTTTTGGCTATGTATGATTAACAATTAAACTCGAGATAGCATGGTACTATGGGATGCCATGTAATTCTCAAGGCGTTAAACGTGTGCGAAGTATTTAAGTGCTATGTCGTACTTTGGAAGTTGTTTTACAGCTTGTGTGTATCTGACATGGACTTATATGAGATGCATGAGACACATTCATGATTAAATCGTCATTTTTAATGACTTAGAAGGCACGTGCATGCTATAAGTATCGGTATTTATGAAGTGAGGGGTATGTGAATGTCCTGAAAGTCATAGTTAGAATCTTGAAGGCTTGAAAACATTTCAGATGCTAATATCCGACATGTGTAATTATTTTTTGCTATTATTTGCACTACTTGTGACACATGTAGATTTCTTTTATGCCATTGTTGAAGGACTTTGTCACGACCCCAACTCCACCTTTAGGGTCACAAGCGACAAGGGTTATTTTTGTGACGTCCCAGGCTTGTCGCCGTCACGATTTTTTTTTATTTTGTTATCATGCACATGTGGAAATGTGAATAAATAACTCCTCGGATAAACAACAGTTGGAAGATTGGGACAAACATCAAGCACGACATACTAGTTTATATTATAACAATACTTTTACAAGTCTTTTTTCTCACACCTGTTATATTTACAACCATTACATCTTCAAAAAGCCAGGGTAAACCTTAACTCCTCTAGCGAGACTACAACTCCTTCATGCCTACAATTATGAAAAACAACGGGGTGAGTCATGGACTCAGTTCGTAAAACCCCTAGTTCTCTACTAGGAAGACATCTCATCATCAAAATCTAGTAGGTACAACACTCGCAATGCAAAGTCGATGGCAAATCAATCGTAAACTTATTGCTATCCTTGACTACATGCAGATGTCCATTACCGTATACTTCAATGCATACTTACCTTCAGCATATCAATGAACACATCGACATATCATGCTTATGCATATACCGGCACTCATGTAAATTCATTTATCGTTGTCCTGGCTCAACCAGGCCTTCCCAGCTCAACCGAGGCATCCGGCTTCAAGCTAGGCATCCCGGTTCAACTGGGGCATCCCAGCTCAATCGAGGCATCCTGGCACTGGCTCACCTAAGCATCCGAGCTCAACCCAGGCATCCTGACTTAACCAAGACATCCAGGGGCTAGCTTACCCGAGGCATCCGGGCTCAAACCCAGGCATCTTAGCTCAACTAGGGCATCCCATTTGATGAACGAGGCATCGCCGCTAACGCTATGTGGTGACGAACGCTTTTTCCTCTTTAAGTGCATCACAAAAGTGCACCACACAAGCCAGTTTTTATCTTTTATCTTAACCGATGCATACAAGGCCTAAGGGCGTGCTCATTCAAGTAAGTGTGCCATGACCCTCAACATTATATTATAAAATATGCCGGGGACGATTTTTGATTTGTGGCTTGAGTCGCATGGTTAGGCCATCGTGACTTGACGTCGATTCCAAGCCGAGCGAACCTTGACCTCGTCTCGGGGCGTGAACATACTCAAGCTTGCAAACATGAGCAAACACACAAGAACATTACAACATACACGCGGCTTACACGGGTGAACACACCACTAAACTCAACGATGTTGGCTATCACCCTAGCCAAGAGTTAGAGATTCTACTTACAACTTTTGGAGCCTAGCTCCAAGATGCTCCTTTAGTGATTGGACGGCTCCTAAGGCGACTTGGAGGAGAAGGATGTGAAAAAGAGGAGAGAAAGGGAGAGGAAAGGAGAGAATGGTTAAGCCTCCAAAATGTGAGGATGTGTTCTCATATTTATAGGCCTCCTCCTCTTCAATTATTGGTGCCAATCTCATGATTAAACCTAAGGAACATGTTGGCTTGTCTAGTCTCCTTAGTTGGCTCCTATGCTTATTCGTGTTTGATTATAATTAGTCCATCTATTTACTTACCCTCCAAGGCTCACTTTAAGCTTATGATGTGCCTATAGTCCTAGGGGACACATAAGCCCTTTAATGACTAATGTCTTCTCTTGATTGGTTGGCCTTTATCTTGTTCACCAAGGCTACCTTCTAGGCTCATCATAACCTAAGATTCTAGAGGACACCTAAGCTTATGAGTCATCAACTTCTTCTCCAAAGCAAATCTCAAGCCATTATTACCAAGTCAAATGGTACACTCTAATTTTTCCCAGTGTCCCGCCTAAAGTCCTTGGGTGGCAAGCCTACTTTGCCTCATAATTACACCTAGAAATTGAGTTGGCATGGCTAAAGGCCTTGCTTGGCAATCTTAGCTCCTAGGCGTCATCGTCGATGGCCCACTTTTAGCTCTTCCATTAGTCCACCTATATGCCGCATTTATTGGACATTTAATGAAGTTTGACAATAATTGTACCATAGTTGCCAACTCGGCAATTCTACATCTTGTGGTCATTAATGAGGGCTTGTGTATCACTCTCTACTTGGTCCACTTATGTGCTACACTTCTCTAGAATCTTCAAAGATATTTTGGCCACCATCATGACCTGTGACTATTCAAAGAACAACTCACCCCTTCATTTAATGAGGAGTTTTTAGAAATTTCCTTATTTTGTCTTTTTTTTCATTAATAAGGCGATCTAGAGAATTCTATCATCCAAGTTGGTTTTGGGGCCATAGAAGGGATCATTAGATACACCTCGGAAAATTGAATCACGTGCACCTGAGGTTCGGCCATCATGCCCTATATTCGCCCAAATCGTTCCTTTGGACGATTAGTCGGCCAATAAGGTCGGTTGTCATTTGATCGGTTCGAGACCAATCCTAAGGCTTCCCATGTCCTAGCACTAAGCCAAGGCACTCATGGACCTTAGAATTTGTGACGAAATAGCTGGATCTATCCCTAGGCTCATTTAGGCCGGCACTTGATCCACCATGAGGCTTCATGGTCAGTGCATTACCAATCCATGATCAGACATCACCAATTCAAGATTTTGTTCCAATCACTAAGAATTAAATAGGGAATGATGTATTTTTGGTCAGAAGACGGTCGTATTTGATCAATTCGGATCATTCGTGTATCGGTGTATAACCGGGCAAAATCACTCGCGACCAGAAACTGCAATTGGTCGAATTGACCCATGACCATCCACCGATCCAAAATTATCCCGTGATCAATCCTCATGATCAAAAGGTCATCTTATGAGCTAGTGATCCTATCTCATCAATATGGTCAATAGAAATTCACAGCCGACACCTTGACCAGTTCATGACCGATCCGCGATTCCTTGCCAATTGAATTGATCGATCCATGGCTAATAGCCTATGATCGATCATTTTTGGACTTTATAGCTGATCCTTACGGGGTTGGAATGGAGGATGTTACAATTCTCCTCCCTTTAAAAATTTCATCCCCAAAATTTCATAACGTACCTGAGAATTCAAAATAGGTGAAGGTACTTGCGCCTTATGATTTCTTCACTTTCCTAGGTAGCCTCTTCAATTCCTTGGTGTTGACATAGGACTTTGACTAAGGGAATGAAACTGTTTATGATTACTTGCTCACTTCTGTCCATGATCCACACTAGCTTCTCAATATACGACCCTTGGTCATCTACCTCGATCTCTTCAAAGTTAAGTACATGTGCCAGATCTAGCTCATACTTTCTTAACATGGACACATGAAATACATCATGTACCTGAGCAAGTTTCGGTGGCAAAGCCAACTGATAAGCTATATTCCCTATCCTTTTAGGATTTCAAAGGGTCCTATGTACCATGGACTTAACTTACCTTTCTCACCAAAACGAGACATACCTTTAAATGGAGACACCTTGATAAACACATGGTCTCCTACTTGGAATTCGAGGGGCTTTCATCTCCTATATGCATAACTATTTTGCATACTTTGGGCGGCTCTAAGTCTCTTTCTAATTACTTGTATTGCCTCAATAGTTAGTTGCACCGACTCAAGACCAGTAAGCTTCTTTTCCCTGACCTCCTTCCAACAAGTTGGAGTTCTGCAAGCTCGACCATACAGTGCCTTAAGTGGAGCCATGCTAATGCTCTGCTGCAAACTACTAGCATAGACGAACTTAACGAGAGATGGGTGTTCATCCCCACTTCTCTTGAAGTCGATAACACAGTTCGTAACACGTCTTCCGGTATTTAGATGGTTCTCTCGATTTGACCATCTGTTGGTTGTAGCACCTTGATTTTCAATAGTATTTCTGGCTTGATCACGCTTTCGTTGCGCACTCTGATAAAGTAAGGCCTTCCTTAAAGATAGTCTATTCTTATAATGATGTCAGTTTCGTACATGGCTTACACAACCAGATCTATTGCTTCCTCTTATTTATTTATAATAGTCTTACACTATTTACATTCTATAGTGAATAGTACTTCATTATGTAACAATAGTCTTGGAGTTTTCCATTTCCTCCTGAGTGACCCCATAAACCTTTCCCTGCGCTGGCAGATGTTGGAAATTGTTGTATTGCAGTGCTTCGTTTTGCAACATCATTTGCGGCTGTTGCAACAACGTCATTTGCCATCGCCGTGGGCAATCTTTGATAATGTGGCCTTGCTGACCACAACCGAAACAAGCTCCTATTTGAGTCAAGCATGGAGTATTACCATGTTGTTTTCCGCAATTGCGCCATACATCCCTTAGAGTGAAGGTTGGCCTTAGGGTCTTATTCTTCTTGTTGGAAGTGAATGAATGTTTTTCTTCCTATCTTGATCTCTTCTCACGATGCTGATTGACTTGAGAAGTTGGATGATAAAGCCCTCCTAGATAAGTAATTATGGCAGCTTGCTCTAAGAAATCTCTTTCTATTAGTTGGGCTCGCTCATATAGCTCACTGTAGTTCTTGAGGTTCGGTGGCACTAATAACCTCAGGATTTCAGGTTTTAGGCCATCTTGAAATCTTTTCGCTCTATCCACTGGATCCTCAACCAACTTGGGGGCGTATCTTGACAACTCGGCAAATTTTGCCTCATATTGATCAATAGTCATGTTGTTTTGTTGGAGCCGTAGAAACTTTGCCATCTTCTTGTCATGAGAACATTTAGAAAAATATTTTCCATTGAACGCCTTAATAAATGCGTTCCAAGTTACAATAGTATTAATAGGGAACACCATTCCTTGCGTCGCCTTCCATTAGTGACTGGTGTTACCTTCTAGCTGGTACACTACCAAGGTCACCTTATCTTCATTAGAACACCTTACAAATGTGAATATCTTTTCTAACTTAGTGACCCATGACTCGTCTTCTTTGGGATCTCCTATCCCAGCAAACCTTAGGGGTTGCAGCTTTAGGAACTGCTCCACCAGTCCCTACATAAGATGTTCGTCATTTCTGCTTCCGTTTCCAACCATAGAGGCGTTCCTAGAAGCAAAAGCCGCTTGTTGCCCCATTATGCTTCCAATGGTCTCAAGAGCTTGCAGAATTCCATCTAGTCGGGGTCCTCTTTTGACTTCCCTATGGAACTCGCCTGGCCTTGAGTCAACTCTCCTTTCGTGGCCACTTGGCCCTAAGTACTCATGTTGCAACTACAGGAATTCTAGAAAGGCTTTCTATAGCACAATAAAGGGTTATGAATCAAAATCTCTTACCGAAAAACCAAGCAAGTAACAATCACATGCACGGGGTGTTTTCCTAGCTGACTATCCCATGACTCTCAGTGCACCTTATAACTCCAGATAATAACCCTGCTTTGATACCAAAATTGTTACGACCCCAACTCCACCTCCAGGGTCAAGAGCGACAAGGGTTATTTTTTCGACGTCCCAGGCTTGTCACCATCCTGTTTTTTTATTTATTTTTTATCTTGTTATCATGCACATGCGAAAATGTGAATAAACAACTCCCAGGACAAACAACAACCGGAAGATTGGGACTTAACATCAAGCAGGACACACTAATTTATATTATAACAATACTTTTACAGGCATTTTTTATTGACACGCGGACCCCTGAAGTGTCATAACTTGGCACAAAGAGACACTTAAAATGCCAAAATCGGAAAGAAATAGATCACTTAAGTGCCACTCTGGCCAAAATCCGGTCAAAACGTTGATGTGTCAATTCTCCGGCGAAGCAAATGCAAAACGACGTCATTTTGGTGTTTGGCGGGGTAAAAAATTTAATACAAAAATTAATTAAATTAAATTTAAAAGTAAATTGTTTAAAACATTTAAAAATTAAAATGAAAATATTTTAAAAAATTTAAGAAATTTTTTTTTTAAAAAGGGGGCGGCCTTAGCCACCGTCGCCGAAAGAGTCGGTGATGAAGGGGGAGGGTCGGCCGGGGTCGCTAGGCCCTAACGAGGGGTCGATGACCCCGGCTGACCAGCGGCGAGGGCCCGCGAGCCCTCGCCCATATCCAGTGAGGGTTGACGACCCTTACTCGGTTGAGCCAAGGGTCGCCGCCCGCCGAGGCAACCCCAGCGGGTGACGACCCTTGGCTCGGCCGGGCGAGGGCTCACGGGCCCTTAGCCGCCTCCCCCGCCCCCAATTATTATTATTATTATTATTATTATTATTATTATTATTATTATTATTATTATTATTATTAATTTTTTTCAAAATTTTTTAATATTAAAATTTTTATTTTTGAATGTTTTAAATAAATTTAATTTAATTAATTTTTATATTATTTTTTTACCACGTCGTACCAAAACGATGTCATTTTTGCATTGTTGGGCTACGTCGGCGTGCAAAACGACGCCGTTTTGCACTCGCTTCGCCGGAAAATTGACACGTTAGCGGTTTGGTCGGATTTTGGCTGAAGTGGCACTTAAGTGATCCATTTCTCTCCGATTTTAGCATTTAAGTGTCACTTTCGTAAGTTATGGTACTTAAATGTCCCTTTGTGCTAAGTTTTGGCACGTGAAGCGATCTTTTGTCATTTTTTATCACGACCGTTATATTTACAGCCATTACATCTTCAAAAGGCTATGGTAAACCTTAACTCCTCTAGCAAGACTATAACTCCTTTGTGCCTACAATTCTGAAAAATAATGGGGTGAGTCATGGACTTAGTAAATAAAACCCCTAGTTCTCTACTAAGAAAACATCTCATCATCAAAATCTAGTAGATATAATACTCGTAATGCAATGTCGATAGTAGATCAATTGCAAACTTATTACTATCCTTGACTACATGCAAATGTCAATTATCGTATACTTCAATGCATACTTACCTTTAGCATATCAATGAACGCATCTACATATCATGCTTATACATATATCAGCACTCATGCAAATTCATTTATCGTCATCCTGGCTCAACCAGGCCCTCTTGGCTCAATCGAGGCATCCAGCTTCAAGCTAGGCATCTTGGCTTAACCAGGGCATCTTGGCGCTAGGTCACCAAAGCATCCAAGCTCAGCCCAGGCATCTTGGCTCAACCAAAGCATCTTGAGGTTAGCTTAGCCAAGGCATTGGGCTTAAACCCAGGCATCCTGGCTCAACCAGGGCATCCCGTTCGATGAACGAGGCATCGCCACCAACGCTATGTGGCGACGGACGCTTTTTCCTCTTTAAGTGCATCATAAAAATGCATCACACAAGCCAGTTTTCATCTTTTATCTTAGCCGATGCATACAAGACCCGAGGACGTGCTCATTCAAGTGAGTGTGCCATGACCCTCAACATTATATTATAAAATATGTTGGGGACGATTCTTGGTTCATGGCTTGAGTTGCATGCTTAGGCCATCACGACTTGACGTCAATTCCAAGCCTAGCGAACCTTGAACTCGTCTCGGGGCATGAACATACTCAAGCATGCAAACATGAGCAAACACACAAAAGAACATTACAATATACATGCGGCTTACATGGGTGAGCACACCACTAAACTCGACGATGTAGGCTATCGCCCTAACCAAGAGTTAGAGATTCTACTTACAACTTTTGAGCCTAGCTCCAAGATGCTCCTTTAGTGATTGGACGGCTCCTAAGGCGGCTTGGAGGAGAAGGATGTGGAAGAGATGAGAGAAAGGTAGAGGAAAACGAGAGAATGGTTAAGCCTCCAAAATATGAGGATGCCTTCTCCTATTTATAGGCCTCATCTTCTTCAATTATTGGTGTCAATCTCATGATTAAACCTAAGGAATGAGTTGGCCTATCTAGTCTCCTTAGTTGGCACTTATGCTTATTTGTGTTTGATTGTGATTGGTCCATCTATTTACTTACCCTCCAAGGCTCACTTTAGGCTTATGATGTGCCTATGGCCCTAGGGGACACATAAGCCCCTTGATACCTAATGTCTTCTCTTGATTGGTTGGCCTTTATCTTGTTCACTAAGGCTACCTTTTAGGCTCATCATAACCTAAGATTCTAGAGGATACCTAAGCTTATGAATCACCAACTTTTTCTCCAAGGCAAATCTTAAGCAATTATTACCAAGCCAAATGGTCCACTCTAATTTTTCCAAGTGTCCCACCTAAAGTCCTTAGGTAAGCCTACTTTGCCTCATAATTGTACCTAGAAATTGAGTTGGCATGGCTAAAGGTCTTGCTTGGCAATCTCAACTCCTAGGCATCATCGTCAATGGCCCACTTTTTGCTCTTCCATTGGTCTATCTATATGCCGCATTTATTGGACATTTAATGAAGTTTGACAATAATTGTACCATAGTCGCCAACTCGGCAATTCTACATCTTTCGATCATTAATGAGGGCTCGTGTATCGGTCTCTAATTGGTCCACTTATGTGCCGCCTTTCTCTAGAATCTTCAAAGATATTTTGGCCACCATCATGACTTTTGACTATTCAAAGAATAACTCACCCCTTCATTTAATGAGGAATTTCTAGAAATTTCCTTATTTTGTCTTTTTCTTCATTAATAAGGCGGTCTAGAGAATAATATCATCCAAGTTGGTTCTGGGGCCGGAGAATAGATCATTAAGTACACCTCAGAAAATCGAATCATGTACACCCAAGGTTCGGCCATCACGCCCCATATTTGCCCAAATCGTTCCTTTGGACGGTCGGTCGACCAATGGGATCGGTTGTCCTTTGATCGGTTGGAGACCAATCCTAAGGTTTCCCATGGCGTAACACTAAGCCAAGGCACTCATGGAGCTTAGAATTTGTGACGGAATAGTCGGGTCTATCCCTAGGCTCATTCCGGTCGGCACCCAATCCACCGGTAGGATTCATGGTCGGTGCATTACCAGTCCATGATTGGACATCACCAATTCAAGATTCTGTTTCGATCACTAAGAATTAAATAGGGAATGATGCATTTTTGGTCAGAAGATGGTCGCATTTGATCAATTCGAATTGTCCGTGCATCAGTACATAACCAGGCAGAATCACCTGCGACCAGAAACTGCGACCGGTCGGATCGACCCATGACCATCCACCGATCCAAAATCATCCTATGATCAATCCTCGTGATCATTAGGTCATATTATGAGCTGGTGATCCTATCCCATCAGTATGGTTGATAGAAATTCACGGCCGACATCTCGACCAATTTGTGACCGGTCGGTCGGTCGGTCAATCATGACCGATCCGTGATTCCTTGCTGATCAAATTGATCGATCCATGGCTAATAGTCCATGATCGATCCTTTTTGCACCTTATGGTTGATCCTTACGGGATCAGAATCGGGGATGTTACAGACTTAGGTTGAGAATAGGTTCCATCATGTATATAGTTAAGGCAAAGTTTAGGCTATGATATTAATCTGTCATCGACATATTTGGGTCGGATAATCGTAAGGCTCCAATGGGAGGCATCTGCCTATACGTGGTTCAAGATTTTTACTTATTGAGTTTTTAACTCATTTGTGGCAGAAGTCCAGCACAAGTGCCATAACTTGGCACGGGGGGACACTTAAGTGCCATAACTTCAAAACGGTACACTTAAGTGCCACTTTTTTTTTTCTAGTGGGACACTTAAGTGCCACCTCCGGCGACCCTTGCCGGAAATCCTACGTGGCAATATTTTATTATTATTTTTTGCTTACGTGGCTCGCTGGAGCTCCAAATCAGCATAAAAATTAAAAAAATTAAAAAAAATAAGAAAATTTTAAAAATTTAAAAAAAATAAGAAATTTTAAAAATTTTAATTTTAAAAAATTTAAAAAAAATTTAAAAAAAAAGGGGGGGAGGTCGAACGGGCAGGCGAGGGCTGAGCCCTCGCCGTCGCCGCCTCCCGCCGTCGCCGGGAAGGGCCGGCGACGGAGGGGGAGGGCCGGCCCTTCCCGGCGACGGCGGGGAGGCGGCGGCGGCGAGGGCTCAGCCCTCAGCCGCCCGTTCGACCTCCCCTTTTTTTTTCTTAATTTTTTAAAACTTTTAAATTTTTCTTATTTTTAAAATTTTTGAATACTTTATAATTTAATTAATTTTTATATTATTATTTACACGTAGACACGAAACGGCATCATTTTTGCGTTTTCTCCGCCACGTTAGCATGCAAAACGACGCCGTTTTGGACTAAACTCGCCGGAAAATTGCCACGTCAGCCATTTGGCCGGATTTTCGCCTGAGTGGCACTTAAGTGTCCCATTTTACTCCGATGATGGCACTTAAGTGTACCATTTTAAAGTTATGGCACTTAAGTGTCCCTCTGTGCCAAGTTATGGCACTCCAGATGTCCTCACCTCCTCATTTGTTGTTATTTAACCTTTTTTAGGGTAATAGGTATGGATTCCCTACCTTACTACTTCATGCATTTTCGATTACCTATGAGAATGGAGGTCACGGTGAGGGATGTGTCTAGGGAGGACGCTGCTTTCTGAAGGATCACCCCGCGAGCATGTTCCACACTACTACCGAGCATGGTATGCATGGTTTGATGGGGATCTCTTCGAACTCCACCATGGATTTAGTGGTCCACATGGACTTGGATGAGGACACAAGCTTGCTAGATAGTCCCATAGATGGTGCCTAGGTAGCTGGTCCTTGTATGAGAACTGATTTTGGTTAGATCTCATTAGAGGAGGTTTCCCCCATAACTTTTTAACCTCCCTCTTGTATCTTTTTGTGTGGGACGACCAGGTTGGAATGGACCTAAATCTGGGCTTGTAAGTTTAAAACGTTCAAAGTAACTAAATAAAGCATGGTGTCATGTGATATGTATGTGTTTTTCCTTATTATCCATGTTATTGCTATTTGGGTGTTAGAGATTGTATGCTTCCACATGTGCTTAATGGAAAAATAAAAATCAATAGAACGACGACGCCTCTTTAGAAGTTGCAAATTAATCCCGATATGGCAGATGTTGTGTTCCTGTGGTGAGGATAAGGTCCGGGGCATAACAACTTTGCTATCTGGACAGTAACTTAAATGCAGCGAATACAGTTGGCATGACTACAACAAGTGGTATAAGCTAGGCTTTGTTGAGAGAAAAGTTACTATTGTTGAGAAAACTCTTACTTGGTTTTGAAGTTGACAAAAATTTCATTTTCTTATTCTTATTCTTATTTTGAGGAATATTAGACTTATGTGTTATATTGTGAAATGCTGTCAAAATCTTTTTACATCAGAAGTCTTTCCCACTCTGAT
This sequence comes from Eucalyptus decipiens, assembly GCA_014182575.1. Taxonomy (NCBI): domain Eukaryota; kingdom Viridiplantae; phylum Streptophyta; class Magnoliopsida; order Myrtales; family Myrtaceae; genus Eucalyptus; species Eucalyptus decipiens. The sequence goes on from CM024616.1 coordinate 11,853,400, forward strand.
GAAGATACAGACTGAACCCAAGTCTAGAATGAAGACATAATCAGACTCAAGCGTATTGATCTTCCAAATATGATTCCGAATGATCAAGACATATTTGGCTTTCTAGCTTATATTTTCCAAATATATTGATGAAATTAATCACGGATTGATGAAATCAATTTCGAAGACAAGTTCCTTTTTGGGAATCATCTACTTATGGAAACCTAGATTTTGATTGTATGGACAACCAGGATCATCGGACTTTCATCTCAATCTTCAAACGGCTACAAGATCTCTTTGATTGATTCTATCCAACGGGTTGATTGGAAGAATTCATTTGGATAGTGCCAACGGTCATAAAAGCATGAAGGAGTATTTAAGAAGGTTCTCAGGTCATTTGCAGTGCGGTATGAAAGCTAGAATTCCAAAGTCTGAAGCTTCTCAAATCACTTGTTCTCCATCAATAGTGCTCATATTCATATTCAAGAGAGAGGGAAACACAAAGAAGTGACTTAGTGAGAGAAAAAGAAACTCTTTACTGAGCAATCAATGTCACACTGTTGTAATTCTCTTTCGATTCATAGTGAAATCCAGCCAGAAGGTTGTCAGCGTGAGAGAGTGGACGTAAGCTTGATTTAAGCCAAACCACTATAAATTATGTGTTCAATTTTATCTTCCCTTAACTCCTTTAATTTGATTGTTGCAATATTTTTCTGTGTTCAGATAAAATCCAAAATATCTTATTTGAGTCTGAATTAATCTCAGAAGTCTGGCATTAATCGGATCTTGTTTGAGAAAATAATTTTTATTATATTTATTTTTCAAAATTATTTTTTACACCTATTCACCCTCTCTAGGTGATAATACTAGCACTTTCAATTGGTATCAAAGCTTCGATGCTTATTTTATTGAAGTGTTTTTTACTTCTAAGCTAAAGGTCTTTTATGGCTAGTATCTTGGCTCCAGAATTGGTTGAAGGACAAAGCAACACTAGACCACCTTATTTTGATGAAAATGAGGACAACGTATGGAAGAATAAAATGAAGGCATTCCTAAGATCTAGAGATCCTCTGGAATGGGATGTTGTTGAAAGAGGAATCAATCCAAAGGCAACATCAACTTTGGACAAAGGAAAAGAAGTGATGGAAAAAGATGTTGAAGAATCTGTTCAAGCTGAAATTACCAAGAGACAGGCTCTTGATGCTAAAGCTATTTATTCTTTATATTGTGCATCATCTCCCATTGAATATAACATAATCTTTATGTGAAACAATAAAAAAAGTTTGGGATAGGCTTCGCGTTACCTATGAAGGGATTGACCGTGTAAAGGAAACAGAGATAAACGTTCTACTTGGACAATATGAGTCCTTTAGAATGAAATCTAGAGAGTCTATTAGAGATATGTTCAGTTGTTTTGTAGAAATTGTAAATGGCTTGGCCTACCAAGGTCAACCAATTTCAGGTCCAATGAAGGTTAACAAGTTACTACGTGGGCTTTCAAAGGACTGGAATCATGTAAATACTTCAATCAGAGAGACTCAAAGGATCATGCATCTCTCTGTTGAGGAGCTAATAGGCACATTTCAATCATACAAAGTGGAGCAAATCAATGATGAGGAAGACACAAAAGGGAAGAAATCAATTGCACTAAAGTCTAATGTTGTTTCTAATGACACAGAGATGGAGGATGACATGGATGACGAGGAACAGACCCTGATGATAAAGAAATTCAGAAAACTAAATAGGAAAGGAAGAAGGCTGAATTAGAAGAAGCAAAACAAGCAAAGTTTCCAAAAAAGACCAACGAAAGATGTTGAAACAAGTAAAGATGTAATATGCTTCTAGTGCAAGAAAAATAGACACATCAAGCCTAACTGTCCTTTGCTAAAAAAGAAGAAAGGGAAGTATGAGAAGTACAAGAAAGCTTTCAAAGAAGAAACCTGGAGTGACACCGAATGTGAAAAAAGCGAAGAGAAATTTGCAAACATTTGTTTGATGATCCACTTAGATTCATAATCAGACACAGATTCAGATTCTGATAAGGAAATCGAGGTAAGTCACTTAGAAATTCCTGTTAAAGTCTCTACCTATATAGATGAACTTCGCCTCAATCTTAAATCCTCTCTTAAAAGGAGTTTCGAATTGAAAAAGGAAAATTCTAAGTTCAGGCAACAAGAAATTTCTTGGAAAGAAAAGTTTGAAAATCTGAAAAGAGGTTTTGATGATTTGAAAGAAAATTCCGATTTGCTTGCAAGGGAAAATGTCTATTTAAAAGGGAAATTTCAGATATTTCCAAAATTTTTTCAAAGGATCAGAAAAATTAGAGAAAATTCTTACAACTCAATTACCCTATTTTAACAAATCTGGTTTAGAAATGAATGATAAAACAATTCCTTCAATTGATTTTCCTAAAGCAAAAGAGACACTTAAACAAAAACTTCCAAAGTCATTTTACAAAAATCATTTTCAAAAAGTGTGTGTAGAACCTGTTCGCTGAAGTGGTGACATTTTGAAATTTGGCCCTTGATTCGGATATATGAAATAGTTTTTCGTCGACGCACTTATGGTTATTTTACTCAGAGCTGACCACTCATGAGTTAACTAATCTATTAGGTGAGGCCGCTAAGGGATATAAACACGACAGACTAAAGAATTCGATTGGAAATCGACTGCTCGACCATAATAATCAGCAAGGGTCAATAGGACACCATTATAAATCGATTAGTGAACGGATATAAGTTGATTCGACGAAAGTATGTAGTTGAATTGCGGGTGGTTCTGCACAATTGCGATATTCACGTCGAATGGCAATAAACCAATTTTCTATCGATATTATATTTGGGATACATAATTGAAACCTCGCAATTTTATGACAACCGAGAGTCGTCTACGATTCGAAAATGCACAAACGTGGATCGAAAATAATCGACCACGGGTCAAATGCGCTAAAATTCCTAGAAGCTACCCAATAAGTTAGGTTGTACTAAAGTTACATCCGGTCGATTTTAACCACGAAATTAAATTCGGTTTTGGGAATCGGACGTTCAAGCGTGTCATGATTCATTTATTGGACGTTGTCTCATCTTTCGGTGAATCTTTGTTGAGTCCGAAATTTTGCGGAAAAATGAATTTCAGACAAAAGAAAATGGAAAAGAAAATTCGGATGGCATGAAAAATAGGCTTTTTCTACCCTAAAAATGATTTATTTTGGGCAAATTAGAGATAATTTCTAATTGGATGGGCTAAGGACTTTAGGGCATGAAGACTTTGGAGGTCATGTGATGATGAGTGAGATATTTTGGCTAAGTTTCTCATTAGTTGATCACTTGACTTCTTTCTTCTCTCTTTCTTCCTCTCTCTCTCTCTCTCCCTCTCTCTTCCCATGCGTGAACCCCCTGCTACAGCCGACCCTCACTTCTTCTCCATTTCTCTTTTTCCCTCAACTTCACCTTCTTCTTTTCTTTTGCTCTTGCCGCATCATCCCCACGCCATCTTCATTCACCATCATCCCATCATCTCATCCACCATCCATCTCCATTCCACCACCCATCATCACTCCAACACCACCGCCACTTCAACCCACCATCATCCCATCATCCCACCCACATCACCTTCATTGACAGCTCTCACGAACAGCAGCCCAGCACCACCGAAACACCAGCTCACCACCCGCATCTTCCACAGCCCAGCTCACCCCAAGTCTGGCAGCCCGTCTAGCCGCGCCCATCACCGCCGTGCTGCCACCAGCTTCGCATTGCCCAGTAGCACCTTCACCGACCAGCCCAAGCAGCCAAGTCCCTTACGTTAGCCAAGAGCTTGTCAGGCTGATTCCGCCATCGTTGAGCCTCCGTGCAAGCCGCAATTGTATCGACTTTTTGTCGCCATCGCCGCGAGCCCGCTGCCGTCAAATCCCATTAGTTAACTCCTTAATCTTTGATTAGGCCGTTAATTGCGCTTAGGGGATGTTTAGATTAGTGCTAATCATGGTTAGATTAGTGCTAATGATGATTATTTTTAGTTAATCCTAGATTAGTGTTAATTAAACTTGATTAGGTTAGTTAACCATGGTTAAGTTAATTAATTATGGTTAGGTTAATTAATCATGGTTAGATTAGTACTAATGAGGGTGGTTTAGCTCGATTTAGTGGATTTTCGGGTTATAAGAGCTAGATATATGTAGGATTTTAGCTTGCATGTATGCTGTGATGTGTGGTAAGTCTTGCATGTGAGTTTCTTGAAGGTTTATGGCTACTAAGCTTGCAAGAGACGTACTCAAAGGAGCTGAGTCTGGATTTCTCTTCAAATTTGTTTACTGGACACTCGCTGTTTGATATTTTCGTGGGTTAAAATGTGCTATGATTTTGAGACTGATTCCTTCTAGAAAAATGTTCTAAACATCTTCATTTATGACATATATTTTACTCAAGATTTTCTGGATTTAAAAGAACAATATTTCAGCTTCGCTGCATGCAAGGTAGAATCTTGTCTTGTGCTAGAACCCGTGACCTTTTGGTGTTTAAAGAATTTTTATCAACTCTTAGGGTTCGATTTTCAAAAGAGTTTATTCACAAAAGTTCTTCATCACATCTTGAAGTTTACTATAGTCAAATTTCAGAGCAAACAGACGAGTTTTGTATCTTGAACCAAGATGGTTTTGGAAAATATAATTTCTGGATACGGATATAGTTTTGGTAACAATTTGAGAGATTTACTACTCCTATTCTAGAAATATCTGGGTCAAGGTGTCTCCATAAAAAGTGTATGTTTAAGTGTCCTTTATAACATATTTAAATTTGAGGATTTTCTGAACTCATTTGTTTATGTTTTTGAAATTAATCTTGGAGATGTGCGAGTGAACTCGGTTTTGGCCGGTGAGGGCCGGTTGTGGTCTTGTGGTTGTTCTTGGTGTCTTGCTTGCTAGAAAATGTATATTTTGTGATTTGATTGATTTTTGGCATGCTGAGAACTTATGTGTGAACTTGAGTGTTGCACGTACAATATTATGTGATTGGTTGTTTTATGATAATTATCTATTATTATTATTAGTATTATTATTATTATTATTATTATTATTATTATTATTATTATAAAACTTGGTTTTATAGGCATTTAAATAGAAAAATGCGAGGTGTCATATTTGGACGCCAACTTTTATGTACTAGATAAAACCGTGGAGTTTTAAAATGGGAGTGTACCAAGTTTGACGGCTCGATTTCAAATATGTGACCACGCATGATTATTTTACCAGGATTTTTAATAAGAAGAAAAATTAGCCAAGTTCATTATTTGAAAACAAGGCATTTGAACGCAAAGCATGGTGCTTGGCTAAATATGTGCTCGTATGGTCACTTAATGGAACCCATCCCGATGCGTTTACACAAGATGATGCTTAATTTAGTTCGGATGCCCTCAAGTCAACGGGATGCCGTTCGCGGTTGAGTTTGGACTAATGCCCCCAAGTCAACGGGATGCCGTTCACGGTGGAGGCTAGACCGATGCTCCTTTATGGAATGCCGTCTAGGCGGAGGATGCTAGACGTTGCCGTGCTCGAAGGAGCGGGACGATGCCCGGTTACACTGGATGACCGCTGACTTTTGAGTTGGTTGTGGCTGATGGGTCGTAATAATCAAAACACACCTGACTAGTTGTGATGATTTGCGCCTGATTATAGGGCAAAATTGTTAGGCATGATATGGGACGTGCCATAATGGTTTTACCTTATAATCAGGATCCAAGTGAATGTTTGGAGAGTGAGAACTTTGTGTTCCGGTTATTACTTATGCTCGTTGTATTTATAATGGCATATAAGATGTGCTAATATGTAGGGACGTGCCGAGGCGAGGTGAGTTTTGTATGGTGCGTGCTTAGGCCACCTTCGAGGCGAATTTGCGTCCTAACCGGGTTTAGGTTGTTGACTCACTGAGATTTTATCTCACCCGTCATGATTAAACTTTTTCAGGTCTTTAGTATGGAGACTCGTCTAGTCCAATTCGGGGTTCTGTGGGATATGGAGGTAGATAATACCTTCTACCTTATCCCCGGGACCAACCAATTCCGTGAGTTGGTTGTGACTATAGTTTGGGTCGACGAGGGTTTGGGCTACGACGTGCCCCACCGTTTCCAAGCTTGGTATATTACGAAACCGAATGGTGATCGGGAGGGTCCCATGTAGGGTTTTGATGGGCCGCGCGTAGGAAGTGGGGTTGAGCAGGACATCGACCCCACGGACATAGACATCTCGGAAGATGTCGTGGTAGATCCAGATACCGAGTCGGAAGGGCCCAAGGAGCCATGTTCACCTGGTGACTTACCCGACATCTTGGCTGTAGCTGGGTTTGGATATTAGGGCGAAGGTTGTAGAGCTTGTGGGAGTTGTACAATTGGAAGTTAGCCCCGACCTAGACCCTTTTTGTTAGTCAGTTGTGTAGGAGTTCACTTTTGGTAGACTTGTAAATATGAACTCGTAGGGTTAACTTGGTATTTATATAAAGCATAGTTTGTGAAAAATTGTTGTCATGTTTTTACTATCCCTATGTTTTTTTATTGACTGGAGGTTTATTTAATTCATTTCCGCATGTGCTTAATTGAAAGATAAATAGAATGGGTCGGCGACACGTCCTGGGATGTCGCATTTTTAATCGACCGCCGAGGGATGTGCGCGTACCCGGGGTTCGGGGCGTGACAGAAGTGCGCTCAAATGTTCTAAGTGTAACAACTCAAAACATTTTGAGAATGAATGTCCCAAAGTTTGGAGACCAGTTAAGAAGGATTGGGCAAAGACCGTTTTCAACACTAACTCTCCTAGACCCAAAAAAATCTAGGTACCAAAGAAAGTTTGAACTATTTTTTTGATTGCATGTCACTACTAAGAGAAAAATCAAATGGTACTTGGATAGTGGCTATTCTAGACATATGACATGAGACTCAAGCTGTTTCGTAAAGCTTGAAAGACAAAAAGGAGGAAATGTTTCTTTTGGTGGAAACAATAAAGGAAAGATCATAGGATTTGGAATAGTGAAGATTGGAAGTTTAACTATCAAAACGTTTCTCTAGTAAAAGGTTCTTCTAAGTATTAGTTAGCTTTGTTCACAATAAAATTTCAATAAGGTATTTGTTCTGGAGTAAGTCAAGATTTTTCTCAATCCTTTACTGGGTGAAGGCATGGCAACATATATCTTCTGGATGTAAATCCAGAAAATTCTCAGTGCCTTATTTCAATTCAAAATGAAGCAAACCTCTGGCATCGCAAGCTTGGTCATGTGAATTTGAAACAGATTGCCAAAATTTCTTCTAAGAAGCTGGTTCGAGGTATTCCCAAAATGGCTTATCAAAAGTCTGAATTGTGTATTTCGTGTATTTTGGGAAAACAAGTCAAAAGTTCCTTTAAACCAATAAATCAGGTTTCTACCAATTGTGTTTTGCAACTTCTTCATATGAATCTTTTTGGATCAACAAGAACTCAGAGTATTGGTGGAAAGAAATACCGTCTAGTAATTGTGGATGATTATTCTCGTTTTTCTTAGGTATTCTTTTTGGTAGGTAAGTTTGAAACTTACTCTTATTTTTCAAAGTTTGCTAAGAAAGTTCAAAACGAGAAATGTTATGTTTTCTTAAGCATAAAAACAGATCATAGAGGTGAGTTTGAAAATCAAGACTTTGCAAACTTCTATGATGAATATGGTTTTCAACATGTTTTCTCCTCTCCATATACTCCATAACAGAACGGAGTTGTGAAAAGGAAAAACTGATCTTTACGGGAGATGGCAAGAACTCTATTGATAGAAAGCAAAATTCCTTCTTAATTTTGGGTAGAAGCAGTTTCTACTGCTTGTTATATAATCAACAGGGTGTTTTTAAGGTTTATTCTACGAAGACTCCCTATGAAGTATATAAAGGGAAGAAGCCTAACATCTCTTACTTTCATGTTTTTGGTTGTAAGTGCTTTATCTTGAAGAATACAAATGATCAATCTGGAAAATTTGAAGAAAGATCGGATGAAGGAATATTCCTTAGCTATTCAATGCCAAGTAAAGCTTATAGGGTCTTTAACAAAAAGACTCAAGCTATAGAAGAATCGATGAATGTTGGATTTTAGGAAAATAGTCAGAGTCAACTTGAAGAGTCTAAATCAGTTCCAAACTCAATAAAATCTAATTTACCCCAAGAACGTCAATCTTCTAGAGATTAGCAACAAGCAGAACTGGAAGAATAAAAGGAAACATATGATCTACAGATCTCAAAAGTAAACAACAAATCAAATAGCAACCGGAAGCAAAAATCAAGTCATCCCAAAGAACTCATCATTGGCAATATGGAAGAGGGAATCCGCACCAAATCCAAGACAAAAGAAGATTCCAGTGCAATTACACTTATTTCAGAGATAGAGCTAAAAGGAGTAGAAGAAGCACTATTTGATGAAAGCTGGATAGAAGCTATGCAGGACGAACTCAGACAATTCACTATCAACAACGTCTACGAGCTGGTTCCTAAACCAAAAGGCAAATCTGTGATTGGAACGAAGTGAGTTTTCAAGAACAAAATGGATGAAAAAGGAAAAGTAACTAGAAACAAAGCAATGCTTATTGCAAAAGGATACACACAGGAGGAATGAATTGACTATGATGAGACTTATGCACCTGTAGCAAGGTTTGAAGCATTAGACTATTACTTGCTTTTGCCCGATTTGAAAAATTCATGTTATTCTAGATGGACGTCAAAAGCACTTTCCTTAATGGATTTATTCAAGAAGAAATCAATGTGGAACAACCTCTAGGATTTGAAGATCCCAAAAAACCAGACTTTGTATACATACTAAAGAAGGTGTTATATGGCCTACAACAGGCACCTCGAGCTTGGTATGTGAGGCTGAGTAAGTTTTTAATAAATAATGGCTTTGAGAAAGGAAAACTTGACACAACTTTATTTATAAAAAGGGAAGGAAAAAATTTTCTACTTGTACAAATTTATGTAGATGATATAATCTTTGGATCTTCTAACAAAAATTTGTGCAAGAAAATTTTAAGATCTATGCAGAAAGAATTTGAAATGAGCATAATGGGTGAATTGACCTTCTTTTTGGGATTGCAAGTCAGATAATCAAAGAAGGGAACATTCATTCATCAGGAGAAATATGCCAAAGATACTATCAAGAAGTTTTGAATGGAGATCTGCAAGAAAACAGAAACTCCCATGTCAAGCTCATCAAAACTCGACAAGGACAAAAGAGGAAAGAAAGTTGATCAAAAGCTATACAGAAGCATGATTGGTTCTCTTCTTTATCTCACTGCCTCTCGACCTGACATTCTATTTAGTGTGTGTATATGTGTTAGATTTCAATCGGATCCCAAAGAATCACATCTTAGTGCTATTAAACGTATTGTCAAATATATTGCAACTTATCCAAAGTTAGGTTTGTGGTATCCAATGGGAGGAGACTTTATTTTACTTAATTATTCTGATGTTGATCTAACTGCCTGTAGAGTCGACAGAAAAAGCACGTCAGATACATGTCAATTGTTGGGACAAATGCTAGTATCATGGTTCCCAAGAAAGCAAAGTACTTTGGCACTCTCTAAAGTAGAAGCATAATATATTGCTTTTGGAAGTTATTGCTCACAAATTCTATGGATCGAGACAACAACTAAAAGACTTTGGAATAGAAGAATTCTGCATAGAAATTAGATGCGACAACACAAGTGCTATCAATCTTACTAGAAATCCAATCCTCCACTCAAGAGCAAAGCACATTGATATTTGTCGTCATTTCATAAGAGATCATGTATAGAATGACGAGATCAATGTTCAATTTATTGATTCAAAGAACCAACTGGCGGATATTTTTACCAAATTGTTGGAGAAGAGATTATTTGACTCAATTCGTAGTAAGCTAAATATCATTCTTCCTTCATACTAAAGTCTATGGTTGATCAGACTCAACATTTCAACATATGGAAGTTGCTTCAGTCTGGAAGTTTTCCTAATCCAGGTAGTTTATTTTATTTTTGGCGAGAAAGTACTGAACATGTATGTTTATTTTGGAAATTACAATTTTCTTGCTGATTTTTTGAAATTTATTTCAAAATTATTGGCAGTTACCTTTTTCAAATTTCTTTTTAAAAAAGGCATTTTTCTTTGTGACGATTCATTTGCCTTATTTCGTTTTCTTTAAATTCTCCAGATTATTTCTTACGAGCACGTATTTTTCAAACCCTAACCCTCAAACTCTCAAACTCTCGTTTCTCTTGATTTCTCTCACAAACTCTCTCCAAATTTCTCCTCTATACGAGCATGTCGTCGAAGTCCTCCAAATCTGCCATAATGTCGTTCCAAAGGAAATCTTCTCGCATTGCTAGTCGTGGCCCTTGGAATATGCCTGAAGGAACAACTCATTTTGATTTGACTGGAGAAGATTCTCCCCGAAGTTCTCCTCGTCACTCAGATGAAGAAGTTACACAAGAAGCGACCCCCATTTCGAATGACGCCCGTGGTACTTTTCAAGCACTATAAGTTTTTGAAACAGGGCAGAAGTCCTATGGACTTCATCACTAACTTTCTGAAAGAGAATGGCTATGGAAACGAAACTCTATTCTTAAGATCGATGGAAAGGTTAGGACTGGCATTGAAAGGAATAGCATAGAATGAATTTTTGAACTTTCCTTCTGAACCTCGTTTCGAGTTAGAAAATCAGCTCGAGAATAAAGATGATGATGAGAGAATCTTTAAAAATTCCCAAGCGAAGATGGGTGTGGCGGTTGAGATTACTGGAGAGAGAACGAAACTGTTTCGTTCAAAAGAACATAAAAATGTTTATGCTCAAATGTTGATCAGAGGGGTTAGAAACCCTCGAACAATAGACTTTGACTTTTTGGATACTATCAAGGTTAACTTGAGGGAGAAGTTAGCCAAACTTTAATTGGAGAAATTTTGTGCAGAGACATTTGAAGCGTATCTTGAATTAACGGCATATTTTTACTCAAATCTATATGTATTGGATCCGACTCATATACAATTTACTATATGTGATAAAGTGTTTGATGTAGATGTGAATCTTTTGGCTGATATTTTGGGTGTAGAACGATGTGGCTTTCTGCCCATAAATGTGTCCATTACACAAGCCACTAAGTTTCTTGTGAAACACAAATTTTCGAGTGGGAGTATCACTTATTCTCGAATGCCTGCTTCAAATATCTCGCTGCATAAGATAGTGATAAATTGCATCAGACCCAAGGCTACTTCTAAGACTGATGTTTTGAGATTTGAGGCAAAGATAATGTGGGCAATATGCAATGAAGTCACATTTTCACTCTCATATACTATCTTTTTGCACATGTACAGAACAATGATGAAAGAAAAAGGGCAACTGCCCTACTCTACCTTGATAACGAGACTTTTCAGGCACTTTTAAATTCAGCCACCTTCTCAACTTCGATCAAGGACTCTTGTTCCTATGGAAATTGGAATGAAAATGATTTCCAAAATGAGGCTAAAAGATCTTTCTAAAACTCTGGATCTTCTGAAGAAAGAATCATCTAGCAAAATCAAGGAAGGATCTATTGCTGCCAAGAAATGCAAAGGAAAGAGTGTTGTCAAGAAGACATTAAAGAAGAAGAAATCTATCCTTCTGCAGGATGAAGAGGAGGAAGATGATGATTTGTCAATCTTTGCCATTCCTTTGCGTAATCTTCAAGGTTTTCCTAATTCTAAGGAGGAAGAAGAAGAATAGGGTGAAAAGGAAGAGAAAGAAGAAAGTGGTGCTGAAGAATCTGAAGAGAAGGAAGATGAGGATGAAGACTCAGAAGGAGATGCTGGTGTGTTCCCTGAACTGGGGGAGACTGAGGAAACTAGGGACATTGCAACACCTGATGTTGAGGAGACTGAACCAGAAAAGCAATCTCGTGCTAAAAAGGAGAAGGTGTAAGAAGAAGAAGTTTCATCTCAACCTGAAGGCACCTAAACAGGGGGAGAACGTGAGAAAACTCCATCAATTGCACCCACTGCTAGTGATAGTATCATTCAATCCCCTCCATATGCTAAAACTGTATTCGCATCTCATTTTTCTGAAGTCTCACCTGAAGTTCCAGAGAAAGTAACTACTGTTCAAAGGGAGTAACAAACCACAAACATTCAGGTTTATGTTCCTTCCCTTTTGAATACTCCACAAGTGCAATTCGCTAAAGTTAGTGTCCAAACAGAACCGGAAGCAAACCATCCTCGGATAGTAGAACTCCTTTTGCAAATTAAGGCATAGCAATATGCTATGAAGTTTGAATTTTAGAAGTTACATGCTGCTCTCGAATCTACCTCAGAATTCCTTACAGGCAAGGTACAATCTCTTGCCACTCAGATTCAAACTCTAAATCAACATGCTTCACAATCTATAGCGAAAGTGGAGGTCGTCTATCATCAGTGTCAGGATAAGCTTGAGGAGACCATGCAGTTTTTGGAGGATTTCCGATTTGTTCGTGTTCCCAGACATCCCTGATCTTTTCCAACTCAACCTTTTTTTACAACTCACCGACTTTATCTTTTTGCTTTGTTGACAAAAAGGGGAGAGTTTATGCAAATTTAAAGACTTTTGGGATTGCATTTGCGGGATTGATTTTTTTTTTTTTTTTTTTTTTGGTGTTGGTTTTGTGATTGTATTTTGAACCTAAAATTGTGGTGCTTGAACTTTGTTTGAACTTTAATTGGTGTTGGTATGTGTTTTGCAGATGTATGTGTTTTGAGAACTGACATGACTAGGTGTTTTGTGGATGCAGATTACTATGTTATTCATTATCTTTATCATGTGTTGCTAAAGTGCTGTTTTGCAGGATATAATTTCATACTATGATTAAATCTGCATGAAAGTTTTGTCACCACAAAAAAAAAAAAAAATGGGGAGATTGTTGAGAAAACTCCTATTTGGTTTTAAAGTTGACAAAACTTTCCTTTTCTTATTCTTATTTTTATTCTGAGGAATATTAGACTTTTGTGTTATATCATGGAAAGCTATCAAAATCTTTTTACATCAAAAGTCTTTCCCACTCTGATGAAGATACAGATTGAACCCAAGTCTAGAATGAAGACATAATCAGACTCAGGCGTATTGATCTTCCAAATATGATTTAGAATGATCAAGACATATTTGGCTTTCGGGCAAAGAATCTCATTTACCTTTTCCAAAAATATTGATGAAATCAATTATGGATTGATGAAATCAATTTCGAAGACAATTACCTTTTTGGGAATAATCTACTTATGGAAACCTAAATTTTGATTGTATGGGCAACCAGGATCATTGGACTTTCATCTCAATCTTCAAATGGTTACAAGATCTCTTTGATTGATTCTATCTAACGGGTTGATTGGAAGAATTCCTTTGGACGGTGCCAACGGTCATAAAGGCATGGGGAGTATTTAAGGAGGTTTTCAGGTCATTTGCAATGGGGAGTGAAAGCTAAAATTCCAAAGTCTGAAGCTTCTCAAATCACTTGTTCTCCATCAATAGTGCTCATATTCATATTCGAGAGAGAGGGAAACACAAAGAAGTGACTTAGTGAGAGAAAAAGAAACTCTTTACTGAGCAATCCGTGTCACACTGTTGTAATTCTCTTTCAATTCATAGTGAAATCCAGCCAGAAGGCTAGCGTGGGAGAGTGGATGTAAGCTTGATCTAAGCCGAACCACTATAAATTCTGTATTTAATTTTCTCTTCCCTTAACCTTTAATTTGATTGTTGCGATGTTTTTCTATGTTTTGATAAAATCCAAAATATCTTATTTGAGTCTGAATTAATCTCAGAAGTCTGGCGTTAATTAGATCTTGTTTGAGAAAATAATTTTTATTATCTTTATTTTTGAAAATTAATTTTTACACCTATTCACCCCCTGTAGGTGGTAATACTAGCACTTTCAACTATGCGAATACGCGTCCTTGTGGTGTCAAAAAATACCTCCATGGAAAAGAAAAGCTCAACTTGGTGACGCATTAAAAACACTGTAACACAACCACCGCGATGCTTACTCAGACGAGAATGATTCACTTGGGTGAACATTGTCGAGCGGCGGGAATGGATTTATTTGCTTGTGATGCATGGATGCACTATTGAGAATGATAAAGCAAAAAAAATAGAATTGAGAAATTTTTAAGGTGCACCAGATGTGAATTATTGTTTTAGGAAATGAGACTTTGATACTAAATCAAGAATAATATTCTAGAAGAGAGATTTGATGAACTTTTGAATAATTCGATATATTAAAAAGAGTAAATGGGGAACAGGCTTAGATAGAAAAAATTAATTTAAATCAAATTAGATATGCATAATTAAAAAAGATATTAAGATAAGATAAATATTCTAAATATCTCTAAGATATATCTAAATATTTTAATATTACTAACAATTAATTTTACCAGAAGTGATAGAGATGCACTATTATTTACCAGAATCAACCTGTGTTTTGCTCTCCGTCCAACTATGGCAATTTAGAATCCATTAAAATCCGCACTTAAATAGAAAGCATATTTGTAAACTAAAACCTGGCATTTATGAATCATTTGATCATTTGTTGGTAGATAAATCAGATAATAAGAGAACTTCTCGCATTTGCTTAGAATCGCTTAAAGGAATCCCATTTTGAACATTTTGCATTTGCTTGCGATTTTGGGCTATCGTTCAGGATTGTTGCAATATCTTAAATCCATCTAAATAAGGTACGTGCAAGCTGTTAACACTCATAATTGATCCCGTTGGCACGTGCTTATCACGGGAGTGAGAAAAATATAATAATTGGGCAGAAATAGGCTATGGTCACGTGCATAACATATGGGCGATATCTGATGCATGCCGAACTATCAATGGACATAAAGGGCAGATATTCGGTGATCGATGATGAGATAAAGAAATGCCACGTGCCCAATTGCTGAAATATGGCAACGAATGGTTCGTAGTCGCCCATATGAACCTTGGTGGTAACTTTTCAATAGACACCTTGAAAACTATCCATGGCACCAAAATAGTTATCATCAAAGACGCACATTATTAAAAAAAAGAAGAAAAGAGATGCAATTGCTATTTGAAGACCTAGTCATGGAACATCATTGATAACTACACAATCCTCAAAACACGACTAGGACAATAATATGAAATATATGGGCAAAATGACCTCCGGGAATGAAGGAATGTGGACGAGCCAAGGGTAGTTGTTGGAGCAGACGCAATTGCCAAATGTTATCGTACCTTCACTATAAATACCACCAGTCATCCAATAAGAACCCCCAAAAAATCAATAAAAATGTTAACTGTTTATCTTTACTTTTCCCGCACTGCACTTTAATTTCTTAGCTATAGGTTTTAGATTATGGCCGTCGATTAGATTCCGGTGTGTTTCTCTATCCCGGTGCGTCATCATTGATTAAATTCCAAGGTTGTGTCATATATCTTCGTAGAGTGTTATTGATTAAATTCCGAAGTTACATTACACTATCCCTAACTTGTGTCGTCGATTGAATTCCAGCATAGTTCGAGAATGGACTTGTAACTTGTGAGCCTGGTCGCTAACTAAATTCTGACTCAACATAAAATTATACAGTACAGTTTGGATCAAAGAAGTTGAATTTCTTATTGCATGAGATATCCTATTTTTAACCACGAATCGATTTGAATACCGAACCACGGGGCGGTGGCTGGAGACCGAAGCTCCGTGCAGGTTCACGCCTAACGGGGCTTGGCCGATGATAGTGATACCCAGCGAAGTGGGGTATAGAGGCCAAACTTATAAGTCTCAGCGAAGTTCGGCATATAAACTAGCGACGGGCTTTCACTGAAGATAATGGGCTCCTACTAGAACAATGAAATAAACTTGGATCAGTATTCCGCACGAAAAGGAAAATCATAGATATTCAATTCAAAACTGTCTCTGAATTTTTTTATAAAAAACAAGTGGCATGTCCTTATACTAAGAAGCTATATACAGAAATTTTCACACATCATAATCTCATAAGCATTGTCGGAAAACTTTGATGAACAAGTAACTACTTCTATTTGTCAAAGGGCAAACAGATTGCCCTTAAATTTTTTCTAAACAAGTTACAGAGGGAAAAATCGGAACAATGTTACATGCTGGTAAAAGGTAAAAGACGTTTGTAACTATCCATAGTTACTGATGGTTTTGGTAATCAAGAGTTATCGATGCTTTAATTTCGTTGATCTTATAAGTGTCAGTACTTGTAATATAATGAAAATGAGATTGGACTTTTTTCTTGAATATCATTTGTTCGTATCAACATCATAATTCACATAGGAAAGTGCTTAATACTCCCCTCAAACGGGAAGAATCCACTTATATTGGTTCATGTAGTAGACCGAGATCCTGTATTTATAGTAGACCGAGATCCTGTATTTAATGCTTTAATCAAATATAAACAATTTGATACATGCGGATCTTTCTTCGGCACATTAACGAACATTAACGAGCATCATCAGAGTTAGCAATTGTTGCATTGAAAGTTCTTAATAATACACATACATATTCATATCCATATGCATAGAGGATATGTAGAAGATAAGGAAATAAAGACTATCCATTTAAATGTGCACCTTCACTTGCTTTCTCAGTGCTTGGATGTTGCTTTCGTGCAGATCAAGTTGGCCTAACTTCTTAGGACTAGATGAAGATTCCGGGCTCTGAGGACGACATTCGGGCAATTCAAACATTCCGGGCTCCGAGGACGACATTCAGGCCATTCAAACCATTTTAGTTCATCAGGAAGATAGATAGGATCTTGGAAAGAGTTATACACATTAATCATGATGAGCGTCCTCAACCTTCTCAAATTTGTGAGAGCATGAGCCCCTATGTATATCTTCTCTGGCTTGGGCAAGTTTAAAACTATCCACTGTAATTCATCTGTTACCTGTACTTATAGAATTTGCATTGCAATTAATATGCAAAATTAAATACTAAGAGAGCAAAATCAATGTCAACACTAGCAAATCTTACCAAACGCCTTGATAGAACACTACGAAAATCATCAAAAACCCATAACCTGCTACGTCTTCCGGGATCATTGGGACATTCTTGTCTAATGATATCCATGGCCATCAATTGAATCAAGTTACACATTCGTAGGGTCTCTGTCTCTTCAATTATCAAGGACTTCTCAACAAGAACTCTTGCTCCAATAAGAGGATCAAAGTCGTGGGAGTAAAGAACTTTCATAATATACTCTTTAGAGTGCCCCGTGAAGAAACAAGCAATATCAAGGAAGATTTCCTTTTTATCGCTTTCTAGTCCAACGTAACTCCACTTAAAAGCATCATTGATGATTTTGTTAGGAATATTGGCGAGATTATGCAATGTACTTTCCCACTCACATTCACTTCTACAACGCAGGAAATGACCCATTACCGTAAGTGCTAAAGGATGTCCATTAGCATAACACAAAACCCTATTCACAAGATCCCTCTTTATATTGTTCCTACTCAAAAAAGCCTCTGTAGTGAAAAGTTCAAAGGCATCATAATCCTCTAGAGGTTTAACTTCATAGATGTAATCTTTATCTATCCCATGAGAAGTTAACAAATGCTTATCTCTCGTTATAATAATGATCCTGCTTCCTTCACCAAACCACTCTGGCTCTCCGGCTAAAGCATGTAATTGTTCTTGTTCAGTAACATTGTCGAGAACAAGGAGAACTTTCTTGCGGCAAAGTCTATCTTGCATTAAATGCATACCTCTATGAACATTAGACACCGCTAATCCTTCTCCTTTTAATATTTCATACAACAACTGTTCTTGCAAAGCAACTAAATCCTTGGGACCTTCCAAAGCTTTGCGAATGTCTACCAAAAAACATGAACCCACAAATTGCCGAGAAATATTATCATATAGGGCTAAACCTAAAGTTGTCTTCCCTATGCCTCCCGGTCCCCATAATCCTATCATGCGAACACAATCATCAGACTCAAGTTTTAACATTGAATTAAGCTCTATCACTCGAGGATGTATGCCAACCAGATGCTTAGCAATCTGTAAGGGTCTTCGTTCAAGCTGCATAGAGATCTTGTTCACAATTTCTTTTATAAGCTCCGCTTCAACTCTGGAGGAAAAAAAAAAGGAAAAGTACTTGAGATATTGATTCAGCAATTCAAAGAAATGAT
The DNA here is from genome assembly GCA_014182575.1 of Eucalyptus decipiens. Lineage (NCBI taxonomy): Eukaryota > Viridiplantae > Streptophyta > Magnoliopsida > Myrtales > Myrtaceae > Eucalyptus > Eucalyptus decipiens. The sequence goes on from CM024616.1 coordinate 11,871,518, forward strand.
TAAGTTTCACGAAAACAAAGTGAGGATGTGATTCAGCATATATAAAACGGGGACAAAGTAGTGCATCACATCGATTAACACTTACTCATCATTCAAGTGCCACCCACACAAGTTACCAATGTCAGAAAGAGCCTTCCTCCATCTGGTCACTTTTTGTGAATACTTCCCAAATTTGGACTCATGCTTAGCCATAGCTCTCCCATAACTCCCTAACATCTTTTTCACTTCTCTTGGTTCCACTTTGTAAAACACCGGCAACACAATCAAGTCTTTCCGTACCTTGCACTCCTTGATTTTCACTAGCTCTTCCAAACACCACTCTGAAGAAGCATAATTCTTGGAGAAAATGATGATGGCAAAGTGTGATTCCTCAATCGCCTTCATAAGCGCCAGACGTATTTCCTCTCCTTTCCTCATTTCCTTGTTGTCGATATACGTGGATAAACCATATTGTTTTAGAGCTGTGTAGAGATGACTGAGGAAGTTTTTACGAACGTCGATGCCTCTAAAACTCAAGAAGATATCGTAATCCTTCTTATGTTTCAAAGAAGAAGAAGAAGCCATTAGAATTTGGCAAAACGAGGGAGGTGCTGGTGTGATTGATTGGAATTTTGGAAAATGAAGGTGCTGAAGGATGAAGCGAGATTTTAAAAGGTAAGCTACTCCATTGGCCCCCCACCAAATAAAGTACTTGGATGTGGCTTCCAGGAAATGGCATTCGCAATCAATGAGATTTTTGTTCCCTGTTGGATCTTCTCGGTAATTTCTTTACACCCAGAGGAATGACTTTCTTTTTCGGGGGGTCAACAAAGAAAGTTAGCGCCAGACTTATTTCCTCTCCTTTCCTCATTTCCTTGTTGTTGACATACGTGGATAAACCATTTTATTTTAGAGCTGTGTAGAGATGATTGAGGAAGTTTTTATGAACATCGATGCCTTTAAAACTCAAGAAAATATCGTAATTCTTCTTATGTTTCGAAGAAGAAGAAGCCATAAAACGAGGGAGGTGTTGGTGTGATTGCTTGGAATTTTGGAAAATGAAGGTGTTGAAGGACGAAACGAGATTTTAAAAGGTAAGCTACTCCATTGACCCCACCCCACTCCACTCCACCACCCCCCACCACCCCCCCAACCAAATAAAGTGCTTGGCTGTGGCTTCCAGGAAATGGCAGGCGCAATTAATGAGGTTTTGCTCCCCGTTGGATCTTCTCGGCATATTCTTTCTTGATACCCAGAGGCATGACTTTCTTTTTCGGGGTCAACAAAGAATGTCAGCGCCAGACTTATTTCCTCTTCTTTCCTCATTTCCTTGTTGTTGACATACGTGGATAAACCATTTTATTTTAGAGCTGTGTAGAGATGATTGAGGAAGTTTTTATGAACATCGATGCCTTTAAAACTCAAGAAAATATCGTAATTCTTCTTATGTTTCAAAGAAGAAGAAGAAGCCATTAGAATTTAGCAAAATGAGGGAGGTGCTGGTGTGATTGCTTGGAATTTTGGAAAATGAAGGTGCTGAAGGATGAAGCGAGATTTTAAAAGGTAAGCTCCTCCATTGGCCCCCACCAAATAAAGTACTTGGCTGTGGCTTCCAGGAAATGGCATTCGCAATCAATGAGATTTTTGTTCCCTGTTGGATCTTCTCGGTAATTTCTTTACACTCAGAGAGATGACTTTCTTTTTTGGGGGGGTCAACAAAGAATGTTAGCGCCAGAATTATTTCCTCTCCTTTCCTCATTTCCTTGTTGTTGACATACGTGGTAAACCATTTTATTTTAGAGCTGTGTAGAGATGATTGAGGAAGTTTTTATGAACATCGATGCCTTTAAAACTCAAGAAGATATCGTAATTCTTCTTATGTTTCAAAGAAGAAGAAGAAGCCATTGGAATTTGGCAAAATGAGGGAGGTTCTGGTGTGATTGCTTGGAATTTTGGAAAATGAAGATGCTGAAGGATGAAGCGAGATTTTAAAAGGTAAGCTGCTCCATTGGCCCCCACCAAATAAAGTACTTGGCTGTGGCTTCCAGGAAATGGCATTCACAATCAATGAGATTTTTGTTCCCTGTTGGATCTTCTCGGTAATTTCTTTACACCCAGAGGGATGACTTTCTTTTTCGGGGGGTTAACAAAATATATTATATTAATTTACAGCTTTGTGGACGAAGCAGATGAGAGCTGGGCTTGGTATTCAATGCCGGAGAACCGAGGTACCGCGGCACCGGGCTTAGCAAGCAAATGTCGCTAGCTTTATTTTGGTGGCTGTGACTCGAGAGGATAGCTTTCACATGCAAATCATTTTAAATACTTTTCACAAGATGTATTGCCATTAGTTATGCAAGTATAAAGATACTTGTGCTGATTTGAAAGAAGTGTTACTGATATGAGTATGTCTTCACCAATCGGTGTGTCACATTTTTATTTTAACTAGGCATTCTAGTTACAAATTGGATGAGGATTACCTTTTCCTTGCTCGGGCATGAAAATAGATCAAGCTTCTTCTTTTTTTTCTTTATTCTTTCAGTTGAAAGTAATGCAGTTGGTTCTAGTGTATAAATTCAAAGAAATGAGAAATTTTCTAGAAGAACACCTTTAAATGATTAATTGGCACGTGAATAGCTTATCTTCTATTACTTTGGAGTAAAGTGTCTTTTGCTCGACTAGGGTCTTATTCATTGGATGCTTTTTTTTAAAAAAATTCATATGCTTGGTGATTTCATTCCCTATCAAATCAAAGTGTGAATCATTTTCAAAAGCATTGGATACTTCATAGGAGAGTTTGCAAGAAAGACTTTGGCTAGGTGTGAAAGAACTAGGGGTGATCGGTTCCCAATTGTTCTAGTTTCCACCTAGAAACCGGGTGTGAAAGAACTAGGGGTGATAGGTTCCCAATTGATCTGGTTCCCACCTAGGAACTAAACCGATGAGATTGGTTCCTCAATTCCAGAACTGAGGTCCGAAACAACAAAGGCTGGAACTGGGGACCGACCGAAGGGATCACTCCAAGTCGGTTCCTGGGTGCTCCAATAGAACCGACCACTACTCATGCAAAAAATTTCAAACTACTTGAGCAAGCATCATTTCCCCTACCCTTAAGCTTCTCACTTTGTTTCTGCCAAAAGGCCCAAAATGGCGTGTTCAATGCTTGGTTTATAGGCAAACTCTCAAATGCTCTTTGAGTAGTTGATCAATATGGGACTCTTGGAGGCTTGGAGTAGGCACTTGCATGAGGGGCAGAAAGAGAGGGAGGAAAAGCGAGAGGGAGAGGTAAAGGGAGAGGGAGTGAGCGAGCAGCTGTCCCACATAAAGTATTAAGCAGAGACAATAAGCTATTGGTCTTTATAAATAGAGACGAACGAATGGACCACTTTTCAGTCTCTCGGTCGATTTCTTTTACTCTGTTGGTAGCGCGGCAGCATTGGGAAAAAGGGCCTTGAAATGGTGCTTTAGTTGGCCCAAATATTAAAAATTTAAGCATATTTTTAGGAAGTAAATTAAAGTTTTAAGATACTAGAAGTCGGTCATGATCTAGTTGATCGGTTCTGCCTTCGGAATTGGGAACCGGACCGAAAATTGTCAGTTCCATATTAATAGAACCAAGAACCGGACAGGCAACTTAGAGAACCAGACCCAACCGGACAATTCAGTCCAGTTCGGGCTGTTCTCGGTTTGGAAAGTTCCTTTTGCTCACCCCCAGAAAAAACACGGTCCATTTAGATTATTTAGTCCAAAAGAGGATTTCTGCATTTAGACTTTAACGAAGGACGGCACTTCAAAAGTTTAAAGTATCCACTAACGTGGAACATGGCAGGCATTGCATATAGAGTTTAGCTGATTTTGTTACTATCTGAATCAATGCTGCATGTGAATATCACTAATGTTAATCGAGCACAATAATTACACCGATCATTATGAATTTCATGTCATGTGATGATATCTCAACTGTTTTTTCTTTGTCTCTGTTGCTTAGTCCAAAACGCAAGGAAATGTTTGCTCTATCAGTTTCCTGCTAGCTTCCCTCCACGCGACTTCCCTCTGTAAAGAAAAAAGTTCAATTTGCTTTTGACGGGCAGGTGGCCTCCAGCACCTTGTTCCTTCTACATGCTCATATCTAGAGCGAATCCAAGGCTTGACTCCAATGGCTCATTTCCATTGCATTTTTTTATTCTTTTTTCATTAACTGAAATGGCTTGATCGTTACTACTCGGGAAAATTTTAAGTAAGGAGATGGAATAGAGTCATTTTATAAAAATGGGCCCAAGTTCACTATTCTCAAATAATTGCCTAAAATGACTAAATCGATCTCATATAAGAGCCAAAAACTCACTAGTCAATCAAATTTTTGATAGCCGGCGAGCATGCGATTGCTCCACTACATGGAACCTGGATATTTTTGTCTAAAAAAATTTGGTAGAAATTACAAACCCCAAAAACGAAGGCAAACCCACCCCTCCGGAAAAGTTTCCCTTCGTTTCATCACATCTTCTTCATTTCCTTCAAGTCTTCTTTTCTTTCCAAAGATGAAGACAGCTCAGGCGAGGCCTACCTCTTTGTTAGCCAGATACTTACATGCAACACAGGGGCCCACCCATGTAACACCACCTTGTTCCTTCTACATGCTCATATCTAGAGCGAATCCAAGGCATGACTCCAATGGCTCATTTCCATTGCATTTTTTATTTTTTTATTAACTGAACCAGCTTGATTGTTATTATTCGGGAAAATTTTAAATAAGGAGATGGAGTAGAGTTATTTTATAAAAAAAAGGGCCCAAACTTAATATTCTTAGGTAATTACTTAAAATGACTAAATCAATGTCACATAAGAGTCAAAGCTCGCTAGTCTAAATCAATCTCATGTAAGAGCCAAAGGTTGCTAGTTGGCCAAATTTTTTATAGCTGGTAAGTGTGTGATCGTTCCAGCAGACGAAACCTGGATATTTTTGTCGAAAAAAATTTGACAAGAATTACAAACCCCAAAACCAAAAGCAAACCCACCCCTGCCCCCAAAGGTTTCTTCCTTCGTTTCTTCACATCTTCTTCCTTCCTTTTGGTCCTCGTCTCTTTCCAAAGATGAAAACATAGCTCAAGCGAGGCCTACCTCTTTGTTAGTTAGACACTCACATGTAACCCAATGGCCCACCCATGTAACACCACCTTGTTCCTTCTACATACTCATATCTAGAGCGAATCCAAGGCTTGACTCCAGTGGCTTATTTCCATAGCATTTTTATTCTTTATTTTTTGTTATTAACTGAAATGGCTTGATTGTTATTATTCGCACAAATTTTAAATAAGGAGATGGAGTAGAGTCATTTTATAAAAAGGACCTAAACTGAATATTCTCAAATAAGTTGCCTAAATTGACTAAATTACTCTTACATGAGAGCCAAGGCTCGCTGGTTGACCAAATTTTTTATAGCCATCAAGTGTGTGATCGTTCCAACAGACGAAACCTAGATATTTTTGTCTAAAAGAATTTGATAAAAATTACAAACCTCAAAAGCAAAAGCAAACCCACCCTCCCAAACAAAGGTTTCTTCATTCGTCTTTTCACATCTTCTTCCTTTCCTTTTGGTCTTCGTTTCTTTCCAAAAATGAAGACAAAACTCAAGCACGGCCTACCTCTTTGTTAGTCAGACACTCACAGGTAACACCAGGGCCACCCATGTAACACCACATTGTTCCTTCTACATGCCCATATCTAGAGCGAATCTAAGGCTTGACTCCAGTGGTTCATTTCCATTGCATTTTTTATTCTTTCTTTCGTGATTAACTAAAACAGCTAACTTATTATTTGGGAAAATTTCAAATAAGATGATGGAGTAGAATCGTTTTATAAAAAAAGGGCCCAAACTGAATATTTTCAAATAATTGCCTAAAATGACTAAATCAATCTTACATAAGAGCCAAAGCTTGCTAGTTGGCTAGATTTTTTATAGCTAGCTATCGTGACCCGGCCCTCTCAAGGGGAAAAGGAAAGAGGAAGGTCAGGTTTAGAGACATTTGACTATGAAAGTTTCCTCACAGTTCGCAACCACAAAAGAACGTCATCACCTTACCTTTTGAGGACAAAACCAATTATGAGTTCACTCGATCACAATCATGACCTCTTCCAAACTCATACCTCGTGTGATAGCGAAAAGTGTTGTGATCGTACCCACACGGGCAACACACCCTGAAAGAGGAGGTTGGGTGTGGATATCAAATTTTGGGGTACCTTTACCATGGTAGTCCTCCCACTAGTACTATCTTCCTTATGGATGGCATCACTTCATCAATTAGGAGCTTTCCACAGTGTGTATGCTAAACCATGGCGAGCCTCATTGAGATGCATACCCCCCATGACGGGTTTGCTTGTTAACTTGTTGTTTAAGACAATCTAAAAAAATAAGACGGGAGTCGCCACTAGTCTCGTTTTTAAGGTTAGCTAGAAAATCCAATTGAAGGTAGGGAGTTGTCCCTCAATTTTTATGCAACTAGATATCTAGGTTTAAGGACTTGGGTTATACTAATATTTTTATTAACGCCCTTTCGGTACCTAATAGTATGTTGTGTTGCCTATGGTAATCAAACACGTTTCTATTTTTATTTTTTTTTCCCCGAAACAAAAAAAAAAAATTTTGTTCTGAGGAACAAAAATATTTTTTACCAAACAAGGCCTAAATGTCCCGAAGATGTCAGGATAAGCTTTGAATACCCCACTGTTGACCACGCATGGCATCATTCCTTTGCGTTATCCATAATAAATTTACTTTAAATTAATTTATTAATCATAAATAATTCTAAATTAGTATATGTGATAAATTTACACAAAAAATCTCAAATTGATACATTTACATTAAATTTATCCTCAATTAATTTTTGTTATAAAATGTCATTTGCTCGACATGAAGTGCGAGCATCTACCTAGACGACTTAGTAACATACAAATCCCAAGATCTCTAGGTGTAACTTGGGATCGAATCCATATGGAGTTCACATACATCAACAAGGTAGAACATTGTCGAAAAAAAAATGTTTTCGGGGTTCGTCAGTGTACTCTCCAACGGGTACACTTACACATAGCCGTCTTCCATAACTGTTATGCAGATAAATTACACTGGCGGAAGATTAGCAGATACGTATAGACTTAGCTAATCATATATCAGACACAAATCTTTCAATTGATTTAATAAAATTTCAAGTTTGCCTTTGGAAGCTTTCCAATGCATTTTTCACTATAAATTAGGACCGGATTACCTTTTAGTAAAAACTGAGGACTTACTTACATTTGAAAGGTTTAAGATTTTAAATTACACCTTATGCTAAAAGTTTAGGGCCTGATTATACCAATCTAGAAGTTTAGTACTCGATTGCATTCCATAAATAACATTTAGGACTTACAGTGCACTGTCGCCTGATGTCGCCAAACCAGAGTGTCTACATTGATTGCATCTTCTTCTTCGAACACAGACACTCAACCACATATTGATACCATGACAGCATACCATATGTGACCGTCACTCAGAAGATTCTCCATTTGATTTCGAAAAATTGCCAGTCTGCCCTAAATACGAAGCCAAACGTGGATCAGCCCGGTAGGGAAGACCAGTTCTAGCCCCCCAATTCCTTGCACCCGGCAGCCGCCTAGAGTTGATAAACCACGCGATGCAGAAAGAACAACTCAGAAGAGACTAATATGACAAATTTATGTGGTATTCCTATCTTAAATCTGATTAATTAAGTTTAGACACTCTTTTTAGGTAGCAACTTAATTCTCTCGTCACTTCATCACTTCAAAGGAAGAAAGTCTACTTACCACCGCGGCAGCAAATCCAAGCATATTTTTCGTGGGCATGTTCACACACAACGCTGAAATTGCGAAAATATAGTCCCCCAGTTACACCTAACAAATGAACTGATTGGGACAAAGCAGAAAATGGGGAAAACTTCTCTATTGATTGTACCGTAGTACTAAATTGAAACACGGCTTCCATTCGGTGATGATGGAGGAAGGTGGTTTGTGCAAGGCAACTACCGCCCGAGAGTCCGAGACTACTCAGATCGTGTTTGAACATCATATGTTTATGATCCTAATTACAAGGTATACTGATGTGTGGTTTATCTGGCCTTGGGCTCTCCCATCTCTATAACTAGCTTTTGGGAAGTAAGAAGAGAGTTCATAGTGTATTCTGAAATCATTAGCATAGAAGCGTCGGACCAAATCTGGTTGCATTTCCTGGACTGGTTTGCTTATAAGCATAGAGAAGTGACGTGGACAATGGCTAGAGGAAAAGTATAACCGGCATTTTCAAGAGTAGAGTTAACAAGATATCTGGCAACAGGTTTGAGAAAGAGATTCAGTTGGAGGCAGCTTTTTCACGATCGGTTGTGCAATTGATTGGTAGGTTCAATTTCATGATCCATTTTTTTACTTAGCGTCTTTCCACGATCCCAAAATTATTATCAGTAGATGGTGATAGTTGCAATTTACGGAATGCTGTTCTAGCATCTGTAACTGGCCAGAAACACAATAATAACACAGGAAGCAAGCTTCTTTGACATCGACTAGAGAAGCACATTACCGATGGAATGCACGTTGGTCTGGCTTCACTGGCATCCTTCTTTTGCTCCAAAGAACGCAATAGGCCATCGGCATCTTCTTCTCCCATCAGAGGGTTCTCTGCTGGACATACGGTTACAAGTAAGCATCAGTTGAAGGCATTCTCGCATAAGAGGGCCAAAAAGGAATGGCCGGAGTCCTAAACTTACCTTCTGATGACCTCTCCAGCATCAGGCATCCATGTTCTCCCAAGGTCACGATTGCGAATTTCAGTTTCGGTAATCTAAGGAGCATAAATATATGGGCACTAGGCAGAGATGGCGCCTCTGTCCATGCCTGTTGGTAAAAAAAAAAAAAAAATCATGTCGAGTTCGGAGTTCATTGACAAACCGAGCTGCCGGTAAGCACATACAATGAAAGCGGATAAAAGCTCCAATAAACGACTTGGACCCTTTATATCAGACAATATCGACCAGATTTAAATGTTCAACAGGTCAAGATTACCGGTTAAACTTACAGGAAAGCACCAGAGAAAACTCATGGAAGAAAGATATAGTATGAGTGAAACTCGCGATGTAGCGCGACAAGTTTCTTAGCAAAAGCATTCAGTAAACTAAACTCGGAAAAGTTTTCTTAATTATTTTTCTTAATAAACAATAATTAGTTAGTTAGATACCAGTTAGTTAGTTAGATGATTAACTTCTATATCATCTGGCCAAGAGTTCAAGGATCAATAACAGACGGACTTCCTTTTGATTGGTTCACCATTGGAAATTTAGTTGAAGATACGACGTAATGATAAGAAGATGAGAAAGTACTTAGTGATTAGATATCACCACGTCATGGGCTGACGCGGCATATACTTTTATACTAAAAGGCAACAAAAAAATTGACACGTGTCCATGACATGGCAGGTAGATAAAAAAATTAAATGGAATTCTTGTGATTTCTCTCTAATCTCCCTTCTCCGTCCACTAGGGGTGTGTTTTGTCCGGGTGGGCGATTCTCGACCTAGATCGGGAACCGCCCGCTAAGGGCTAGTTCCGAAAAGTTGGAATTGGGAACCACCCGTTAGTTACATGGATCCACTCGGCCAATCCAATTCCTAGGTGGATCCATGGAGCCGGTTTCATCAATAATAATATCATTTTCTAAACCCCGCTGTGAGTACTCTTCATATCAAATAATATACAAGAAACCGGAAGCTACAACAACTAGAAATCGGAACATAACATTGAAAGTGAAAGAAAGTAAAACAAATTATAAGTCAAAAGCCACAACGGCCATCAAGTTGATCACATGAGCTTCATACCATCTTAATGACACAAGTCCAAAAAATCAGACCAAACCAAATTTAGGTAGGTGGAACAAACTCATCAAGTAGAGTAAATTAGACAAGTTTATACTTCATAACAACGTAACAATCGCAACAATATTTGCCTAAAAGTTCATGACTTGTAAAGCTTGTGAACCCCAAGTTTTGAGCTCTTAAATTCCTGAAAGTAAAACAATAATAAGTAGATGAATGCACAACATCAGTAGAAATTGAACTCAAATAATTATTGAAAATCTCACCACATATATTTCTCTCACTTCAAGTTGTAAACTCTATGGACCGGTAATCTTCGTGTTAACACAATCCATATCTATCATGCATAGGATGCAGCGGCAGCCGACGAGGCGGATGCGGAAGCGGTGGCGGCGGCGCGGTTCGTCTGATGGCGGGCTCCGTCGTCCATCAAAGAGAGCGAAGGGGTGAGCAGCCAGGTGAGAGTCAAACGAAAAAATGGGGAGAGAGGGAAAGTCTCGTGCTCCGTTCAAATTTACCGTGGGAGAGGAGTATCTATCGTGGGGAGGGAAAGTTTTCTGGTGGGGCCCGGCAGAGGAGAGATTTGAACATTTTCTTTACCAAGGAAAGGAGTGCATGAGTGGACTCGTATGATACGATGCTGGAGTCAGAACTCCACCTAATATTTTATCGCCAATATTTTATCGTCGGGCAATCCAGACAAGTCCCACCAAATCCCACCTGCGTTTCCCAAGGCACAATCATCAATCCATTTGAGTTTCTTTTTTTTTTTTTTATCCTTCGAGAATGTGAAGAGAGATAATAAACTCTCTGTGCTCTGCTTAAACGTGGGCATGAATAAGCCCGCATGCAAAGAGAGCGTGCGGCACAGACGTACAACGATGCATTTCTCTAGCGATGGTGGAAGAGATCTGGAGGACATGATTGATGTTTTTGGGCATTGAAACGAGAGTAATTAAGAGATGAGAGAGCTCAGGGTGAAGTGAGAAGAGAGACTGTTTTGAGGAGGGAAGCACAATGCTAGGCTTTTTATAGTTTCTTTTCTTTTGTTTTCCATGATGCTTCCTTTGGTGGACCCTCATGATCTGACCTTTAATATTTTAGAGGATAAGTTTTATGCAAATAGTGAATAATAACTATTGGCAGGATCCATCCTGCAAACTCAATTAGAGAATAGCCATCGCATTGCTACGTTCAATCTGTTCTATTTCCATTATATAGATATGCCAATTTGACTTCTTCCATTCATCGAATTTGAACGTCACCTTAGGGAAGGGAATAGCGCATATTACCTTTCAAGTAAACTTAGACATTAAGATTATGACCAAAAAAGAAAAACAAAAAGCTCAAAAACAAAAAACTCAGACATTACGAGACAAATATCACCCTACCATCGCGTGGAGTATATTTGATTGATGTTGGAATAGAGAAAAAGTCGTCAGGCTTTTTTGGGAATTTTTCATGTAGCGAAAGAGTATACCAGACTACAAAAGTAATAAAACCAATCCATAAAAATAAAGATTGAAGTTCTATTAACAAATACGAATAGGGCATTTATTAAGTACATTTTACGATAATCAATTCAATTTTCGAGGCATTGGTCAAGCATAACCTAGTAATAGTCACTACATAGAATACCGTAAAATTTTCATGGTTTGTTAATACCCAAGAGCAAAATTTTGGGTATAGTGTGTCCGGTGGTGTTCGGGACAATTTTCACCCAACTCGAGTAGTCTATCTCAAAATTACAAAACTTGAACTCAATGTTACAAGAGAAGAAGCAAACTCCTGTACCATTTAGACCTACGCATTGTTGGAAAAGTCCTAAAGATTTGTCCGAGAGCGTATATGTCAAATCTCCAGGACCACCTGAAATTGCTAGCCACCGGCGGACTTCATAAAGGGCAAAGAAAGATTCAAAGACGTCCATTGCTTTGGTTTTTTGGGTCAACAAGTGGAGCATGCTTTAACAAGGAAGCACTGCTACCGGTAATTAAGTAAAGCTGAAATGAATCTGAATTCAGTAAAGCCAGCACGTTATTATCCATTTTCGTTGGTCCAACTTTGGTAGAGACACATAATAGACTCCCGTAATTATTTCTTGAACTTGAGAATAAATTAAGATACCCCACGGATACCATGCATTCACATTACATAGGTATGAAACCATCGGTGTTTAATCTCGATTGTAAATCATTTTTTCCCCTTCGTCACAACCGATTAAGAGGGCATACTGCCTATACCTACTAAACTAACCCCAAAGATCGATTCAAATGAAAATATAAAAAGGATGGACATTTAAACGAATCAATCGTCTCCTAATACAATTGGTTCGTGTTTTCTCAACAAATATTTTTCAACCAGTTTTTTTTCCCCTTAAAAGTAATTCTTGCTCATAAGATTCCACAAATCAGGTCAGACGTGACAATTGGAGGAGCTGATGAATAAAGAGTAGACGGCTCTTGCCTCTTTTTTTTTTTTTTTTTGAATAGCATTACTAGCCTACTAGGTAACGTTTATAGCAAATACACAATAAATCCAAAAGAGCATACAGAGGTTATTAACCCAATTCCTAAGGGGACAACCCTCAAAACCCTCTTTCGATTGGCCAACTTTGAGGAAGAAAAAGACGAACGTTGACCGGGTAAGTCTTGCTTTTATGCCGACCAAGTCAACAATGTCGACGGTCTGTGGGGGGAACGAAATGGCGCCATGATGACTCAGTTACGAGACTTGCGCTGCAAGGATCGCCTACGTGTTTCCCATTGAGTCATCCATCAATTGCTACAAAGCTTTGAATGGACAAAAACCAACCACGTACAGCATCAATTTTTGTCGATCTCTAGGATAACGTGCCGTTCCTGGAAAACCAAGAAAAGTTCTTTTCCTAAGCTTGGTGGTATGAAGACACAAAGCATGTAATGATTGAGCTCTTTGCCTAAGCTTAATTTCTAGTGATCTCTAAGATAACGTTATTTTATTTTTATTTTTTGGTAAGGATCTCTAAGATAACGTTCCTTTCGCCTAAAAAAAAGGCTCTTTTCTTAAGTTTGATCGTATAAAAAGACTAAACGGGAGATGATTAAGCTCTTTTCCTAAGCTTAATTTTGGTTGATCTCTAGAATAATGTTCCTTCCGTGAAAAACGAAAAAAATCTCGTTCCCCAACTTCGATCGAATAAAGAGACAAAACATGACCCTGAGCGCATTTTCTAAGCTTAATTTTTGTTGATCTCTAGAATAATGTTTCTTTCTCGAAAAAAGAAGAAAATCTATTTTCCTAACTTTAACCCAATAAAGAGCAAAACATGAGATGATCCCCCCCTTTCCCCAAAGCAAAGTCTTGAAAATTTTGGCTGATTATTTTAAAACTCTCCAAGCCATCGACAAAGATATGTGAGATCAGGTTGTATTTGAGTAAATTGAAAATAAGTCCGATCTAAATTGATCCTATTTTTATTGTAGTGCAACTTTAGCGATCCATATTCGGCCCGAACCGGATCCGACTCGTATTACTTTAGGGTCATCAAGTGAACACGTTACTTGGATAAAATATTCTTTCAAGTAAGAAAAAAGTAAACAAAATGAAATGACGTTAGTAAATAAAATAATTTTTTTCTAAAAAAAATAGAACTTGAAAAAGCTTATATAGAACTAAAAAGTCTGCATGTGTTATGATGACACATACTCTCAACGTATGCTTTATTGATCCAAGTCAATTAAATCCTTTTCCGATAATTTGCGTCAAATTCCACGGCCTAATTATCCCCTCAAAAATTCGTTGACTAGAATGGGATCGACGATCTACTTCCATCACGGGCGATGGCCATCTTCAATCTGGGAGGATCTAAAGCCGCCGGAGAATCACCCAAGGCTTGGGCGATACTTGACAGTGGCTTTTTCTTGAACCCACTAAAACCCATCATTAATTAGACTTGGTTCCATTAGACCCATTCTGAGCAATTTTTAAAATCTTAAGCAGCTCATATATCATCCAAACCATTAAATATGAATTAAAATATGGGTGCATGACTCATTTTGCCACCATTCTCAATTTATTCCTTTCTCATCTCTTGAGAAAGGAAATTGAGATATTGTGAAATAATATCTATTTAGAAAATTAACCTAATATTGGTTGTGGGCTCTCAAGAGATTTATTAGCTATAGTTTAAAGTTAGAACTCGCATGATAATCATTTTGTTTTTCTATTTTTCTCTTTTTATGTTCCCAGTAGGTTTAAAACAGAAATTCATTTGGTAATGTAATTTTATTTTATTTTATTTTTGGAACAGATTTTAATTCCAAAAATAAATTTGGAATAAAAATCAGTGGCTAAAATTTTTAATTTTTATATTTATGAAATATGAGTGAAAAATGAAAATTTTTCTAATCGTTCATTCTTCTCACAAGCCACCATTCACTTGCTGTCCGTTGCTTCCCGTGGGATGATGGACGCCCACTGCTAGCCACCGGTCGCCCATTGCCTGCTGCCGAACACTTGTGCTCACCGCCCACCTCCCCACCTCCCCACCTACGGCTGCCTCCAACCACCATTTGTAATAGAGAAATTTTGTATCGTTATCAAATGAATTTTTATTTCAGAAACAGAAATTTTGTTAGGTTATCAAATGTGTATTTTTGCTCGAAAACTCGTCCAGTGAATAGAAATAGAAAAAATAATTTTTAGCTAAAAATTGATTCCCGAAACAGAATAGTTATCATTCATGCCTTAAGTTTTCCTTTTGATTCGCTTTATTTATCACGGAAGTAATATTTGTGAAAAAGAGAGGAAAGATATCGTGTGTGCTATGTAATTTGCATGTATAGAACCAGGTACCAGAAGCACCATATCATATCTCGATCTTTAGAAGACCAAAGCAACTTTTCTTTGGGGAGAGGAGAGGAGACGGATCTTTTATCTTCGTTAACGGAGAAGCTAAAGCGCACCTTCTCGGATATCCAATGCATTTGGACTGCTTCGCTATGGGCCAAGGCGGGTGGGACGTATGGATTGGACGTGTGTTCTTTCTAAGCCTACTAGAAATCATCAAGAATTCGCTTTGCTCGGCCACCCTGGCCAACCCGCTCACGGTGGGGGGTTGGCCAGGCCTCTTCATTTCCCTGAACCCAGCCTAGTATACTAGGAGAAGGGCTTCACGGGGATTTGAGGTGGGCTCCCCTCCCTTTGGAGGGGTTGGCGGGGAAGCCCAATGGTGACTTTATCCCGTAATCCCAGTTAAACCCATGTAAATGGGGCTAACTGGGCACCCTAGGATGCCCGATTCAGGGTGAAACAGTTTAAGAACATGCTTAGGTCCAACGTGTGTTCTTTCTATGCCTACTAGAAATCATCAAGAATTCGCTTTGCTCTATTAGACCCATTCCAACCTATATTTTAACATCCCAATTAAATTAAATTCGAGTTAAAATATGGGTCCATAACCCATTTTTCTACCTCTAATTACGAGAGACGAAACGTCTTCTTATTCTTTTTTTTTTCTTTTTTTTCTGTATGTCGTAAAGCATAATTCTCCCACTTGCCCCTCCCTGATGTATAGTGTACATCCATGTCATCCGATTAAAATGCTTTTGTCCTAACTTAAATGAATATGTCATGTTGAGGTCCATGCTTACGGTGATTATGGTCACTCATCACTGATTAGGTGATCAACTTTCACGTTGAAGATCGGATTAGCTTGATCTATTGGGGCTTGTACAGCAGACAAATGACTTGATGCTAGAATCGGCAACAACATTTAAGGGGAGAATTACCAAAAAGGTCATAAATATATTGCAATTGTGACAATTCAGTCCTAAACTTTTTTTTTTTAGCCAATTTAGTCTTAAACCTTTTACAATTGTGCCGTTTAGTTCATCCGGCCAAAATTGGCTAGGCGACACGACATGGACACCGGCCGTCCGGCAAAAGCTGACATGGCAATTTTTTTATTTTTTATTTTTAAATTTTTTAGAAATTTTAAATATTTTTTTAATTTTTTAATTCATTTTCTTTTCACCTTCTCCTTCCTCTCGGCCGGCGAGGCCCCACCGGAAGCGGCAAGGTTGGCCTTGCCGTCGCTGGGCAAGGCCTCGCTAGATCTAGGGAGGATGGGCCTCGTCCAGTGATGGCGAGGTCAACCTCACCCAGCCATGGCGAGGGCCAAGCCTCGCCAGATCCAAGGCGAGGGTCGACCTTGATAACGTTCTTAGTCAGCAATCTTATCTCTTGTATCTAATTTAAGATAATTGTTATCATAATTTATTTGCTTGCCTTAAGCATCCTCAATCATCCTTAATTTAGGGCTCTTGTAATATCTTTATATACAGTCTGTACAAGAGAGATCATAATACAATAAACAAAAACTACGATTTCTTTATGGTATCAGAGTTGCATTTGGCGTAATTTGCCTTACGATCCTCAAATCTCATTCTCCTCTCATTCTTCATCGACTTTCTTCTTCCCAAAGAAAATGTCGACAAGCTTTAATCCATCATCTCGGTCATCTTCATCTATTGCATCTCCCTCACTTGTTATCTCAAACATATCCAACTTGATACCCATCAAACTGAACAACTCAAACTATCTTCTTTAGCGTTCTCTTTTCAAACCAATTCTCAAAGGTCATAATCTCATGTCTTACATTGATGGAACCTCCCAAGCGCCTGCTTCAATTGACGAAAATTACAATACATGGATCAAAAAAGAGTAGATGCTACTCTCCTGGATCAACGCTACTCTGTCTGAATCTGCACTTCCATATGTAGTTGGCACTACATCTGCAAAAGCCGCGTGGGATGTCCTTGCTCGTCGCTATGCCTCTCTCACTCCTGCTCATGTAATGTCTCTAAAAAGACAATTACATCACCTCAAGAAGGGCAACCTCACCATGCAAGAATATCTCCAACAATTCAAAACTTTAGCTGATAAACTCGCAATTTGCAAATCTCCAGTAAGTGATGATGATCTCCTAATTTGCATTCTCGATGGATTGCCTGCTGCTTACCGCTCCTTTGCATCCTCTATTCGTGTTCGTGCTCATCAAACTTTCACCACTATTGAAGATTTACACAATCTTCTACTCTATGAAGTTAAGCATCACTAATGATTCATTATCTAAAACTACTACTGCCTTCATTGCAAACCGGCAACCTCGAACTCTTTCTCCTGTGCAGCACTTATTCACACCTCGTCTCTACAGGGGTGGCACTGATTATAGGGGACGCAGCAGGGGTCATTCCAATCAAGTCAAACTTCTCCCTACTCCATCATTACGACCTCAAGGTCGTCAACTGAATACTGGCCAGCTAATCTGTCAGATCTGCAATAGACATGGCCATAGTGCCATTGACTGCTATCATCACATAAACTATGCATACCACGATCACAATCCTCCTGAAAAACTTGTTGTCATGGCTATTGCACCTCCTACTGACGATAGCACTTGGTATACTGATACTGGCACCGACCATCATATTACAGCCGATCTGGGTAATCTCTCCATTTCCACTCCCTATAGTGGTTCTAATGAAGTTCAAGTTGGAAATGGTTAAGGTTTGTCTATTACTCATGTTGGTTCCACTTCTCTCTCACATCTCATTTCCTCTATGCATTTAACTAATATACTTCGATATCCTCTAGCGTCTGCCAATTTAATTTCAGTTAGTTGTTTTGCTAAAGACAATAATTGCTATTTTCTATTTGATGATTCTCAATTTTTTTGTGAAGGACAAGCTAACAAAGCAAATTCTACACCACGATTGGACTGAGAACGGGCTTTATCTTATGCAGTTCCCCAAACCTTGCTTCAAACCTCAAGTTTCATTTTCTTGCCGTATCAACTCCTCCACCTGGCATCATCGTCTTGGCCACCCTTCTGCAGCTATTCAACATCTTATTTTTAAACAGCTTCAAATATCAAATAAGCATGACAATTGTCTCTGTTCTGCATGTCAGTTAGGCAAAAGTTGCAAGTTACTATTTTCATTGTCTCACAAGCGCACTCAATTTCCATTTGAACTGATTTATTGTGATGTATGAGGACCAGCCCCAGTTTCTTCTATTTCAAAATTCTCTTATTATGTACTGTTTATTGATGACTTATCTCGTTACAGCTAGATATTTCCTATGCGCCATAAATCTGTTTTTTACAAAAATTTTATGGCTTTCAAACCGCAAGTTGAAAATCAATTTAACCATTAAATTAAATTTTTCCGCTCCAATGCTAGTGGCGAATTCACCAGTGATGCACTTGAATCTTATTTTCATACTCATGGCATTCATCATCAATTTTCCTACTCACATACACCTGAACAAAATGGTGTCATTGAGCGAAAACATCGTCACGTGGTTGAAACTGGTCTCACCCTTCTAGCTCAAGTTGGTATGCCCTCTCACTTTTGGTTTGAAGCCTTTAATACAGCTGTATATCTCATCAACCACATGCCTATTATTTCTCAAATTTCCCCATTTCAACAATTATTTTAACAAATTCCTGATTATTCTCATTTACGAGCCTTTGGATGCCTTTGTTATCTCTGGCTCCGTCCCTATTGTTCTAACAAATTGGAGTTCTGCTCTTCTTCGTGTTGTTTTCTAGACTATAGTACCTCTCATAAGGGTACTGCTGTTATGACATGCAAAGTCACCGAATTTACATATCTCGTCATGTCAAATTTGATGAATTTGTTTATTTGTTTATCACAAACTCTAACTCTCCAAAATCTCCTACCACTTTACCCTCACTTGGTCCTATCTCCATCTGGCTACCATCAACCTCCGCCCCCACGGATACCACATGGGTTGAGCCTACCATTAGCCTGCCGACAGTGTTGCCTCTACTTCGCTAACTATAGATGAACCCCAATCTGTACCACCTACCACCATACCACCCCCTCCCCCACCACCTCCCATCTGCACTCATCCCATGATCATACGTTCTCAACATGGTATTTTCAAACCAAAAACCTTTACTTCTCATTATCCTATTGCTTTATCTTTTTCTCTTTCCTTAGAGCCGACGTGCTACACTCAAGCCTCCAAATCACCTGAATGGCGAAAAGCTATGGATGAGGAATTTAATTCCTTACAAGAACAACACACTTGGTCCCTTGTGCCATTTAATCCAACCATGAACATTGTCGGCTGCAAATGGGTTTATTAGATAAATTTCCCCATTTCAACAATTGTTTCAACAAATTCCTGATTATTCTCATTTACGAGCCTTTGGATGCCTTTGTTATCTCTGGCTCTGTCCCTATTGTTCTAACAAATTGGAGTTCTGCTCTTCTTCGTGTTGTTTTCTAGACTATAGTACCTTTCATAAAGGGTACTGCTGTTATGACATGCAAAGTCACCGAGTTTACATATCTCGTCATGTCAAATTTGATGAATCTGTTTATTTGTTTATTACAAACTCTAACTCTCCAAAATCTCCTACCACTTTACCCTCACTTGGTCCTATCTCCATCTAGCTACCATCAACCTCCGCCCTCACGGATACCTCATGGGTTGAGCCTACCATTAGCCTGCTGACAGTGTTGCCTCTACTTCGCTAACTATAGATGAACCCCAATCTGTACCACCTACCACCATACCACCCCTCCCCCACCACCTCCCACCTGCACTCATCCCATGATCATACGTTCTCAATATGGTATTTTCAAACCAAAAACCTTTACTTCTCATTATCCTATTGCTTTATCTTTTTCTCTTTCCTTAGAGCCGACGTGCTACACTCAAGCCTCCAAATCACCTGAATGGCGAAAAGCTATGGATGAGGAATTTAATTCCTTACAAGAACAACACACTTGGTCCCTTGTGCCATTTAATCCAACCATGAACATTGTCGGCTGCAAATGGGTTTATTAGATAAAACAAAACCTAGACGGCGCCATCAGTCACTACAAAGCTCGCACCGTAGTGAAAGGATTTCACCAACAACTTGGTATTGACTTTGTGGACACTTTTAGTCCTGTTGTAAAGCATACTACTATTCGGGTCATTCTCACGTTGGCGGTCACTTATGGATGGACGATTCAACAACTTGATGTCGAATGTGCATTTTTATACGGTGATATCCAGGAAACTGTATGTATGACTCAACCACCAGGCTATGTTGATCATGCTGCTCCTCATTCTGTTTGCTTAATGCACAAATCCATCTATGGTCTACGGCAAGCACCTCGCGCTTGGTTTGAAAAATTCACAGCTCGGCTAGAAGACATTGGTTTTTCAACCACTATCTCGGATCCGTCCCTCTTCATTTACAGTCATGGCTATATCATTATCTATCTCTTATCATATGTTGATGACATTATTTTAACAGGAAATAATTCCAAAGCTATGTCTACTATTGTTGAGGAACTTCGCCACTTATTCAAGATTAAGGACTTAGGCCCTTTGACTTATTTCTTGGGCATTTAGCTTGTTTGAGGAAGCCCCCATCATATCTTCCTTAATTAGGCAAAGTATATTCATGACCTCTTATATCGCACCAATATGCTGGACCACAAGCCTGTTTCCAGCCCGGCTACCTCGAATAAACTCGGTCATTCAAGCAATGACCCTGTCTTAGATCCTACACTA
Source organism: Eucalyptus decipiens (assembly GCA_014182575.1). NCBI lineage: Eukaryota > Viridiplantae > Streptophyta > Magnoliopsida > Myrtales > Myrtaceae > Eucalyptus > Eucalyptus decipiens. The sequence continues at coordinate 11,891,952 of CM024616.1, forward strand.
TATAGGAGTGCTGTTGGAGCACTTCAATATGTTACTCTCAGTCGTCCTGGCGTTAGCTATGCTGTTAATCAGGCTTTGCCAATTTCTCAAAGCACCTAAAGAACACCATTGGTGTTCTGTAAAGTGTATCTTTCGCTATTTGGAAGGCACAATCTCTTATGGCATGCAAATTCAGCCAGGTCCTATTTCTTTACATGCCTATTGTGATGCTGACTGGGCTGGCAGTCCCAATGATTATCGCTCTACTAGTGGCTATTGTTTATTTCTCGGGGCCAACCCTGTTTCTTGGAGTGCAAAGAAGCAACCTACTATTGCACGTTCTTCTACAGAGGCCAAGTATCGTTGTCTTGCTCAAACAGCTGCTGAAATTCAATGGCTCCTCTCTCTTCTCCAAGAATTATGAATCTCGTTCCCATGCGCTCCCGTATTGTGGTGCGACAATATCTCTGCCATTGCTCTAACTCGAAATCCAGTTTTTCATAGTCGCACTAAACACATTGAAATAGATTATTATTATTATGTTCATGAATTGGTGGGTTGCCAGTTACTTGACATCCATTACATCAACACCTGTGATCAAATCGTGGACATCTTCAGCAAAGGACTGTCATCAGCACAGGTTCATCTTTTACGATCCAAGCTTCACATTGTTGACAATGCTTCGTTTGCGGGAGGGTGATAACGTTTTCTAGTCAGCAATCTTATCTCTTGTATCTAATTTAAGATATTGTTGATATTGTTCTTATAATTTCTCTACTTGCATTAAGCATTCTCAATCATCCCTAATTTAGGGCTCTTGTAATATCTTTATATACCGTATGTACAAGAGAGATCATAATACAATAAACAAAAACTACGATTTCTTTAGGCCTCACCCAGCCAAGGCGACAATCGACCTTGCCAGTGGCCGGCGAGGCTCCTTACCCATGGACGGTGAGGCTCGACCTTACCTTGGTTGGGCGAGGCTGAGTCTCGCCAGATTTGGCGACGGTGGCCTTGCCGTCGCTAGGCAAGGCTTGCCTTCGCCAATGGCCCAGTGGGGACGAGCCTCGCCACTAGCCAGCAAGGCTGACCTCGGCGACCCTCACCTCTAGCCGACGTTGGTCGGCCAGAGGAAAGAGAAGATGAAAAAAGAAAGAATTAAAAAAATTCCAAAAATATTTTAAAATTCCAAAAAAATAATATATATATTAAAAATTGCCATGTCAGCTTTCGCTGGACGGTCGGCGTCCACGTCAGCACTAGCCAGCCAATTTTGGTCAGATGGACTAAATTAGCACAATTGTAAAAGGTTTAGGACTAAATTGGCTAAAAAAAAGTTTAGAATTGAATTGGCACAATTGCAATAGGTTTAAGACTTTTTCGGTAATTCTCCCACATTTAAGCACTCACCAATGAAATAATGAATAAAGGTACTACATTTAAGGTCTAAGAAAAGCAATGACTAGCTAAGCACGTGAAATGTTATCGAAATTCATTAAGAAAGAGAAAGAATCGAACTTGTTATAGATATATGACATTATTACGTAAAACAAAGCAATCACATTAACAGTTCCAAATTAATTCAAAATAGGCAATTCTTATACCAACTCTCCACCAGTTGGTGTGCATACCTGCATGATACATCGAGTGGAGAGGCTTTCCAAGTGCAAGTATCTTGCTAGGGTTACGGGATCACTTTCAGGCTTTCAAATAACTATAGCTCTAATCAAAGACTATAGCAATTGTGACACTAATGATATCACTGAAAAGGGTTGCTAGCTGATCACCTTCTCCGGTGTGTCTATTCCCTCAAAAACAAGAATATGCAGTCCTTGGAAAGGGCCAGGGAATATATATTCCATGCACTTATGAATAAATTTAGTTTTCATTTTCAAAAATGAAATTGCATTCCTACACGTAATTGAATTTGAAATTAGTTGATATTGCTAAGATATGAATTATATTTATGTTAAATTAGACTCATCAATTATAGTTGAATATTGTTAACCAATAGTACAAAGGAATGAACAGAGAAATTCTGATAAACTAAATAAAAACAAGGTCTTCGAATAGCTATTTGCAGGATCCACCCTGCAAACCAAAGTGGAGAATTATCCTTGCTTTGCCACTCTCACTCTGTTCTGTTCCCATCAAATAGATAAAGACATTGTAACTTCTTCCATCCATCGAATTTGTCATCGCTTTGGGAAAGGCATTAGCACCCGGCTCCTTTCAAGTAGACTCGGACATTAGTCCCATTAGGACAAAAAAGTGCCCCTGACAGCGGGTGGACCTCACTTTGGATAAAAAAGAATCAAAATGAAGGAACAACGCACATGAAAAGTCATTAGGCTCTCTTGAGGTTTTCTAAGGTATTGATTCGAAATCAATAGCCCACCGAATTACAAAGGCAGTTGAAATTAATTCATAATAAAGGTTGAATTTTTGTTAATGAGTGTCTCATGTCATTTGAAGGCATTGATTGCACATAACACGGGATCAATCAATACATCAAATACTGTAAATTTTCCTTGAAGGGTTTGTTAACAAGCCCGATAGGGCACTCTTTAATAAAATCCTAAAAATCTCCTTTTGCGTAAATTGGACTAATTAATGTCCAGAGTGACTTTCGTGCACCTCAATTAATCCACCTCTTGAGGCGATTTTAAGGACACACGCTTTGATATCGGCTTGGTGCATTTGCGACATTACTCGTGAAGAGCTCCTAGTAAGGCTTGAACTTACGCAAATTCCCATATCATCTAGCCCATTAGAGATTATTCCAACAGTGCGTGTGTAAATATCGAGGAGTGTGAATTTTCCATCCACTTACGAACTTACGCAAATTCCCACATCTCTAGGTGTAACTCGATATCGGATCCATATAAATCTCACATCCATCAACAAGGTGCAACATTGTCAGAAAAAAAAAATGTTGTTGGGGTTCGTCGTCGTACTCTCCAACAGGTACACACAGAGCCATCTTCCATAACTGATTAGCAGACATATAGACTTGATGTCCATGAAAACTCGATCAGGAAACTACAAAGCAGTTCCCAAACGCACCCTTCCTATCCTATGTTTCATTCTTTGTGGTTGTTTAAGAGAAGAAGCGAAGAAAAAAAAATATAAGTCAGAGCCAGGACAGAGTCGAAACATGAAGATTTTCATTTCTTACAAGCAATGATAGATTCACACAACTTATCACCACGAACTACAGTAACGAAATCAGTAAGAAAGAAGTCTTCGCCGGGAAAAAGGAAACTTGCACCACAAGTCCTGAAACCTTAATACGGAATGCAATTATGTTATAAATTTTTCAATTGGCTCAATCAATACCTCAACCCATCACTTGGTTCAACTAAATCCTCAACCTTTATCCCAAAAAGAAAAAGAAAAAAAGTAGGTCCTGAGATTGTGTTGAAAAGTGCAAGCTAGGGGTGCCACATAAGCACTTATTGAGTGAACAACCTTAGGTATTGTTCACCGAAAAGTTTGATTATGCTTTTGGAAGAAGTTTTAGGACTTAACTGAACCGGTTAAAAGATTTAGAAGTTGATTGCATTCCATACACAACATTAAGGACTTTCAATGCGCTCTCCCCTCCAAGAAGAGAATACCTTGCAAAAACCACCAACGTGATATTGCCAAGGAAAGTGTAGCAAAAACTAAATCTTATGTAGGAATGCAAAAAGGTTCCAAATCTTTCAATTGGTTTAACCAAACTATATAATTTATCATAGCGCAATTAAGTCTTTATGGGGAACACTTCAAGTTTGTCTTTGGCAGCTTTCGATTGCATTCCCTAAAAGTTCAGGACCTAATTACATTTTAGTAGAAGTTTAGGACTTGATTACATTTATTGAAAGGTTTAAGATTTAAATTACACTTTCTGTTAAAAGTTTAGGTCTTGATTATACCAATCTAGAAGTTTAGTACTTGATTGCATTCCATAAATAAGGTATAGGACTTACGGTGCACTGTCACCTGATATCACCAAAACAGAAGTGTCTGCATTGGTCGCATCTCCTTCTTCAAACACAGATAATAAATCAAATGTCGATACCATGTCGGCCGCTACTTGATGTGACCGTTACATGGGATTCTCCGTTTGATTTCACAGAATTGCTAGTTTGTTCTAAAAACGAAGCCAAACATGGATCGGTCCAGCGGGGAAGACCGGTTCTAGCCCCAATTCCTTGCACGCAGCAGCCGCCTAGAGTTGAAAAACCGCGTGATGCAAAAGAACAACTCAGAAGAGACTAATATGACAAAAATTATGTGATATTCCTATCTTTAATCTGATAACTAAGTTTAGACACTCTGTTTAGGTAGCAACTGTAATTCTCTCATCACTTCATCAATTCGAAGGAAGAAAGTCTACTTACCACTGTGGCAGCGAATGGAAGCATCGTTTCCGGGGGCATGTTCGTACACAGCGCTGCAATTACGAGAACAAAAGTCAAGGACGTCAAGGACTTAATCTGAGAGAACCGATGCATCAGCACATTGATAGGTTGATGTGGTGTGTAAAGCGGTATCTCGCTCTCCCATATGATACAGGGTCTTATGATTGACGGTTAAATGTCTTGCGATATGGAGCATGCGACCTTCTGTCCAGTTTCTGATGGATAAGTAATTCGCAACTTAAAGGTTGAGGCCGGAGTCCTGAACTTACCTTCTGATGATCTCTCCAGCATCAGGCATCCATGTTCCCCCAAGGTCACGATTGCGAATTTCAGTTTTGGTAATCTAAGAAGCATGGATATAAGGGCACTAGGCAGAGATGGTGCCTCCGTCCATGCCCGTTGTACAGAAAAATCATGTCCAGTTCGGACTTCATTGACAAACCGAGCAGCCAGTAAGCACATACAACGAAAGCGGACAAAAAGCTCCAATAAACGACCCAGGCCCTTTTATATCAGACAGTGTTGATCAAATTTAGAAGTTCAACAGGTCAAGGATATAGTTAGCTTATAGCAAAAGCATCAGTGATGGCCGCTAAGTAGAGCGACAAGTTTCTTAGCAAAAGCACTCAGTAAACTAAACTCAGAAAAGTTTTTTTAATAAACAATAATTTGTTAGGCAGATATCGGCTATTATTTCCGGGCAGACGATTAACTCCTGTATCATCTGGTCAAGAGTTCAAGAATCAATAACAGACAGGACTTGCTTATGGTTGGTTTACCTGTGGAAATTTAGCAGAACATACAACGTAATCGGATAAATCAAGAAGATCATCCAGTCCCGGTCTTTTCCTTTCTGCATCAAGGAGAATGGGTATATTTTGCTTTGCTGCCTGCATTGACAAATGAGATGTAGTCTCAGAATATGCGTGTTCAATGAGATAAGTTAATGAACTCCCACTCAGTTCTGGACGAGGGTCACCGGCCCTTGCTGAGGCCCCGGCAACCCCCCCTTGGCCCTTTCCAGCCTTGATGGGTTGGTGGCAGCCAGGCCCTGCCACCAGTTTTAATTTTCTTTGTTGCATTATTATTATTTTTTTTATATCTAGTTTGATTAAGATTTTGGTTAAAAGATACGATTTAGCCCAAACCGACATCGTTTTAGTCTTATCTTTCATTTTTTGGCAAGTTCAATGCTATGTAAAAGAGAATGAGTGTTATGTCGGCATTTTCCATTAACCAAGTTGGACGAAATTAATAGAAGGATTTGATTGTACCACTTCGACAAGCTTTATGTATTGCATTTTTATAAATTTAATGACTTAATTGCACTTTGGCTATAAGTTTTAGAATTTTCAGTATGTTTATCCCAATCAAATAAAATGACCATACCTCTTGGCCAACGAGTATTGCAGCATCTGTGTTTCTTGCATCAAAGTAGACCAAATTTGCTCCTTTGAGTGCAGATTTTAAGTCCGAGGAAACGTCAGCCGGTTCCATGAGAGGGAATCCCGGTGTAAATATGCAAGTACGTGTTCTCCTGAAGGTCTCATCAAAGTTAATAGCCATATGTAAAGGCTGGACATTATGTCTGATATAGCTAGAACGAGTACCTAGAGGGGGGTGAATAGGTATAAAACGATTTCTACTTAAATCACACAATACTAGACAATAGATGGATATAAACAGCAATCAAAAGACTGAGAGAAGGGATAAGAGAATTGAACACAATGATTATAGTGGTTCGGCTTTAGTTTAAGCCTACGTCCACTCTTCCGCACTGACAGCCTATTGGCTGGATTCCACTATGAACAAAGAAGTGTTACAGCATTGTTCTTCCTTGATTCAGTGATATAGATGATCTACCACACTTGCTCAAGATACCACTAAGTATAAACACTCTTTTGTGTATACAATTTTGCTCAGAATGAATCGACTGAATATCAAGGAACTTCAGACTCTGGAATTCGTCTATCGAGCATGCACTGAAATAGCTTGAACGTCTTCCTTTTATACTCCTTCATGCCATCATACCCGTTGGCACTTACCAAAGGAATTCCTCCAATCTACCCGTTGGACGGAATCAATTAAGGAGATCTTTCGAGCTATTAAAGGAACTTGACGATAGCCCATCAATCTGTTTGCCCATACAACCGGGATCTTGGTTTCCAAGAATATAACTTTCCAAGATTACTTCGTCAATCATCGAATCTTTGAATAGAAAGAATCCGTTAGCTTAACCCACCAGGGATATCTTCTCCGGAGAATAGGACTATCTCCTTAACCAAACACCTAGGTTACGGATAGCCTTTCGACACTTTGGATTAGAAAACTGTCAATGAGAATATCTTTAAGTCTTGAGTCTTGAGTCTTGAGTCTTGATGTCCAACTGTCTTCAGACTCTAAACTGAAAGACTATAAAGGTTCAGACTAGATTGAAAGAAACGTTTTGTCAGCTTCAAAATATTCTGCGGGATTTCTCAAACAATCTCCCCCTTTTGATGGTGACAAAACTTTCTTGTAGATTTGAATAGCTTTGACCTGCAAAATATTACTCAAGTAATATGGTTATCTCATAAGAACTAATAAAGAACAACCGACTCTGCATCCACAAGAAGATTGGTTAGTCCTTCACAAGTAAAAACATATAACAATACTTGATGTAACTGCAAGCATTCGATATCAAAATCCACACTTAAATCGAGACCAAGTCTCAAGTTCAAGCTTACAATAAGTACATAAAAAAAATAGAATATAAAGTTCGAGTTCAAAAGGTTCAAAGTTCGAGTTCAAAGCTGGCAATTTTAATCTCCCCATTTTTGTCATCATAAAAAAGGTGAGAAAGTAGTCAATTGCGCTTGGGAATGCGAACGATCCGGAAATCTCCCATGGATTGAACTAATCCTTCCAGCCTCTTCAAGTCTTCCCTTAGATGAGCTACCTCTTCTCCTTTGGCATTGGCTTGGATTTGAAGATAGAGATCTTTGATCTGATCTTGAAGGGAAACAGAAGATGCTTTTCCAGCATTCTTCAGGACTTGAATTTCACAGTCCAAAGCATAGATTTGACCACGCATTTCCAGAAGGATATCAAGTATGCGACGAAAATCTGCCGAATTATCCGTCTGTGTACTAACATTTGCTCTGTCTGATGGAGTAAACGCAGACGAAGGATCTTCTGTGAAATCGCGCAGTTTCGATGTTGATGTATCATGACCTTCTCCAGGCATTTGAACATTTTCACGAGGAACAGATGTAGACTTTCTATGCTCAACTCCTCCCCCTGTTTCTAATGCTTCTCCCCTTGTTTCGAAAGCCTTGGATGGGAAAGAATGAAGGTCAATCTCTGCAGCATCTTGAAAAACTTCATCTTCATCTCGCAAACTTTTCTTTGGCTGCCTCCTCTTCTTCTTCACTTCTTTCTCTGCTTCTTCTTTCTCTGTCGCTTCTCTCTCTTTCTCTTCTTGCTCTGCTCTTTCTTTTTCTTCTTCTCTGTCCTTTTCTTGTCTCTCTTCTTCTCTCTGTTTTTCCTCTGCTTCTTTCTCCTTCTCCTGACGTTCCGTTGATTCAGATACATAACGTCTTCTCCTTATCAATGCAGAAATAGTGCAATCTTCCTCTTCTTCTTCTTCTTCTTCTTCTTCCATCCACCAGAGTCTCCTCTTTTGCTTTTTGGATGGTGGATTGATTTGCTCCTTGCCTTTCCTTTTGGATACCGAAGGTACTTGGAGATTTCATTTTGAATCGCTCCATTTCCTTTTCAAGTTCTTTCGAGACGCATTTTAGTCACCATTCGCGGACCCACCACCATTTTATCACATGGTCGAACACACGAGAGATTGTGGGGCTCAATGTTTAAGTGTCTCAAGATCTTGGTCACAAGACTTGCATAAGGCAGTTGTCCCTTGTCCTTCACCATTGCTCTATACATGTGAAAGAGAATGATGTGAGGAAGAGATAATTTCTTCCCTTTGATGATTGCATACAATCAATTTTGCCTCCGAATTTGACACATCTGTCTTTGATGTCGATTTCGGCCTAAGACGATTAATGACAATTTTGTGCAGCAAAATGTTGATAGCACGCATTCTCGTGTAGACAATTTTCCCTTCGTCTTTGTTGCCTTTCACAAGATCCAGCATAAGACGAGCACTAGAAACTTTAATCGCTTGATATGATCCTCTCTCTACTCCAATGATATCAGCCAACATGTCCACATCTACTATGAAGTCTTGGTCTCGGACACTAAAGGACATTCTATTCGCATCCAAAAAGCTAAGATTCGAATAGAAATATGCAGTCAGCTGAGCATATCCTTCAGTAGTGTCAGAGCAAAATTGCTCAAGTTGCAGTAGATCGAACTTCTCCCTTAAGTTCACATGAATAGCATCCAGAAAATCAAAATCAACGTTTCTAGGGTTTATCACCGCTCTCTTCAACAGCCTGAAAAACAAATTCTCCTGTTCTTTGGATTTAAACAAATCCATCCTCTTTCCTTTCACCTTTGCAAAGCAACACCCAATCTCGGTTGAAAATCATAGAACATTTTATCATCGTCATTTCCATCGGTAGGAGTCTGTCCAGCCACACGAGGATCACTAGGAATACTAGCAAGTGCTTCCTCTTGCCCTTCCTCTAGGAGCAATTCCCAACTCCTCCATTTGTCGCAAAAAGATATTCATTCCCATAGTTCTTACTTTTGAGAAACTCATTCACATGGTTCAACGGAGTCCCTATGCTTTTCAAAGCACGATAGAGTTTATAGATAAAATAAGGTTTTTGTATCCTTACAGGCTCTGCATCCTCGATTATCTCATCCTCTCGATGGTGACCCGCACTTTGTGGGGTAGATGGAGAAGAATCACGTGCTTTGGAGAGCGAATCGGGCTCTGTTGCTGACTTGATAACTCATCTTCTTCGGTGAGATCAACATGGGTAGGACCTCTCTTGCTCTTTGTGGTCCCCCGCTTGCTATTCTTGAGGACTTCCTTGAAGAAGACATCTTTCTTTGACACCGAGAGATTTCTTTAATCGATTTCCCAAGAAAAGTTGACAACTTTCTCAAGATTGAACACGAAATGGAAACGAGATTGAGAGAAAAATGCTTTTCGAGGGTTTTGAAGATAGAGAGAAGAAAAAAATGTATATATATAACTTTGTTTTAAAAAGGAAAAAAAACAATCGGTACGAAGGAAAGTGAACCGTCGTATTCTTTTAAAATCAATAACTGCCATTTTTAATAGAAGTTATATTTTTGAAAAGACACGATTCCCTTTATCTCGGTAATTATAAATTGGTTAAACAGTCATACCTTTTCGAGATAGAATAAAATAACAACTTACAGTTAATACCCATGAGTCTGAGTCTGAGTCTGAAGGTCTGAGAGTCTCTAGACTTTAACTTCCTCAAGCTTCAAAATGTTGAGACTGGAGCGAATAAAATCAAATTGATTTTTCTCCAAAGGCTTTGTGAATATATCCGCCAATTGACTCTTTGAATCAACAAATTGAATCGAGATTTCTCCATTTTGAACATGATCTCGATGAAGTGATGTCGAATCTCTATATGCTTTGCTCTTGAGTGAAGAATTGGATTTTTAGTGAGATTTATTGCACTTTGGTGCTATCACATTTGATTTACGTGCAAGAGTCTTCAATTCCAAAGTCTTGTAGCTGTTGTTTAATCCACATAATTTGTGAACAGCAGCTGCCAAGAGCCACATACTCTGCTTCTGTTGTTGAAAGAGCCACGGTGCTCTGCTTCCTTGAGAACCAAGATACTGTCCTGTTTCCAAGCAACTGGCACGTACCTGAAGTACTCTTTCTATCAACTCTGCAACCTGCTAGATCTGCGTCTGAATATCCCAGAAGATTAAAGTCTCCCTTCTTAGGATACCATAGACCAATGCTTGAAGATGAAGCAACGTATTTAATAATACGTTTCGCAGCACTGAGATGAGATTCTCTAGGGTCTGATTGAAACCTAGCACAGATGCAAACGCTTAACAAAATGTCGGGTCTAGAAGCGGTAAGATAAAGAAGTGAACCGATGATACTCCTGTATAATTTTTTATCAACTTTCTTCCCTTCTTCATCTTTGTCTATCTTCAAGGAACAAGACATTGGTATGTCGGTCTTTTTGCACTTTTCAAGCCCAAATCTTTTGACAAGATCGTTAGCATATTTTTCTTGATAAATAAAAGTTCCTTCCTTCAATTGTTTAATTTGTAGTCCAAGAAAGAAAGTTAACTCTCCCATCATACTCATTTCAAACTCATCTTGCATAGACTTAGAGAATTTCTTGCATAGACTTTCATTAGATGATCCAAAGATAATATCATCTACATATATTTGAACAATTAAAAAGCTTTTGTTTTCCTTTTTGATAAATAAAGTAGTATCAACTTTACCTTTAACAAATCCATTCTGTATTAAAAACTTACCGAGTCCGTGTCGTACCACGCTCGAGGTGCTTGCTTTAAACCATACAAAGTCTTTTTCAGTTTGAAGACTGAGTCTAGCTTCTTTGGGTCTTCAAACCCAGGAGGTTGTTCCACATAGACTTCCTCATGGATAAATCCATTCCGGAAGGCACTTTTGACGTCCATTTGGAATAACCTGAAATCTTTATAACAAGCAAAAGCAAGCAACAATCGAATAGCTTCTAACCTTGCTACTGGTGCGTAAGTCTCATCATAGTCTATCCCTTCTTCTTGCGTATATCCTTTGGCTACGAGTCTGGCCTTGTTTCGTACGACTTTTCCTTTCTCATTCATCTTATTTCTGAACACCCATTTGGCTCCAATAACAGTTTTACCTTTTGGTTTATGTGTCAATTCCCAGACATCATTAATGATAAACTGTCTGAGCTCATCTTGCATAGCTTCAATCCAGCTTTCGTCAGACAAAGCTTCTTCTATACTTTTTGGTTCAATTTCAGAAATGAGAGCTACGGCACTAGACTCTTCACGCCTTTTGGATCTGGTGCGAATTCCTTCATTAAGTTCGCCAATAATTAGATCTTTGGGATGACTGGACTTATGCTTCCGATTCTTGGTTGATTTATCTCGATGATAATCCATTTCTTTGCTGAATCTTCACAAATGGCTTGATGCTGGTTTTCCCGAATCGTGACGCCTCTTGTGTTGAAGACTTTGGAGAGATGGGAGCAAGATCAGACTCTTCATGATGAATCTGATTAGATTCATCTTGAACTGAGTCTTGAAATTTGACATTCATTGACTCCTCCACAGTCTGACTCTTCTTGTTATAGACTCTGTAGGCTTTGCTTGATGAAGAATATCCAAGGAAGATGCCTTCATCGATCTTTCTTCAAACTTACCAACATAATCTTTTGCATTTTTCAATATAAAGCATTTGCAACCGAATACATGAAAGTATGAAACAATAGGCTTCTTACCTTTGAATAATTCATAGGGGTTTTCTTTAAAATGGGTCTTAAAAAGACTCTATTAATGATATAGCAAGCTGTTGAAACTTGACTTCAGCCCAAAATCGAAAAGAAATTTTGCTTTCAATTAAAAGAGTTCTTGCCATTTCTTGAAGAGATCTATTCTTCCTTTCCACAACTCCATTTTGCTGAGGAGTATATGGAGAAGAGAACATATGCTTAAAGCGATTCATCACGAGAATTTTGTAAAATCTTGATTTTCAAATTCACCACCATGATCTGTTTTTATGCTTGAAATAACACATCCCTTTTCATTTTGAACCTTTTTAGCAAATTTTTCAAAATATGAAAAGGTTTCGGATTTACTTGATAGAAAAAATACCCAAGTAAAGCGAGAGTAATCATCCACAATTACTAAGCAATATTTCTTACCTCCAATACTCTGGGTTCTGGTTGGTCCGAAGAGATCCATATGAAGTAACTACAGTACATGATTAGTTGAGACATGATTTATAGACTTATATGAATTTCTTACCTACTTTCCCAGAATGCATGGAGTACACGGTTCATCTTTTGATAAGGCAATTTGGGTAGACCACGAACAAGCTGCTTTGATGAGATTTTGGCTAATTGTTTCATATTAATATGCCCAAGCTTTTTGTGCCACAGACTTGCTTCGTCTTGAATTGAAATCAAGCATTGCGATTCTTTTGGTTTCACATCCAGGAGATAGATATTTCCATGCCTTCTACCCAAGAAAGACTGAGTAGAGTCTTTACGGTTCCGGAACATATTCCTTCTTGAAAGAAGATCTTGAAACCGATATCACATAGTTGACTCGATCTTTGAGAAGATTGTAATTGAGTCCTTCCACTAGAGAAACATTGCTTATTGTGAGATTTCCAATTTTCACAGTTCCAAAACCAACAATTCTTCCTTTGCTATTTCCTCCAAATGAGATTTTTCCACCATTTACTTGAACAAGCTTTACAAAGCATTTTGAGTCTCCTGTCATATGTCTTGAACATCCACTGTCTAGATACCATTTTACCTTTCTCTTGATAGATACCTGCATTCAAAGAAATATCTCAAGCTTTCTTTGGTACCCACATTTTCTTGGGTCCTTTTGTGTTAGTAAGATAAACAGTACTAGCCCAAGTTTTCTTAACAGGTTTCCAAACCATAGGACATTCTTTTTCAAAATGATCTGGACTTTTGCACTTAGAACACCTGAGAGCATCTCGACCTACAGACTTTACAAAAACCTTTTTGAAATGATTTTTATAAGCTTCTTTTGAAGGTCTTTGCTTAATTCTTTCTTTTACTTTAGGAAAATCAATTAAAGGAATAGTTTCTTCTGTCATACCTAAACCAGACTTATTGAAATAAGTTCTTTGTATTGAAAGAATTTTTTCAAGTTTCTCAGACCCTATTGAAAATTTCTTTGAAATATTCGATGAGTCAATTTTTAAACGAGAATTTTCTTTCAAAAGATTTTCTTCATTTTCTTTAAGAGTAGAAACATTCATATCTAAACATTTAACTTTTTCTTTCAAAATATTTTCCTGCTGTTTTAAAACAGAGTTTTCCCTTTTAAGTTCGAAATCCTTTTAAGAGAAGTCTTAAGACTTAAACACAGCTCATCAATATACTTAGAAACCTTGACAGGAATTTTGAAATTACTTACTTCAAATTCGCTGTCTGAGTCTGATTCAGAGTTTGAGTCCGAGTCTGATTGCGCCATCAGACACAAGTTGGCATACTCATCATCACTTTCTTCACACTCTGTATCACTCCGTGTTTCAGGCTTTGAGAGCCTTTCGAGACTTTTCAGCATTTCCTTTCTTCTTCTTTAGAAGATGACAGTTGGGTCTGATATGTCCCTTTTTCTTACATTCAAAGCAAACAACATCTTTATTTGCTTCATCATCATCAACAGTCTTGGTCTGTTGTCTTTGAAAGCCTTGTCTCTTAGAGTTGAATATTCTTCCTTTTCTATTCAACTTTCTGAATCTTCTTATCATTAGGGCAAGCTCCTCATCGTTCATATCGTCTTCAGAATTTGTAACATCAGAATCATCATTTGATTTTAATGCAATGGATTTCTTACCTTTTGGATCTTCGTCTTCGTTTATTCGTTCCACTTCATAAGACTGAAGAGTTCCAACCAGCTCATCGACAGATAGTGGCATGATTCTTTGTGTCTCTCTTATTGAAGTCTTTATGTGATTCCAATCCTTGGAGAGTCCACGCGAAGCTTGTTAACCTTCATGGAATCAGAAATTGGTTGACCTTGATTTTGTAGACCATTCACAATTTCTGTAAAACGACTAAACATGTCAGTTATTGATTCTCCAAATCTCATTTTGAAGGCTTCATATTGATCGAGAAGAATATTGATTTTGGTCTCTTTCACTCGATCAGTTCCTTCGTAGGTGATATGTAACCTATCCCAGACTTCTTTTGCTGTATCACAAGAAGATATTCTATTATATTCAGTAGGTGATAAAGCACAATATAAAGAATATATTGCTTTTGCATCAAGAGTTTGTCTCTTGATTATTTCTTCCTGAGACATTCCGCTAGCTTCCACAGCTTCTTTTCCTCTTTCTAAGACAGCTACAACTTTAGGAATGATTCCTTTGTCTACAACGTCCCATTCCAGAGGATCCTTTGATCGTAGAAAAACTTTCATCTTGTTCTTCCAGATGTTGTAATCCTTTCCATCAAAGTAGGGAGGTCTAGTATTGCTTTGCCCTTCCACCAGCCCTGGTGCTAACATACTAGCCATGGATCTTTTACTCAAGTAAAACACTTCAAATAAAGTGAGTACACAGTGCTCGATACCAATTGATATAGCTAGAACGAGTACCTAGAGGGGGGTGAATAGGTATAAAACGATTTCTACTTAAATCACACAATACTAGACAATAGATGGATATAAACAGCAATCAAAAGACTGAGAGAAGGGATAAGAGAATTGAACGCAATGATTATAGTGGTTCGGCTTTAGTTTAAGCCTACGTCCACTCTTCCGCACCGACCCTATTGGCTGGATTCCACTATGAACAAAGAAGTGTTACGGCGTTGTTCTTCCTTGATTCGATGATGTAGATGATCTACCACACTTGCTCAAGATACCACTAAGTATAAACACTCTTTTGTGTATACAATTTTGCTCGAATGAATCGACTAAATATCAAGGAACTTCGGACTGGAATTCGTCTATCGAGCATGCACTTTGAAATAGCTTGAACGTCTTCCTTTTATACTCCTTCATGCCATCATACCCGTTGGCACTTACCAAAGGAATTCCTCCAATCTACCCATTGGACGGAATCAATTAAGGAGATATTTCGAGCTATTAAAGGAACTTGAAGATAGCCCATCAATCCTGTTCGCCCATACAACCAGGATCTTGGTTTCCAAGAATAGAACTTTCCAAGATTACTTCGTCAATCATCGGATCTTTGAATAGAAAGAATCCGTTAGTTTAACCCAGCCAGGATATCTTCTCCAGAGAATAGGACTATCTCCTTAACCAAACACCTAGGTTCTGGATAACCTTTCGACACTGGATTAGAAAACTGTCAATGAGAATATCTTTAAGTCTTGAGTCTTGAGTCTTGATGTCCAACTGTCTTCAGACTCTAAACTGAAAGACTGTAAAGGTTCAGACTAGACTGAAAGAAATGTTTTGTCAGCTTCAAAATATTCTGGCAGGATTTCTCCAACAATGTCAACTTCTTGTCCTTGGAAATCATACAGTACAGAGTAACACGACAGGACATTTGGCATGGTATTCCAAGACCCATTCTAACTTCTGTTTCTCTTTCAGAATTTGATCGCAATGAATTGCAGAGAGAAATCGTATCCTTGAATTCTTAGAAAAGACAAAGTAAAATGACTACGCTCGAAGAAAAGATGAACCGAAGCAAAGCGAAGGCTACTCAAGATTGAATGAACCAGATTTAGGAAAATGAAAGAAGCATCCATTGCCTCTGAAAAACCAATATCCACATACTCGATATCACAAAGTGATTCCAACACAAAAGATGCTACGGTAGAGCAGCTTAATTGCTCAAACAGGCTTACGATGCTATATGAAATTCTGGTTCAATTAAGGGTGTGTTTGTTTAGGAAATCTTCATCAAGGCTTTCTAAAATCCAATTTTTTAGGTTAGGAAATTAATTTTCCTAAATTTAAGCGTACTGATTTTTTTGATCGTAAATGGTCTTTTGTTGATCGATAATTTTCAGCAAATCAAACACATGAAAGTCCGAAAAACTAATTCGCAGAAAATTCTTTTACTCAAATAAACACATCCTAAGAGAAGAGAAGACCTCACGTTGATTGGTCGACCATAACATAGGAAAACGGCGTTTGTCCACCCTTGGAAACCTGGAAAAAAGGAAAGGTTTAAGGGAGGGAAAAAAATTTGCTCGGGGGTACAAGATGCAATGCTCTTCTAGGAAGCTACTACGCCAAAATTGGTTTCTCAGTGACATCGTTCTTTCTGCTGAAGTCTACACAGAAGCAACCGCAGATCAGAACTTGAGCAAAAACTTTAAAGCTGCTGAGAAGATTCCCCTATAGAAAAGAAATGATCTCCAAATGAATGAAACGAGAATCTTTTGGAGAGTATGCTGGTGAAGAAACGGGCTTGAGTTAGATAATCTGCTCCAGCTTGATGCACAAGCTAATCATTTGCCAAACATATGGAGATGATTACTTGAAGATGCTCCCTTAAATGTCAAGGTATCAGTCTAAGCTTACCACGAGAAAAGAGGTATCTACATCATCAGCCCTTAGCTCCTCCAATAGGGTCTTACCATGGATGTCATCCGCAATCTAGTGAGTTCACAAAGCATGTAGAAAATGTTTAGCTAAGAATCCAAATGTGGTCCTCTAAGGTACCGGTCAGACATTTGACTAGATGAAACTGGAAATTTTACGGAAGAATTGACAGAAATCCCAACCAGTTACCTTGGAAATAAACCTCGCTTTCACACCTAGACGAGCCAGACACGTTAAAGCGTTCGCTGCATCTCCACCTCCTAGAATATGACAGTAGACATTGGGTTTAAAGATTACTCCAGAAGTCTAATTGTCTCAAAAGCATCATTACTGGCATACAATTTTGTTGTGACATCAACATGAATGAGAAGTGGTTCGAATGATCAAAACTAATTGACACAATCGTAGATAAGCGAAGAAAAAGAAAATAGATATCCTCCTGCTGATATCTTTTCTCTGTTCAATCCTTGCACTTCTTTTCCAGGTTCATCACCTTCCAACATCTATATTACGAAGCAGAATAACATTTCGCATGTAACTTCTTATAGTTAAAATGTCTGATTAGGTTGGAGCCGTACTTCAAGAGCACTATTTGTACTTCATCCTGTGTGAAGAATCAAATGTATGCTCTGCATCAACTACACAAATGCTCCGGCCATCTTCAGAACACTTTCACTTATGGAAAAGGACGACATTGGTATCATAACTTTTATACGGTGCCTACTTTTATGCTAGAACATTTCCAACAATCATTTAAGTAAAACAACTTTTAAAAAGCCATCATTTGAGTGACTTTGTGACTTAATTGCGTCTCAAAAATTTTGGCGGTAAAGCAATAGTTTCTAAAGTTTTTGCACTAAATTGATCATTTATAAAATTTTTGATGTAAAATTTTTAAAATTAGAAATTCAAAAAAATAAGAAGATGAAGCAAAACAAAATATCACAAGGCAAATTTTTCTATCTTTGCCAGTATTTTTCTTTGTTTGGTTAGACTCAAAAGCAAAATCATCGAGCAAACATTTTAAAATCACAACGATGTATTTTCTCCTTCAAAAAGAAAAAGGGAAGTGAGTGCAACTTTCTTCGCCTCTCGGTAACTTCGTATTTGTTTCTTGTTTGACCTTGCTCTGCTTTGAAATAAAACAACAGAGCTAGGAGCCTTATGCAAATATTAACTGCAAGGATCACTGCTAGGGAATGTTTGGGAACCAATTTAAAGCAAGTTCTCATTTTGTGAAAAATTGATATATTTATTGACCTTACCTGGTGCATAAGTTACGCACCTCACAATTTTATAAAGTTTTGTGCCAAGACGTTAGGAATCATCACTTTAATGCCAACACTCTATGAACGACCAATTCAATGTCAAAACTTTTTAAAAGCAATTATTTAAATGACTCTGATGAATCACGTTAAATTATCGCTTAAAAAGTTTCGACATTAGAATAAGCGCCGTACAATAGTTATGGTACTGATACCGTCCTCTTCCCCCTTCACTTCTCACGTCAGGCAACTAGCAATGACTTCTCTGCAGATTTGGGGCTCCTTTAGGATGCTATCTCGGAGGAAGACATGAGCTCCCGTGGAGTTCTCAGTCATTTGAGCCTCCTTATAAGTTACAAAGAACACAGGACGACACACGTGCAATCTTCCCATGCAACAATCAGTCATCACACACTTAATTTAAAAAGAAAAAAAAAAAAGCGCATAGCCGTGAAAGGGCTGAGGAAAAGATTAGGAAGAAATCAAAGAGGAAAGAAAAGGAAGTACTTTCATGCTCCTGCAACTGGTTTTGTCATCAGGCTTGGGGAAAGTTGTAAGAACGGCCAAGAAATCCAGACAAATCCCACCGAGTCCCACCTGCGTTTCCCAACACACGATCATCAATCACATTCGGGGAAAAATGTTTTTTTTTTTTCGTTTGTAATGAACTCTTTTTGTGCTCTGTTTAGACGTGGCATGAACGGGGGATGTATTGCAAAAAAAGAGTGGGTGACGCAGACGTACCACGAGGGGTTGCTCTTGCGACGGCGGGAGAGCCCTGGAAAACATGAATGAACCACGGCTTGGACAAAGAAACCAGATTAATCAAAAGAGACGGGCGACCCCGTGTTGAGTGGGGAAGCAGAACTCATGCTCTTTATAGAATTTCCATGTCTGACGTGGCCAATGTTACTCATCACAAAATATTCAGTGGTTTGCAATCGCCACGTCAACGGCTGATGTGGTACACGTTTATTTCCTATTAACCAATTACAATTCGAGCCATGTACGGCGATGGTGACGTGGAAATAGAGAAATTAATAAAAAATCTCCAAGTCCACCTGGACTTCTCTCTTCCTCCTCTTCCATCTGCAGCCACGAGCCCAACCTCCGTGCCTCCTTCCGCAGCTGCCACGGCCGGAGTCGTCGGCATCGCATCTCTCCAACTTGGTCGTCTCCTCCTCCGTCCGGTGCCTCACTTCCAAATCTGGCAGCAAGGGACTGAATTTGGTTGGAAGAGAATCCATGGCTGAAGCTGGCGCCTCCTTCCACCACTCCAACACAAAATCCATGGACTTAAAGTGTGCAGGTCTGTTCATCACGAGACAACCAAAACAGAAAACGATTGTGTAGAACCAGCTCCATTTGCGCCAGATCTGAAGCCTTGGCCACGAGCGATAGTGGCTCGTTCACACACGATGACGGAGGGGGGAGACACGAAGGTCGGTGAAGTCCATCCACATCTGGAAGTCCGGCTAGATTCGGAGTCTTGGCTGCGAGACTGAGGGGTGGACGCGGAGGTCGGCGCTCAGATCTGTGGATGATAGGCCGTCCATGGCCGACCGCTGCTCTGCATCTCCGTATCTGTGGATAAGCGCTCGCGGCCAAGGCTTAGTCACCCGGATGACGGGGAGGGTGGACGGGGGAGGTCGGCCTGGATTTGACAATCGACCGTCGCTCATTAGCCAGATCTGGTCTGCTGCTCAACAGCGTTGAGCTCAAGTCTTGGCTCGTCCATGGCTGCCGGTGACAAGCTCAACAGCTTTGCCGCGGACCAATGTGGTCATGCCACGGTGGGGCGGCGGCTTGGGCGGTGGAGATAGTCAAGTGCCCAGGCGTAGTGGAGGTTAAAGATGGAGTAGTAAAAGAGAGAAAAAAAATTAAACTTTTTTAATTTCCATGTCAATATCCATCTTTCAAGTTCTATTGGATATTGCAATATCCATCTTTCAAGTTCTATTGGATATCGGCAAATAAACGGATGTCATTCATGTTGACCTGGCTCTTGCTTGCAAACGAGTAATGAGAAAATATTCAGTGGTTGTCAATCACCATGTCACTATCCTATGTGGCGCGCGCAAGTGTAGGTGGCTCCACTAACAGGTTGACACGTGTCTTAGACTTAGACCAGCTGGAAAATAGAGAAGTCAAAAGTCTGAGGCAGCTAAAAAGAGACTCAGCAGAAGCATTAATAAATGCTGTTGCCGCTCAAAAACCTCTCTCTTTTTTTCTATTTTCAAGCGCTTTTTGCCTTCTCCTTCCTCGAGTCAAGAAGAAAAAACGCAGATACCTTCTCTCTCCTTCTCTGACACGCCCGACTGCCTCCACCTCCACCTCCGCTTGGCCATGCCCCTCCCCTTTCCCCAAAGACGCGCAACAAGCTCGCTACCTCTGGTGTTGCTCGTGGGTATGGCTGTTCTCTGGTTCTTTTCCAATCCAGGTACAAGAAAACTGGGAAACTTCACATATCCATTGAAGCTGAGCAACTGAGCAAGCCATTACATGAGGCTCTGACCTTGACTCTATTGTCAAGAGGTTTTTAAGGATTATTTTTTCTAGTAGAGAGTTTGGGTTACAATTGTTAGGGAAATCCCTTATGATATTTTGAAGATGACAAAATAAATCAAAGGCTATTAACATGCTTAATGGTTAAGTAATAGACTATGTAGATGATAGAACATGTAAAGGATATTGTCAAAGTTTGAAGACGGCTAGAAGACTGAAAGTAACACATGTCCAAAATATATCCTGAAGATTTCCAGATTTTTGTGTCAAAGTTTGAAAACTGTCAAACTTTAGTGTCAAAGTCTGTTTTACATTAGAAGTCTACCAACCCTTACAATTTCCAGACTGAACGTGAATGAAGAACCAAAAGACCGATTCTATGTTAAAGCTGAACTTATTCAGACTGTGTCCAGACCTTAAAGCTAAATTTGTTCAGAAACAGATTATGCTCAGACTCAGATTATAAAGTCTATTGCATTCAGACTCAGATTGTAAAGTCTATTGCACTCAGACTTTATATCCAGATTCGACAGAACATAAAACAAGCCTAAACATATAATGGCTAGTGATCTGGTTTGGATTCTACATCAAGATTGATTTGATTGACTCGATCTAATTGATTGACAATTGGATCTTGAAGACAAGAACTTTCTATAAGAAAAAGCTCCACTTATAGAAACCAAGATTCTGTTTGTATGGGCAAACATAATCAATTTAGGATTCTACTTCTATCACTCAACGGCTACCAAATCTTTTAGATACAGATCTGTCCATCGAATAGATTGAAAGACGATCCTCTAAGATACTATCCAACGGCTAGTTTGGAAGTGGATGGGTATTTAAGGAGATCAAGGACCGATGAGCAAATAAGAGACAGAGCGTAGAATTTATAATTCCAAAGTCTGAACGACCTTCAATCATACACCTGTCTTTGGTGAGCTTAAACATTTGTGGTTGTGAGAGAAATACCAAAATAGTGACTTAGTGAGATAGTATGATTTACTACTAAGTGTTTGCACTCAAAGTTATAATACCTTGTTAATCGCATAGTGGAATCCAGTAAGAAGGCTGTTAGCATGGGAGAGTAGACGTAGGCTTGGATTAAGCCGAACCACTATAAACCTTGTGTTTTTATTCTTTTTCCAGAACTCCTTTATTTTGTTTGTAATTCTATTTAACTGCTAAAGTTTGAGGTCTGTTACTCTTCAGACTCAGTTTCAAAAACCTGTTGTTATTCAGACTCAGATTGAAAGTAAAGGTTTTCACTGCATTTTGCAGAATCTGCTTTTACACCTATTCACCGCCTCTAGGTGTTCATATTAGCACTTTCAATTGGTATCAGAGCCAAGTGCTCGGTTTATAAAAGTGTTTTTACTTTTGAGCTAAAGATCTTCTATAACTAGTATCTTGGCACCACGACTTATGGAATGACAAAGAAACACCAGGTCACCATATTTTGATGGAAATGAATATAACGTGTGGAAGAACAAAATGAAAGCATTCCTAAGATCTAGAGATCCCTTGCAATGGGATGTTGTGGAAAAATGAATCAATTCCACTGCAGCGTCTATATCAAATAAGAATGGCAAAGACAAAGAAACCAAACCCCTCGCTCCTATGTCTCAGACAGAGATGTCCAAAAGAGAAGCTCTTGATGCAAAAGTCATTTATTCTTTATATTGCGCCTTATCTTCTACTAAATATAACAGAATCTCTTCAAGTGAAACAACAAAAAAAAGTTTGGGATAGACTTCATGTTACATATGAAGGGACTGATCATGTAAAAGAGATAAAAGTAAACTTCTTGTTTGGCTAATATGAATCCTTTAAGATAAAGCAATGAGAGTTGATTGGAGATATGTTTTGCCGTTTTACAGAAATTGTAAATGGTTTAGCATATCAAGGTCAACCAATTTCTTCCCCAATGAAGGTCAACAAACTTTTGCGAGGTCTCTTAAAAGATTGGAACCATGTCAAGACCTCAATCTGAGAGACTTAGAGGATTATGCCGGTCTCCGTTGATGAATTGATCGGCACTCTTCAATCCTATGAAGTGGAACAAATCAACGACGAAGATCCCGAAGGTAAGAAGTCCATCGCTTTAATATCTAACGCTGATTCTGATGATACAGACTCAGAAAATGACATGGACTATGAAGAAGTTGCTTTTATGATCAAGAAATTCAAAAAGCTGAATAGAATAGCAAGGAAATTCGATGGAAGAAGACAATACAAGTAGAATGGGCATAAAAGAACAATGAAAGAAGATGATGAGTAAGGAAATATGTGTTTGATGGCATATTCGGACTCGATTCAAATTCGGAATCGTAGTCTAACTCGAGATACGACTCAAAATCCTATGAGGAAATCGAGGTAAGCCATTCAAAAATTCCTCTCAAAGTTTCAAAGTACATAAATGAGTTTTGTTTAAATCTCAAATCTTCTCTTAAAAGGATCTCCGAACTTAAAAAGGAGAATTTTCGGCTTAAGCAACAGGATCTTTCTCGAAAAAAAAAAGTTTGAAATTTTGCAAAAAGATTTTCTACAAACAAAAGAAAGTCAAGATTTACTTGTCAAAGAAAATGATTCTTTAAAGAAATAATTTACAAATATTTCGATAAGATTTTCAAATGGATCAAAAATATTAGAGCATATCATTTCTATACAAGTTGTTTACTATAATAAGTCGGGACTTGGTTTCAATAAGGAAAATGATTCTTTAATAGATTTTCCTAAAGTCAAGGAGAGACTTAGACAAAGACTTCCAAAGACATTTTGTCACGCCTCGAACCCCGAGCTTGTGCCCATCCCTCTCCGGTCGATAATAATTTTGTGACTTCCCAGGACTAGTCGCCGATCCTTTTTGTTTTATTGCACATGCGGAAGCGGATTATAAATCCCCTGACAATAATCATCTCGGGATAGAGAAGCAGGACAATAGATTCACAAACAAATATGCTTTTATATATACACTGAGTCATGCACAAAGGTCTATGGCCAAAAGACTACAAAAGACTAGCCTTCCAAAAAGAAGCGATCTTAACTGACCTACGCTTCTGATCACCTCCTCTCAGCTCCAGGTCATCCACTCAATGACCCTGAAAATGTTGTCTCACAACGGGGTGAGATATCATCTCAGCGAGTCTAAGCTCTAAACCCCAATTAGGAGGGAAAAACGCCAAGAAGTGTCATAATCACACAATCAAGGAGACTTACCTCGTCTCAGATCCACCCTGCAGGTCAGTACAATTTATATTCCAGACAACATAAGAGCATGAGCAACAATAAGCTCCAATAATTGAAATGCTACACTCAATTAATCATGCATTCCTAGTTTTGATTTCAGCATATAGCACGGCCTACTCTCAGTTCGGCGGTCTTCTGGCATTGCCAGGCTTCGTCTCACCCCATTGAGCACATCACATCTCTTTATCAGACGGCTTTCCCAAAGGAGCATAGGGTCTAGAATCAACTGCGACCGGCTTCCCGTTGTCCAGGAGGTATCCCGAATAGGGATAACGTCCAGCTCAACAGCCTGGGACGATTTCTCTTAACCATCACACGATCACTCAAATATGGCCCAAGGCACCATGCATTGCAATCAAATGCTTTAATTAAAATGGTGAGCCTGGCCTTTTCTTTCGTATTAGAAATTCACATGAAATTACTCGTGTGTGGGTATACGGTCAATTTGACCTTGAAAAATTGATATTCTTCCTTTTTGAAATCCCACTATTTCATATAGTACTAAAAACCATTTTCGATGTTAAAACCTGACACCTGGGATTTTCTGAATAAATATTGAAAATTCATAATTTTTGGAATTAAATACCAAAAATCCAATCAGCACTCAATTTGCATAATTTAACACTCAATTGCAAAAATTAATCATACCATTGCAATCAACACGAAATTCCGGTCACCGGCTACCCCGGCCTAATTTCCGGAAAAATAATTAATAATTAAATAATTACTGAAATTAATTAAATAAATCAATTTAAATTCTAAAAATACTAACCTAGGCTAGACTCATTAAAGTAATAACCAATACGGACTCGGAGAAATTTTTGAACACTTCTAGATAAATAGTACAATTTATTTAGGCCTTAACTAAACCATGCTAACCACTTAACATGCTCAATTAAATAATTACATTTCTAATTTAATCTAATTAACCACATAATTCCTAATAAAATAAATCTAAACACCCCTTAAACGTCATTAACCTACTAAGCAGAGTATAAACTCACCAGTATATTGCGAAAGCCGGTTCACCGCGACGACGACGCGACGGCGGCCGAAATCTTAATTTTCAGCGGTGTCGGCGAACTCTCAGATGGGGCCTAAAATGGGCCCAACAAATCCCAGCCCAACTGAGATTTGTTGCTGAAACGGGCCGGGCTTCACTGGACTGAGCTGACTTCAAGATGGGCTGCTGGACTTGGGCTTAAAGGAGCTGCTAGGCCTTGCTGGACTAAGCTTCAAATGGGCTGAATTTGCTGGACTGAGATGGGCTGGCTCTTTGGGCCGAAATACTGCAATTTACGCCGGCCTGGAGACTGCTGGATTGGGCCGGTTCTGGCCTGACTTGCGTTGAAGAAGCTGGGCCGAAATGCTGGCCCGAGGACTGGAATTGCTGGGCTGCTCGGTGGGCTTACGGCTTCGGACGATGATGCTGCTTCGCTGATGGGGTGCTGCGAACGAATGAGAAGATCGTGGCTTCGCTGGCAGCTTTAGTTGGCGAGATGGAGATGCTGAGTCGGTGGTAGAAGACAAACGACCATGGAGCGGCAGGGTTTTGTCGCTGGCTTCGCGAGGACGAGACGAAGACGCTGTGAAGATGGGCCTCCGGTTGGAGGCTTTGACCTCGTGCCGTCCAAGTAAGGACACGAAGAAGGTGGGGGCGGGCGCGCAGCTTGCGGAGTCAACCAGGTGGCGTCGCTTGAAGACTTCGGCTGAAGATTGACCGAAGAACAAGAGGTGGAGGTCTTCGCTGGCATGGAATTGGAGAAGAACTGATGAAGGTGGGATGGTGGCGTTGACTTCGGCAAGTGGCAGAGAGAAATCAATGGGGAAATGGGCGTGTGGCAGGGGCTGAGCAGAATTTGTTTCGGTGGAGGGGATGAGCGACTTCGGAAGAAACAAAAATAGAAGAAAAGAAAGGCAGCAGTTGAGAGAGATAAATGAGAGTGAAGCAGCACCGTGAAGGAGGAGTCGTGCGGGAGAAGCCAAGGAGGAGAGGGTCCCAGTGAAGCATCCTTATCCCCTCCATTAAAAGCATGTTCCCCCTTAATACTTTCTTGTAATACATATATCACTAATTAATCCAATTTGAAGTCCCAATTTTCAGCTTTATGCTTAATTTCCTCTCTAGTTGTCCAAATCGAGTTCCGATTTCGCTGAAGAAAAATCCCAAACAATTTTTTGTAAGTCCCCAATATCCAAAAGCTCGGCATGGTAGTCCAAATTTCTCTTAATTTGGCCCATCTGAATTTTCGTTAATTTTCCACGATGTCCGTATCGATTTTCTGAAAAAATCCCGGAATCTCTGAAAAATTTTCGAAGAATGAGTTTCCTAAAATAGATCGTGACACCTCAGAACTTTAAATCGGATTCAAATTCGCAATTATTTTCAATCCGGCGTGCTTTTAGCGTGACCTAGTCTACTAGGTAACTTTTAGGAATTTTTGGTACAATTGACCTGTGATCGATTTATCTCGAGTCACAATGTACATCTTCGACATATTGGTGACTCTCGATTGTCGTGAAAATCTCAAGGTCTCAAATACGGACACAGGGTACCCAAAACGATAGAAAATCAATTGAGTGTCGATCGATGAGAATTTTGCAATCAGGTGGAATCACCCACATTTTGATCACCTATCTCAGTCAAATCGACCTATCTCTGATCTCTGATCGATTTTTAAGTGTGCCTAATGACCCTTGTAAATTAGCACGGTCTAGCACTCGATTCCTAGTCGAATTCTCAAGCCTTTTGTGTTAAAATCCCTTAATAATTTTTTCAGATAGTCTAGTTATCTCTCGAGTGATCAGCTCAGAGAATAGCACTATAGACGCGTTAATGAAAGGCTCGATTTATTCAATTGAAATCAGATTTGAAAAATCAGGGTGTCACACATTTTACAAAAATCATTTTCGAAAAAATGTTTATAAAACCTATTGGTCGAAATGCCCTCAAATGTTCAAATTGTGGAGATTCAGAACACTTTGAGAAAGAATGTCCTAAAGTCTGGAAACTTATTAAGAAAGATTGGGTAAAAACAACATACTCTACTAACTTTCATGGACCCAAGAAAAATGGGTACAAAAAAAAAAAAAAAGAATTATTTTTGCAGGAAATAAAGGAAGAGAAGAAGAAGAGTTTGGTAAGGAATGTATTTTTTTTTTTTTCAATTTGGTTTGAGTACAAAATTTAAAAATTATCATTATGATTGATATTCGATATATCCTTGGTTGATTCGGATTTTATAATGATTATATTTTTTGAAGAAAGAATCGTGTGATTTGTTTTTGTATTTTGAGATTTGATATGTGTGATTATTTTTGATATCCTGCTTAGAAATAAATGAATTTATTTGGATTGATTTTATACTATCAGATTTAATCATATTTTGCAAAGTGAAAATCTGTTTTATGTGATATTAAATTATTATGCAAGATTTTCCTAGATCTCAAGGATTTCATTCTCCCTGATTTTATTGTGCTTTGACTAAGTAAGAATTTCTTTTTCAAGATATTATTGTGCATAATATTCTTTCCTTAAATAACATGTTATGATGAGTTTAGAAAGAATATTTGATTATCTATGATATAATCAAATATACCAAAAAAAAAAAAAAAAATCATTACCAATATTCGTAGGAGATATTTTTCTGATTGCACCAAAATTTGCGTAGATTTATAATCATTCTTGCCTTATTGAATTTCCTGCAATCAACTCATTTCCTTTTTGGTATCCATCAATTTGGATCATTCCTTGACGTTAGAGCATGCGTGGTGGGCAAGAGAATATTTTTTTTATCAACCTGTCTTGCAAATTTTTACTCGATTTTATGAAGATTATAGATGATTGCCTATGAATTATATATGATTTATATTGTGAATTATATATGATTTATATTGCAAATATCTTTTGTCATAAATACAAGGCGTTGCAATTTTTGGCACGTGATAGCAACCTCAACTTTCTTTTTGCGAAATGATTCAATAATATATATATGAGATTTATGCGCAAGGAAATCCTTTGATCTTGAAAGATATTATTGTATATTTATGGATATTCTTGCTATATTCTTAAAAGATATATTATATCTAGCAAGTTTGATCCATAAATCAAAGGAAGATATTACGTAACATTTTTGCAAAGATGATTATTTATTATACAAGATTTTGCAGGTGGCAATAGAATCTTCCATATGGATTTTGGAAAGCTCGATCTGAAAATTATGAAGATTCTATATTATCTTTTGGAGGTTCAAAAATTCCCTTCCTTGTGCAAAGTTTTTGCAAATTATTGAGGAAATCCCTTATGTGTCGTACGAAAGGGAGAGAAAGCGAATCCAAGAGAAAGGAAAGAATCTTGATCATCTCAAAAAGGCAACAAATTGAGGGGGAGCATTGATCAATTTTGGAAAAATCTTTTTGAATCGATCATGATCTTGATTATTATGGAAGGAATGAGAAGGTAAATGTGTTAGAACTTACCAAGTTCTACAAAATCCAGTAAGTGCATCTTTTATTACCTTTTGTCATCAACAAATCTCTTATTATCATTTTATTATGACAAAAGCGGTAAAGTGAATTTTATAACGTGTCTGTGATTTTTATTGGATATTTGTTGATATATATGATCAAAGTGAGCTATATTGCATATCTTTAATATTTGATTTACTTTATAAAAGCTTATTTTTAGAAATTACGCAAGACACATTTGTTATTGTTTTATATTCTCTACATGATGCTATATCTATTGTTATCTTATGACAAATATGGGGAGAGAATATAAATATGCATATGTGTTGATTTGTTGATATTATTTCTTGCATAATATTGAGCTGCGATTATTTTTCTATATATTATTATGCTCAATCTATTTGCTGTTTTTTGATTCAAATCACATTTTTTGAAAATCTAAAATTTGATGATTGATATATCAATATTTTAGAAAGTGTGATTACACATCTGCATATTCAGAGATTGTTTTATCATCATAAAAAATGGGGAGATTGTTAGGAAAATCCCTTATGATGTTTTGAAGATGACAAAATAAATCAAAGGATACTAACGTGCTTAATGGTTAAGTAATAGACTATACGGATGATAGAACATGTAAATGATATTGTCAAAGTCTGAAGATGGCTAGAAGACTGAGCGTAACACATGTCCAAAGTATGTCCTGAATATTTCCAGACTTTTGTGTCAAAGTCTATTTTAACATCAGAAGTCTGCCAACTCTGACAAATTCCAAACTGCACGTGAATGAAGAACTAGAAGACAGATTCTATGCTGAAGTTAAACTTATTCAGACTATGTTCAGACCTTAGGGCTAAATATGTTCAGAAGCAGATTATGCTCAGACTCAGACTGTAAAGTCTATTGCACTCAGACTTTACATTCAGATTCAACAGCTAGTGATCTGGTTTGGATTCTACATCAAAATTGATTTGATTGACTTAATCTAATTGATTGACAATTAGATCTTGAAGACAAGAACTTTCTATATGAAGAAGCTCTATTTATGAAAACCAAGATTCTGTTTGTATGGGCAATCAGATTCAATTTGGGATTCTACTTCTATCACTCAACGGCTACCAAATCTTTTAGATACAGATCTGTCCAACGGGTAGATTAGAAAACGATCTTCTAAGATACTGTCCAACGGCTAGTTTGGAAGTGGAAGAGTATTTAAGGAGATCAAGGACCGATGAGCAAATAAGAGATGGAGTGTAGAATTTATAATTCCAAAGTCTGAGTGACCTTCAATCATACACTTGTCTTTGGTGAGCTTAAACGTTTGTGATCGTGAGAGAAATACCAAAAGAGTGACTTAGTGAGATCATGTGATTTACTACTAAGTGTTTGCACTCAAAGTTGTAATCTCTTGTTGATTGCATAGTGAAATCCAGCAAGAAGGTTGTTAGTGTGGGAGAGTGGACGTAGGTTTGGATTAAGCCAAACCACTATAAACCTTGTGTTCTTATTCTCTTCCCTGAACTCCTTTATTTTGTTCATAATTCTATTTAACTGCTAAAGTTTGAACTCACTCAAAGTCTGTTGCTCTTCAGACTTAGTTTCAAAAGTCTGTTATTATTCAAACTCAGGTTAAAAGTAAAGGTTTTTCACTGCATTTTGCAGAATCTGCTTTTTTACCTATTTTCACCCCTCTTTAGGTGTTTATGCTAGCATTTTCAACAATAATGCAATTTGAGCAAGCCACCAGTATATCTTTCAGATGTTTTGATGAGAGTTATCGACTTTGGTGTGTTAATGTTAAACCATGCCTGATGGATCAATTTTAGTGTTTCCATTATTCGATTATCGCATATTTTTGCAAATAACAACACAATTGTTCACATCGGCACTCTAGTACATGTGTTTCTTTGCCTCTTATGATTTGAAATTTCTTGTTTTCAAAGCAGCTCATTAGTGACATGTTCTTGTTGATAGAGTCCGTGCGATGTATTGGTGA
The DNA here is from genome assembly GCA_014182575.1 of Eucalyptus decipiens. NCBI lineage: Eukaryota > Viridiplantae > Streptophyta > Magnoliopsida > Myrtales > Myrtaceae > Eucalyptus > Eucalyptus decipiens. The sequence continues at coordinate 11,922,026 of CM024616.1, forward strand.
ATAATACTGCTATCTAAAAGCTCCTACTAAAAAGTCTTGATTGCAACATGTTTACCAAGCACTGAACTTGGATGAAGTTTAAGCCTTCCAAATAGTGACAAGTTTGATATGCTCCTAGTGGCATGCTTTTGTTTTGCTTTATTGAAGATTTTGATGGATGATGTATTTTCAGCAACAACTATGGTGGCGCACGAGAGGCCAATGCTTTGGCGAAACGGTTGGAGGGAAACAAGTCATTGAGGTTAAACCACTCATTTTTTCCATTTTTCTTTCTTAAGGATAAATAGCTCAAATTTTGGTTAGGAATTCTGTCATTAGAATGTAGTGCATGCTCCTGTCAACAAGTTCTATGCACACCCTGAGCCCGGATAATAGGCCCAATTTAGGGCATACCCAAGACCAATCATCAAGTCAATAAACGAGCCGAGCCCATGCAACTATCAAGCCATACGAGCCGCCGTAATGCCACAGGTAAAGCCATTAAATCAAAGCCTAAGATGAGAGAGAAGGTTTTGAGCGGAGACAAGCATTTATTATTCCTTGTGTCAGTGGTTTACCAGAGGAGAGAGAAAAGAGCGTCTGAGTCCTTCTGATTTTAATTTTTCAATTTCTACATATTCCAGTTCACGGACAGATGTTGCTTTCTTAGTGGAATATGCACGCCACGTCAGCTGATGACGTGGTGGTTACTAACTACTGAATATTTTCTTGAGAGGGGGAGAAAAGGACTGAGCGTGTGGCCATAGAGAAAATAGTCCAACATCAACTGGGGTTGTGCAACCGGACCGGGTATACCCGGTTCCTGGACCGGCCCACCCGGAAAATAGGATCGGGAATTGATTCCTGTTGAAATTGGTCTGGGAATCGGTTCCCAAAATTTGGAACCGGTTGAAACCGGTTCGGGAACAGGTTCCAAGTGATCACCCACACGGAAACCGGTTCTGGACCGGTTTTAGAACCAGTTCTTGGACCGATTTTAGAATCGGTTACCGAACCGATTTTGTAAGTAGAAGTCCAAAACCTTTTTTTTTTCGCCCGATTTATATTTTTACTCCCGCAATCATACGGCGTTTTTTCTCTTGGCTCTCTCAAACATGCACAACACTCATCTTTTGTCATTCCTCTTCCTCACTTGCTTCCCTCCCTCACCGGCTCCCTCTCGCACCATCCGATGGACGGACGGCCTCCGTCAAATTCTTGTATATCACATGGATTGGCTCGCCAAATTTCTCTTTTGTAAGAGGAGTTATGCTTACATAAATGAGTAACTTCATGTTGTAATTGTGAGAATAAGAGTAATATTAGACCCATGTTTGTTGCTAATTCTTTACCTTATGATTTTATTTATTATAATTAGCCTGGTGGATCCTTAATATTCGTTTAGTCAAAAAGTCAATGTATTTATTTATTACAAGTGCTTAATATTTTAATATAAATTAGGAGGATTACGTTATTTTCCCGCGTATTAATATAAAATTCAAAGTTGTATAAGATATCGGGAGATTGCAAAATAGGTTCCAGTGAAAACAGGGTTGACCCTGAAACTGGATCAGAAAAACAGGGTGGGTTGGGTACATGGTACAATACAAACAGGGTCGGGTATATGGTCCAAAAAAGAGGAACCGGTTATAACAGGGTCGGGTACAGGGTCTAAGTCTAGACCCTACCCACCCTGGACCCGATCACCCCTAACATCGACCACAAGGAGGCAAACAAACATGGTGCCTCTCTAAATAGCGAGGAACCAGGCCAACTTTCGCTCATTTTCTGACCACAAGTTGGTGTGATGATTGTGTGATCATAGCACCAAGAGGAGCCTTGAGTCGAAGAATTTGGTTGCTTATTTTTGAGTATGAATTACAATTTCCAAATGGAAATTGTTTATTCGATCTGTTGTGGGCGTCTCTGAATTTAAAATTAGGAATGGGAGAACAGGATCAAAGTTTCCCGATCGCAATTTAGTGGAAGCAGGGCTTGTCGGAATCCTCAGGCGATTCTTTTGCTTATCCCAATTTATTCTTTATTTTCCCATAATTCTCTTTTTTAAAAGGAAAAAGTACTGTGAGTTTTATGTCCTACTTATTCTTTTATCTTTCCTAGAATTCTCTTTTTTAAATGAAAAAGTACTATGAGTTTTATGTCCCATCAACTTTTGACGATAAAGTACGAGCATTTATTTCAGTTTACTTTTTTAAATGAAATAACTAACTCGAACAAAATCAAATAAAAATATTTGGAGTTAGATCGAATTGTAAATAGAGTTCTTTATTCCAAATTAAAATATAGAACAAAATAAGTGCCTAAGAGATTAAAATAATGAATTGTAAATAAAGTTCAAGCTCAAATATTATTATTCATTGTTTATCATTATAGACAATTAAGGACTTTCTCAAGCTCGAGATTTTTATTCATTCACTTGATATTTTGAAATTATGTTGATTGAACTTGAGATTTTACTCATTGAAATTGAATAAGTAAATAAAATAAAATTGGATTCGATTGGATGGTATTAATTAAATCGAGTATTAATTACCATTTCTTATTGAATTAACCAATCGACTTGCTATCGGATATTTTTTTTTTTTGGGTTCGACAATACCCCATATTGAAATAAAAAAACTCAAGAATTGTCGGCATTGATTATCAAAATGAAAGTGGATTCGGTTGTGGTATTAATTAAACCGAGTGGTAATCGAGTGCTGATTACCATTTCTTATTGAGTTAATCGATCAACTTGCTATCAAATATTTTATTTGACAATACCACAAATTGAGAAAAAAAAAAGTTTAAGAGCTATCGGTGTCTTTGCTCCCCAATTAAAATATGATGTTGGGCAATAGACATGCAAACCTTCTTTCTAGGCAGTAGATGTTTGGATTTGAGACGAATGAGATCTATTTTAAGGAGAAATGGGTATATTTTATTGATGATTGAATGAGTACGCATCAAGAAAGTAAAATTGAAAACAAAAGAAAAAGGCAATATGTTCTAAGAAAATGTGTACATCATGTGCTAATAGTGAGAAATTGGTTAATAATTTAGAATGGAAAGATATGCAAAATATGAGTGTGGAAAAAGTTAGTTTCTCCAATAAAACTGCGTAGAACAATGTAATCATTGTTCATGTTGAACTCTCTAAAGGGACCGACCAAAAAAAAAAGAACTCTCTTAAGGGGAAAAAAAACCTCCTCCTTTAAAATTGACGAAAAAAAGGAATATGAAATTATCTAAGCAAGAAAATTTTTCCAATCAACCTCTTTTTCTTTTTTCTCAAAATAAAGCTCATTTAATTCAATTAGTAAAACTAAAGGGCCTTGTAAAAAGATTTTAGTACATAAAAGTTCCAAAAGGGAGGTGAAATAACCCAAATCAGTGGAAGGGAATTTCTCCCATGGCTATGACTTTCCAGTCCACAATGGAGTTGCCTCTTTATAGCGAAGTTGAACCTAGTTATTTGAGAAGCGAAACAACAGACCATGACACTTAGTAATCAATATACAAACTTCCCATGATATTGACTGACCAGAGATTCTAGGACTCAATCAAAAGATTTTCTTTCTTTGCAACAAGGACACTAGTTTTAAAGCGACGTATGACACTCCATTGAAAAGTGATGAAGCCTGAACAGTTCTTGCAAATCCATCGACAAGCCTTATCGAGTGATCATGACAAACGCAAGCAATGGTTCCATTCGTCGATCAAGGATTGTATGCTTCGTCGATTTTCATTTTCAATGCCCCGAGCTGTGGTGGAGACCAAAAGTTCTGTAGGTGCTGTGTTAAGTCCCCAATTTTTGGAAATCTTTGAGCTTGTGAATGCAGAATCCACGACACCTGGTGGAGCTAGAGGTCTGTTCATGAGGACAAAGTGATTTCGTGCTTTTCACATGTGCTAGAGTACTAACTGAAAGTGCTAGTATAAACACCTAGAGGGGGTGAATAGGTGTAAAGAAAAAGTTTCACAAAGAACAGTAGAAATAATTTTTTTTTTTTTTGAAACTGAGTATGAAGAATGATAGACTTTTGAAACTGAGTTTGAAGAGCAACAGACTTTGAGCGAGATCAGACTTTAGCAGTTAAATAGAATTACGAACAAAATAAAATAGTTAAGGGAAGAGAATAAGAATATAAGGTTTATAGTGGTTCGGTTTAGATCAAGCTTACGTCCACTCTTCCATGCTAACAGCCTTCTAGCTGGATTCCACTATGCAATCAATAAGATATTACAACTTTGAGTGTAAACACTTAGTATTAGATCACACTATCTCACTAAATCACTCTTTTGGTATTTCTCTCATGATCACAAACGTTTAAGCTCACAAAAAACAAGTACATGATCAAAGTTCGTTCAGACTTTGGAATTATATATTCTACGCTCCGTCTCTTACTTGCTCATTGATCATTGATCTCCTTAAATACTCATCCACTTCCAAACTAGCCGTTGGACAGTATATTAGAGGATCGTCTTCCAATCTACATATCGGGCAGATCTGTATCTAGAAGATTTGGTAGCCGTTGAGTGATAGAAGTAGAATCCCAACTTGATTCTGATTGCCCATACAAACAGAATTTTGGTTTCCATAAGTAAAACTTCTTTGTATAGAAAGATCTTGTTCTCAAGATCCAATTGTTAATCAATTAGATTAAGTCAATCAAATCAATATTGATGTATAATTCAAACCAGATCACTAGCCGTTATATGTTTCGGGCTTGTGTTACGTTCTATTTTGTTCTGAATGTAAAGTCTGAAAGTAATAGACTTTAAAATCTGAGTCTGAGTGCAATAGACTTTACAATATGAACGTAAGTCTGAACAAGTTTAGCTTCAGCATAGAGTCCGTCTTCTGATTGTTCATTCACGTTTAGTTTGGAATTTATCAAAGTTGGCGGACTTTTGATGTAGAACAGACTTTGACACTAAAGTTTGACAATCTTCAAAACTTTGACACTAAAGTTTGACAATCTTCAAACTTTGACACAGAAGTCTAGAAATCTTCATAATAGACTTTGGATAATATCCTTTACATATTCTATTATTTGCATAGTATGTTACCCAACCGTTAAAAATGTTAGTAGCCTTTGATTTATTTATTTATTTATTTATTTTGGTAAGAAAGCCTTTGATTTATTTTGTCATCTTCAAAACATCATAAGGGATTTCCCTAATAATCTCCCCATTTTTTATGATGACAAAACAATCTCTGTATATGTAGATATGTAATCATGCTTTTAAAGATAATAAATCAATGCAATCTTAAAGAATAATGTAATTCAAGATAGCAAATAGATTTAGCATATATTTACATATGTAAAGATAATCGCAGCTCAATAAATATCAACACATATGCATATTTATATTCTCTCCCCCTTTTTGTTATAATCAAAAAGCAATAAAAAGTATCACGTAGAGAATATAAAATAATAACAAATATATCTTGCATGAAACACAATTTTCAAAAAATCAACTTTTATAAAGCAAGTCGAATGTTGAAGATATGCAATATAGCTTACCTCGATAATATATATAAGCAAATATTCAATAAAAATCACGAATGTATTATAAAATTCACTTTACCCATTTTGTCATAATAAAATGATAATATCAATAAAAAATTTGTTGATGACAAAAGATAATAAAAGATGCACTAACCGCATTTTGACAAATTCTGTCACATTTACCTTTTCCTTCCGTCCATAATAATCAAGATCATGATCAATTCAAAAAGATTTTTTCAAAATTGATTAATGCTCCCCCTCAATTTGTTGCATTTTTGAGGTGATCACGATTTTTTTCCTTTCCTTTTGGATTCACTTTCTCCCCTTGTCATCATGACAATATTTGCGAATAGCACTAATTGTGGCTTGTGCACGTTGAGCAGAATATTTTTCAATTATTTCCTTCATAGCAATAATATCCACAATGAACATTTGCAATTTGAAATTCGAGGCAAAAAATTATTTTCTTCAATCAAGCTTTTCTCGAATTCAACCTGCATAAACTTAACAAACTTTTTGCACAAATAAGTTGTAATAATATCCACATAATAGATATTGTCCTTTCTTCAAATAAATAAATTGAATAACATATATAAAATTAAAATTCAGAACTACTCAACCTTTTATAAGACACATTAGGGATTTCCATAACAATTTGCAAAAACTTTGCACAAGGAATAGAATCTTTGAGCCTCCAAAAAATAGTACAAAATCTCCACAATTTTTTGATTGAGCTTTCCAAAATTCATATGGAAGATTCTATTACCACCTGCAAAATCTTGTATAATAGATAATAATTTTTGCAAAAAAGTTACGTAATATCTTCATTTGATTTGCGGATCAAACTTGCTAGATATAAGATATCTTTTATGAATATAGCAAGAACATCCATAAATATGCAATAATATCTTTCAAGATCAAAGGAATTTTCTTGAACATAAATCTTATATATATGTATGTATGTACGTATGTATATATGATATTAGTCGGACTAGAGCTACCCCATCTGACATCGCCCAAGAAGAGTCGTCGAACCCTCCAATACACCACCAAAGCCAACGGGCTTAACACCCATCAAGACATGGCTCCAAATGGCAGAAAACAACCAGTCATTCTTACAACAATACCAAACACCTTTAAAAATAGAGCTCATATCATCTGAACCCATGCTAGCCTTTAATCAGCTAGCCGACATACATCCAAAAGAAACAATATTGTTACTTGCCCAGTCTTAACCAACTATGAAGGTGGTCTGAACTTGTATTAAATAAATTGAAAATTACATGTATTGACTCTGATCCTAATCCCTTTATGGTATCAGAGCTAGTGGGAAGGTATAGATAGTCTTTGTAAGAACATAATCATGGATCGAGAGCCATTCGTTGGCATCCTTTTTGTTTGATATCTTTTGCTTTATCAACAAAGGTTTTGAAGAACCATTCTCTGATTTGTCTGTTGTATTCAGAATTAAATTCTTTATTAAGGAAAACTCTGTTTGGTTCAAAATGTTTTTCTAAAATATTAAGCTCGGCATCTATCATTTGCGAATAAGTAGGAGAATGATGAGGAGAATCTGTATTTTCTAGGATAGTTCAAGCAAAAGATATCAAATGAAAATATTACGACTACATATACGAATATGAAGTCCATATATTTTTCTTTGATTGGTTAGAATAACAGTTCCTTGCACCAAAAGAAATAGTTGTTTTAGATTATCATTATAAGTGAAAACTTGATAATGGTGAAACCATAAAATCCAATCATCCACCTCTTAGGAGAATAAAAATACAACAAGTTAGAATAGACGATTTCAACAAATCTATAGAAAATTGGGAAATTCCTAAAATACAACTTAAGGAAATATACAAGCAATCAAAATTGAATTTTTAAAAAAAATCAGACTATGTCATAACCAATGAAGAAAGAGATGTTCCTCTTTCTAATTCCTATGAAAAAATACATCTTTTAAATAAAGAGTTCATCCAAAAGCATAAACAAAAATACAATTACATTCATATAGGATTAGTCCAAGTAGGAATTAAACCCCTTACAAAAGAAGGTCTTAGTACATCAATTCACATTGTGATCCTTCTGCCTCGGAGAGCATTGTTTTGAGGATGTTGCAGTATTTCTCCTTGCTCTGGATTGCAGCCAGTGCTGCACTTGCAATGGACTTTTCTTGTAAAAAGGATGTATTTGATGGGACTGGGCTTACTTGATTTTTTGGCTATTTAGCCATGTTTTAACCGCAGCTTCGGATTCTTGTTCATGAAATTTGAATCTGTCCCACCATTTTGTTTTGTATTTTCGGACAAGTACTGGTACACCCGGTTTAGTGGATGTATTGTATTCGAATTCACATGCTGTTACCCAAGAGATTCTGAATATTTTAAAGAAATGCATAAGGTATGGGAACCTTATATCATGCGGTGTTGGTACGATGTATTCACTGAAAACCTTATAACCTTGTTTGACTGTGGGGTGTAGTATTATGTTCAAAGGTCCAAAGAGATCCCACCAGGAGTCAAACCAGTTTGGTAGGCTTTGTTTTGGGAAGTTGTTTTTAAAAAATAATAAACAGGTGTGTTGAAAATTTGTATTTTGTCTGAAGAAGACATTCCACCAAGCTTGTTGGTAGTCCCAGTATGTATATGAGGAGGAGTATGGTAGGATTTGGGTAAGTCTGGTTTGGAATTTTCTACGTGTATGGGGTGAAGCTCCCCAGTGCGAGGGATGTATGACTTTACTGATGGATCTAGTGGAGTATAGGATATTTTTTGTATTGTTTTTGTCAGCAAAGTGAGTGAACCTTTCTGATTCTGTTTCCACTAGAAATTATTATAATAAGCAAGGGTTTTGTTTATATTGTGTGGTTTGAAAAGCCAATTTTTTGGAAATATGTTTTTTGTAAATTTGATTGGATCTTCATCGAATAATACATCTTCCACAGCCAATATTTTTTGAAAAGATGTTTTGAGGAAAAATTTTGATCTTTAAGAATGAGGGGTTGCCTGTGGCCTAATGACCACCTCATTCGAAATTCTTTTGTATTCCGTTTGTTTTTGTGTAGCAAGCAAAGAAAGATTGTTGCTTACCTCGATGGCACTAAATGGCTCTTTCTTTACTGTTTTTTTGTAAAGACTGAGCAAGTAACAATTTTGTTTCTTTTGGTAGTATGTCGGCTAGCTGTTTAAAGGCTAGTATGGGTTCAGATGATATGGGCTCTATTTTTAAAGGTGTTTGGTGTTGTTTTAAAAATAATTTGTTGTTTTTTGCCATTTGAAGATATGTCTTGATGGGTGTTAAGCCTGTTGGCTTTGGTGGTGTATTGGAGGGTTTGGCAGTGGCTTTGCCTTTGCCTTTATCCTTGTCTTTTTGGATCTTGGCGTATTGGTATCCCCTACAAAAATTCTCTTGTGAGAAAATTTGGTAATGAATTTGAAGAACCATTTATGAATTCAATGTCAAAATCAAATACTGAAAGTATGGCTAAAATCTGTTTTGATGCAATGTTTAAAATGTTCTTTTATAAAATGTCTTTGGCTGATTTGCAATCAATTCTCAAGAGAAATTTTTTATTCAATAAATCTCCTTAAAATTTTGATATAGGTAAAACTATAGCAAGTATTTCCTTGTTGATTGTAAAATAATTTTGTTGAGTGGAATTCCAATATTTTGATATAAACTGAACAACTTGTTCTTTGTTGTTATTGACCTGTTTGAGAATGCAACCATATCCTAATTCTGAAGCATCAGTCTCAACTATTTTGAAAGTAGAAGGATCGGCAAGATGTAAGCATGGTATATCTTTCACATGGATTTTTATTTGTTTGACGATGTTAGTATGGACAAAAGTCCAAGGTGGAGGATCTTTATGTAACCTTTCGTGTAAAGATTTGCAAAGAATATTTATATTGGGAAAGAAATCTATAATGTAATTGATGCTACCTAAAAACCTTTGTAGTTGGGTTTTGTCTTTAATCTCATCTGGAAATTTATCAGTAAATGAGATTGATCTTTCTATGGGAGTTATGGTACCTAAATAGATGTAATGACCTAGAAATCTTATCCTGATTTGGAAGAGTGAAACCTTAGTAGGAGAGACTACTAAACCATTTTGTATGATTGTTTTTATGAAAGTAGAAAGATGTTTGAAATGATGTTCTATATTAAAGGAAAAAACTAGAACATCATCTATATAAACTATGATGTATTCTGAATAAGGATTGAAGAGATCATTCATGATTCTTTAATTTTGAAGGGGCATTTTTGAGACCGAATGGCATAACATTCCATTCGTATTGACCGAAAGGGACAGTAAATGTTGTTTTGTACTTATCTTTTTCACTAATTTGTATTTGCCAAAATCCTGACTTCATGTTGAATTTAGAAAATATTTTTGATTTACATAATATGTTAAGCAAATCTTTTTTATTGGGTATTGGATATCTTATCCATCTAAGGGCTATGTTTAGAGGTTTATAATTAATAACTAATCTGGGAACTCCTCTTTCTAGTTCAGCATTTTTATTAACATAGAAAGCAAAACAGCTCCAGAGTGATTGGCTTTTTCTTATAAGTTTCTTATTTAAGAGGTCTTGTATTTTAGTTTGGCAAAATTTCATAACTTCTTGATTTATCTGTGTATGACGAGCTTTTGTAGGTATTTTGCTTTCAGAAAATTCTTGTTCAGAAGGTAAATCTACAATATGCTTCTTTCTTTCCCAAAAAGCGTTGGGTAAAGTAGAGCATATAGATCTTGGCATATTGGTATTCCATGTAAAAATATTGACCGTGGAAGATGGATTCTTCGATGACAATCCAATCAAATTTGCAAAAACCATATTTCCAAAAAATTGGCTTTTCAAACCACACAATATAAATAAAACCTTTGCTTATTATAAGCAAATTCTAGTGGAAACAGAATCGACAAGGTTCACTCACTTTGCTGACAAAAACAATACAGAAAATATCCTATACTCCACTAGATCCATTAGTAAAGTCATACATCCCTCGCACTGGGGAGCTTCACCCCATACACCTAGAAAATTCCAAACCAGACTTACCCAAAGCCTACCATACTCCTCCTCATATACATACTGGAACTACCAACAAGCTTGGTGGAATGTCTTCTTCAAACAAAATACAAATTTTCAACACACCTGGTTATTATTTTTTAAAAACAACTTCCCAAAACAAAGCCTACCAAACTGGTTTGACTCCTGATGGGATCTCTTTGGTCCTTTGGACATAATACTACACCCCACAGTCAAACATGGATATAAAATTTTCAGTAAATACATCGTACCAACACTTTGCATGATATAAGGTTCCCATGCCTTATGCATTTCCTTATAATATTTAGAATCTTTTGGGTAACAGCATGGGAATTCGAATACAATACATCCACTAAACCGAGTGTATCGGTACTTATCCGAAAATACAAAATAAAATGGTGGGACGGATTCAAATTTCATGAACAAGGATCTAAAGCTGCGGTTAAAACATGGCTAAATAGCCATAAAAATCAAGTAACCCCAGTCCCATCAAATACATCCTTTTTACAAGAAAAATCCATTGCAAGTGCAGCACTGGCTGCAGTCCAAAGTAAGGAGGAATACTGCAACATCCTCAGAACAATGCTCTCCGAGGCAAAAGGATCACAATGTGGATCTTCCAAATCTTAAGACAATACAGACGGATCCTCATAGTCACATCACAGTAGAAACACCAATTAAGACGACTTCTACGAGATCAACCTAGACAGAGATTAAACTCAAGATATCACATGCCAACACTGTTACAGCGACGCAAAGGCTATACACTGTAGCGTGATAGGCATACACTATTCACTATTCACTATTCACTTTACACTATGTTGGAGAAAACTTCATTAAGTGTTTTGAAATTAACAAAACGTTTCCATCAGTCTAGTCTGAAGACTTGCAGACTTTTTCATCAAAGTCTAAAGACCTCCAGACTGCCAGACTCAAAACTCAAAGTCTATCCTCATTGACAGTTTCAAGACCGTCGAAGAAGGCTTATCCAGAACCGGTATTTCGTTAAGGATTTGATTTTATCGATTGAAGATCTTTTGGTTGGATATAGCATGTCGGAATCCATTATTCAAATGAAGATTGATTTAAAGATTTTGGATCCATTGATTGGCAAAGTATACTTGGAAGTTTTTACTTATAGAAACCTAGATCCTGATTGTATGGGCGAGCAGGATTGGTGGTCTATCGTTATATTCCTTAAATGACTCGAAATCTCCCTAATCGATTCTGTCCAACGGGTAGATTGGAAGAACTCTTTTGGTAAGTGCCAACGGGTGTGATGGCATGAAGGAGTATATAAGGAAGATGTTCCAGTTATTCTAGTGTATGCGCGATAGAAGAATTCCAAAGTCTGAAGCTCCTTGTTCTTAGTCAATTCAATTGTTGAGCGTAATCTTGTATTTAAAAGAGAGTTTATATCTTTGTGAGGCCTTGAGGAAGTGTAGCAGAGTATCTACGTTGTGGAATCAAAGAAGAGCCATATTGTAACAATTATTTTGATTCACAGTAAAATCCAGCCGGTGAGCTGTCAGTGCGGAAGAGTGGACGTAGGCTTGGATTAAGCCGAATCACTATAAACCTCGTGTTCTTATTCTCTTCCCTAAGTTCTTTTACTTTGATCGTAACTTAATTTGTTTATAAGAGTCTAATTTCCTTTTCATAATCTATTCTTAATTAGAATTGCACACTTCTCTCTGGAAAATTTGTTTTTGCACCTATTCACCCTCCTCTAGGAACTCGTACTAGCTTTCACAATTGGTATCAGAGCTTGTGTACTCACTTAAGTTGAAGTGTTTTACTTCAGAGTTAAAGATCCATGGCTAGTATGTTGGCCCCAGGTTTGGTTGAAGGGCAAAACAATACCAGACCGCCTTATTTTGATGGAAAGGAACATAACATATGAAAAAAAATAAGATGAAGGCATTTCTAAAATCAAAGGATCCTCTGGAATGGGACATGGTAAACAAAGGAATCATTCCTAAAGCAGCACCAGTCTCAGAAAGAGGAAAAGAAGCTGTTGAGTCCGGTGAAATGACTCAAGAAGAGATAACCAAGAGACAAGCTCTTGATGCAAAAGCAATTTATTCTTTATATTATGCATTATCTCCTATTGAATATAACAAGATATCTTCTTGTGAAACAGTTAAAGAAGTCTGGGATAGATTACACATCACCTATGAAGGAACCGATTGAGTGAAAGAAACCAGAATCAACATTCTGCTCGGCCAATATGAAGCATTCAAAATGAAACCAGGAGAATCTATCACTGACATGTTCAGTCGTTTTACAGAAATCGTGAATGGTCTTGAATATCAAGGTCAACCAATTTCTGGACCCATGAAGGTAAACAAGCTATTGCGTGGACTGTCCAATGATTGAAATCACATAAGACCTCAATAAGGGAGACACAAAGAATCATACCACTCTCTATTGACGAATTGGTTAGGACTCTTCAGTTTTATGAAGTTGAGCAAATCAACGAAGATGAAGATCCTAAAGGTAAGAAATCCATTGCATTAAAATCTAAAGATGATTCTGATGTCACAGATTCTGAAGATGATATGGATGATGAAGAGCTTGCTCTCATGATAAGAAGGTTCAGAAAACTGAACAGAAAGGGGAGAAGATTCAATCTAAAGAAACAAAGCTCTCAAAAGCTACAAAATAAGCCAGTTGAGGATGATGAATCTAATAAAGATGTAGTCTACTTTGAATGCAAGAAAAAGGGACACATTAGACCAAATTGTCCCCTACTGAGGAGAAAGAAAGGAAAATCTGAGAAATATCGAAAGGCACTTAAAGCATAAACTTGGAGTGATACCAATGTGAGGAAAGTGATGATAATTATGCCAATATTTGTCTCATGGCACAATCGGGCTCGATTCAAACTCTAAGACAGACTCAGACAGTGAAATCGAGGTAAGTAATTTAAAAATTCCTACTAAAGTTTCTAAATATATTGATGAATTATGTCTTAGCCTCAAAACTTCTCTCAAGAGGATTTCTGAACTCAAAAGGAAAAATTCTACACTAAAGCAATAGGAAATTGTTTGGAAAGAAAAATTGAAAGTTTAGACAAAAGTGTTATCACTTTAAAAGAAAATGTAGATAATCTTTCAAAAGAAAATGCATTCCTAAAAAATGAAATTTCAAGCATTTCTAAAAGATTTTCTATAGTATCTGAGAAACTGGAAAAAATTCTTTTTGCACAAAGACCTTATTTCAATAAATCTAGTTTGGGAATGATTGTGGAAACCATTCCTCTAATTGATTTTCCTAAGATAAATGAAAGAATCAAATAAAGACCTACAAAAGATTTTTACAAGAAACATATCCAAAAAGTTTTTGTAAAACCAGTAGGCCGCAGTGCTCTTAAATGTTCTAAGTGTAACAGTTCAGAACACTCTGAGAAAGAATGTCCTATGGTTTGGAAACCTGTGAAGAAGGTTTGGGCAAAGACTGTATATCACACTAACTCCATTGGACCCAAGAAAATATGGGTACCAAAGAAAGCATGAGTTTCTTTTTTTTTTTTTTTTTAAATGCAGTCACTATCAAGAAAAAGGTTAAATGGTACTTAGATAGTGGATGCTTGAGACATATGACAAGCGACTCAAACTGCTTTATAAAGCTTGTGCAAGTTAATGGTGGAAAAGTTTCTTTTGAAGGAAATAGCAAAGGAAGAATAGTGGGATACGGGACTGTAAAGATTAGAAGTCTCACGATCAGTAACATTTCGTTAGTAGAAGGACTCAACTACAACTTGCTAAGTATTAGTCAACTGTGTGACACCGGTTTCAGAATCAACTTTCAAGAAGGAATATGTTCAGGAACCAGTAAAGATTCCTCTCAGACTTTTACGGGGCGAAGACATGAGAATATCTATCTCTTGGATATTAAATCAGAAAAATCTCAATGTCTAATCTCAATTCAAGAGAAAGCAAATTTATGGGACATAAAGCTTGGGCACATCAACATGAAGCAAATAGCCAAGATCTCTACCAAGAAATTTGTTCTTGGACTACCCAATATGACATACCAAAAGTCTGACCTATGCACACCATGCGTGCTGGGAAAACAGGTAAGAAATTCTTTCAAACCAATAAATCAAGTATCCACTAATCGTGTGATGCAGCTCTTGCATATGGATCCTTTTGGACCAACCAGAACTCAAAGCATTGGAGGTAAGAAATATTGCCTAGTGATTGTGGATGATTATTCACGATTTACTTGGGTATATTTCCTAGCAAGTAAATATGAAACCTTGTCTTATTTTATAAAATTTGCTAAGAAAGTTCAAAATGAGAAAGGGTATGTTATTTCCAGTATACGAACAAATCATAGAGGTGAATTTGAAAATCAAGATTTTGCTAAATTTTGTGATGAATCTGGTTTTCAGCATGTATTCTCCTCTCCTTACACTCCAGAGCAGAATGGAGTTGTGGAAATGAAGAATAGATCTTTGTAAGAAATGGCTAGAACTCTTCTAATTGAAAGTAACATTTCTTCTCATTTTTGGGCTAAAGTAGTCTCTACAGCGTGTTATATTATTAATAGAGTCTTCTTAAGGCCTAATCTGGAGAAAACTCCCTATGAGTTATTCAAAGGAAAGAAGCCAATTGTTTCATATTTTCATGTGTTTGGATGTAAATGTTTTATATTGAAAAATGCAAATGATCAAGTTGGTAAGTTTACAAAAAAAAATCAGATGAAGGCATCTTCCTTGGATATTCAACCACCAAAGAAAAGCTTACAGATTATTCAACAAAAAGACTCAATCTGTGGACGAATCGATGAATGTCAAATTTCAAGACTTTATGCAAAATCAATCGATTCAGACTCAATCTGAAGAATCTGATCCCACTTCAGACTCTACAAAGTCTAAATCTTCAGAAGCAGTTCAAACTTCAGAAGACCAGCAGCAAATGATCATCAAAGATTCAAATGAGAAAAATGATCAACAGTTTGACAAATCAACCAGCAACTGGAAGCATAAATCCAATCATCCCAAATATCTCATTATTGGTGATATTAATGAAGGGATTCGCACAAGATCCCAAAGGCGTGAGGAGTCTAATGCTGTGGCTCTTATTTCTGAAATAGAACCTAAAAGCATAGAAGAAGCTTTAACTAATGAAAGCTGGATTTAAGCTATGCAAGAAGAACTCAGGCAATTCAGTATCAATGATGTCTGGGAATTGACTCCTAGAAAGGTAAATCCATCATTTGAGCTAAATGGGTTTTTCAGGAACAAAATGAACGAGAAAGGAAAAGTTGTAAGAAACAAAGCAAGACTCGTGGCCAAAGGATATACGCAAGAAGAAGGGATAGACTATGATGAGACTTACACACCAGTAGCAAGGTTAGAAGTAATTAGATTATTACTTGCTTTTGCTTGTTATAAAAATTTCAGGTTATTCCAAATGGACGTCAAAAGTGCTTTCATAAATGGATTTATCCAAGAGGAAGTCTATGTGGAACAACCACCTAGTTTTGAAGACCCAAGGAAACCAAACTCTGTATTCAGACTGAAAAGGGCTCTATATAGTTTAAAGCAAGCACCTCGAGCTTAGTACGACAGACTAAGTAAGTTTTTAATTCAAAATGGCTTTGTCAAAGGTAAAATAGATACTACACTATTTATCAAAAGAGAAAACAAAAGCTTTTTACTTATTCAAATTTATGTTGATGATATTATTTTTGGATCTTCTAATGAAAATATGTGTAAGAAATTTTCTAAGTCTATGCGGGATGAATTTGAAATTAGCATAATGGGTGAATTAACCTTTTTTCTCGGGCTTCAAGTAAAACAATTGAAGGAAGGAACTTTTATTCATCAAGAAAAATATGCCAAAGATCTTGTCAAAAAGTTTGGGCTAGAGAATTGCAAAAAGACTGATGTACCAATGTCAAGTTCCTTGAAGCTGGACAAAGATGAAGGAGGAAAGAAAGTTGACCAGAAGCTATACATGAGTATCATTGGTTCACTTCTTTATTTTACTGCTTATAGACCTAACATTCTGTTTAGTGTTTGTATTTGTGTCAGATTTCAATCAGATCCTAAAGAATCTCATTTAAGTACTGCAAAACGTATTATCAAATACATTGCATCAACATCAAATTTAGGTCTCTAGTATCATAAAGAATGAGACTTTACTCTTCTTGGATACTTAGACGCAGACCTAGCAAGATGCATAGTTGATAGATAAAGCACATCGGGCACCTGTCAACTACTTGGTAACATGATAGTATCTTGGTTTTCAAGGAAGCAAAGTACCGCAGTTCTTTCTACAGCAGAAGCAGAATATGTAGCTCTTGGAAGTTGTTGTTCACAAATTCTAAGGATAAAACAACAGCTAAAAGACTTTGGAATTAAAGATTGGTGCACTGAAATCAAATGTGACAACACCAGCGCCATAAATCTCACCAAGAATCCAATTCTTCACTCAAGAGCAAAGCATATAGAGATTCGACATCATTTCATTAGAGATCATGTTCAAAATGGAGAAGTCTCGATTCAGTTTGTTGATTCAAAGAATCAACTGGCGGACATATTTACAAAGCCTTTGGAGAAAAATCAATTTGAAGTTATTCGTTCCAGACTCAATATCTTAAAGTTTGAGGAAGTTTAGACAATCAAGGTTCTCGACTGTAAGTTATCTCTATTTTAGAAATTTATCTCTCGGATAAAATCTCGAAAATGTACGATCATCCATCTGTAATTGATTGATGTTATCTTTCCCAGTTTACGTGATTATTGCAATCTTTCCTTTTCGAAAAAAAAGTTATTTTTGAAATGACGGTTATATAATTTTTTCAAAAAGGCAGTTATTTTTTGAAAAAGCATTTTTATTTTTCCTGTTACGACGTTCTGTATACCTCGCTTCAACTGCCTTATATACTATTGGTTCCTCTTTGTTTTACTCATAAAAACCCTAAGAGAGCACAGATCTTCAACTTATCTTTTCTTCTCTTGTTTAATCCTCGAAAAGTTTTCACCTGTTTCGCGAAACAAGCTTGGAATCTCTCAAAGACTGTGAAAGATGTCGTCTCAAAGGAAGTCTTCGAGGATCGCGAACAGGGGACCATAGCAAATGCGTGAGTGTCCTACGCATTTTGATCTCACCGAGGAAGAAGAATCTACTAACCAGTAGCAGAGCCCATAACTTTCTCAACAGCGTTAATCTCCTCCATCTAGACCTCAGAATATTGAACATCGAGAAGAGGAAGAAATCATCGAAAATGCAGAACCCATAAGAACTCTAAAGCCCGCTTTTATGCATAAGCTTTACTGTGCTTTGAAGAAGGGCAGTACTCCCTTGAACTATATTGATGAATTTTTGAAAGACAAAGGGTATCGAAATGAAACCTACTTTCTATGCACAATGGAACGATTGGGAATTGCTCTTGTGGGGTCAGCAGAAGAAGCATTTGCGAATGTCCCAAGTGATCCACGTGTTGGAGGGCTAAGTCAACCTGATGGGAATGATGATGATAGGATGTACACTCATTTTAAGCCTAGAATGGGTGTTGCTGCGAAAATCCGAAGCAAAAGGACAGATTTATTTCGTTCGGAGGAACACAAGCGACTATACTCCAAGTTGCTAAAGTGTGGTGTGATTAACCCTAGAAGTATGGACTTTGATTTTCTTGATTCTTTGAATGTCAAGCTGCGAGAGAAATTCAATCTTCTTCAATTGGAACGATTTTGTTCTGAAACTACAGAGGCTTATGCTGAACTCACTGCTTACTTCTATTCTAATCTAAGTTTCTTGGATGCAAATAGATTCTCTTTCAGTGTTCGAGATAAGGACTATGTAGTTAACATGGATACATTGGCTAATGTGATTGGAGTTGAAAGAGGGAAATTCCAACCAATCAGTGTGTCTATTGGTGCGACGGTAGAGCTTGTTCGAGATAGAACAGCGGAAGGAAAGATTTCATATTCGAGGATGAATGCCTCAAATATCTTGCTTCACAAGATAGTGATCAACTGCCTCAGACCCAAATCGACTTCAAAGACCGATGTTTCAAACTCAGAGGCAAAGCTGATGTATGCCATTAATGCTGGCAAAAAGTTCTCTCTTCCACACACTATTATGTTCCACATGTACAGAACAATGGTGAAAGACAATGGTCAACTTCCTTACCCAGCACTTGTCACTAAGTTATTCAGACATTTGGACATTTAGCCTCCCAGGATTCTTTGTGTTCGAACATGCGATCAAATGGTGGTGAAACTGAAAATGGTCTCAAAAATGCGTCTGAAGGAAGTTAACAAAGCTTTGGAGCGATTCAAGGAGAAAACCCCTGTCAAGACTCACCCAAACTCTTCAGCTGCAAAACGGAAAGGGAATGAGCCCATGGTTGCTCTATCTAAAAAAAGAAGAGCACTCATCTTGGAGGATGAAGAAGATGAGGATGATATCACAATTTCTGCTCTTGCTTTGAAAAACTTGAGTCGTTCAGTTCCAAAGACAGAGGTGAGACAGGAACAAGTCAGAGAAGAGATCGAACAAAGGAGTGGAGAGAGAGAATTAATGGAGAAAGAAGTAGAGGAAGAAAGGATTGTGGAAGAAGAAGAAGAGGGCAGAGGTGAACCAGAGGAAACAGAGCATGAAGAGTACTTCTCACCGCCCGAAGGCAATGAAACAGGGGGAGATGCTGAGAAAAGAGGTACATCTTCAATTGCTGCTAGTGAAGGAGTAAGTCGCTCACTGGCAGATCCAAAAGACATCTATGTCTCTTAATTCCCTGAGGAAGGTCATGAGATTTCATTGCCAAATCTAAGTGATCGTGCTGACTTGCCATCATCGCAATACACCTGCGATCGTGCGGGCTTAGTAGTCGGGCGATAATTCAGCAGACTTTCGCAGTGTGTTTGATATTCTTATGGAGATGCGGGGCCAAATTTATGCTCTGAGATGCAAAGTTCAGAACTTGCAGAATGCAGGTCAAGCCTCTTCAGTTTCTTTGCATGATCAAATTCATGCCCTTACGCTTCAAGTGTAAGCAAATGCCAAGGGTGAAGATGTTGCTCAACTAAAAGAGGATTTGAAAAAGCTGGAAGGGATTGTCCAGTCCATGGGAGATTTCCAACTTGCTCGTGTTCCAAAGCAATCCTAATTCCATTCTCTTTTCATCTCTACCTTTTTAATGCTGACGAAAAGGGGGAGAGATGTGGTGCAGATTTGATTTGAGATTTAAACTTCTTTTGATTTTTTGTTATTGACTTTACTTTTGTGTTTAGTGTTTGGCTATTTGGATGTAACTGGATTTGGATTTGGAATGTTTGATCGTTTGTTTTAAGCACTATTGGTATTTCATGGCAAAGATAGTTGCTCATATACGGGACTAACTTATTTTCTATGGATGCAGATTTTAATGCTAAGACAATTATTTTTGTGAGATATCCATGTTTGCTTAAGTATTGTTTTGCGGGTCAAAGTTATCCAAATTTGTAGAAAAGTTTTGTCACCATCAAAAAGGGGAGATTGTTGGAGAAAACTTCCTTAAGTATTTTAAAGTTGAGAAAACGTTTCCATCAGTCTAATCTGAAGACTTGTAGACTCTTTCATCAAAATCTAAAGACCTCCGGACTGCCAGACTCAAAACTCAAAGTTTATCATCATTAACAGTTTCTAGACCGTCGAAGAAGGCTTATCCAGAATCGGTATTTCGTTAAGGATTTGATTCTATCAACTGAAGAAGATCTCTTGGCTGGATATAGCATGTCGGAATCCATTATTCAAATGAAGATTGATTTAGGGATTTGGATCCATTGATTGGCAAAGTATACTTGGAAGGTTCTACTTATGAAAACCTAGATCCTGATTGTATGGACGAGTAGGATTGGTGGGCTATCGTCATATTCTTTAAATAACTCGAAATCTCCCTAATTAATTTTGTCCAACGGGTAGATTGGAAGAACTCCTTTGATAAGTGCCAACGGGTGTGATGGCATGAAGGAGTATATAAGGAAGATGTTCCAGTTATTCTAGTGTGTGTGCGATAGAAGAATTCCAAAATCTGAAGCTCCTTATTCTTAGTCAATTCAATTGTTGAGCATAATCTTGTATTTAAAAGAGAGTTTATATCTTTGTGAGACCTTGACAAAGTGTAGTAGAGTTTCTACTCTGTTGAATCAAGGAAGAGCCATATTGTAACAATTCTTTTAATTCATAGTAAAATCCAGCCGGTGGGCTGTCAGTGCGGAAGAGTGGACGTAGGCTTGGATTAAGCCGAATCACTATAAACCTCGTGTTCTTATTCTCTTCCCTAAGCTCTTTTACTTTGATCGTAACTTAATTTGTTTACAATAGTCTAATTTCCTTTTCATAATCTATTGTTAATTAGAATTGCACACTTCTCTCTGGAAAATTTGGTTTTGCACCTATTCACCCCCTCTAAGTGCTTGTACTAGCTTTCACACATTGTTCACTTTACACTGTTCAACATTGTAGCACTTTCATTATAGCACCTCCTATAAATACACCCTCTCGGCATAGAAGAAGGGGACTCGAAATTTTCATACCTCTCTTCTCTCTTTTTCCTCCTCACCCTCTTGTAAACCCTTATCCTTTCAAGCCTCAAGCTTTCTTACCTTGTACCCCCTAGTTTCAAAGTAAGTTAGTTTTTCAAATACATAGTTTTATATAAGGTTACCAACTTACATGATAGTTGGTTAATCATTTCTTGTAATACAAACATCAATACTCCCTGGAGTGCGGATTATCGCCCTAGTGGATGACTTGATGCTTTAGTTTCTGTATCTTTCAATACATGTAATTTTCAGTTTATTTAATACAAGTTTAGACCACCTTCATAGTTAGTTTTTGTTTATGCATACTCTTACTTTATATTTTATATATTGCCTTCGGTCTTTACATTATTTTTAATTCTTGCGATTTTATTTAAGTTTGTATACTATTTTCATACCATTCTCTGTTCCTATAGATCTGTTAATCTCTTATACTTCATTATTCTCTCATATAGTACTATCTTCATACCATTCTCTGTTCCTATAGATCTATTAATCTTTTATACTTCCTTGTTCTCTCATATAGTACTCCGATCCTAATCCCTTTATGGTATCAAAGCCAGTGGGAAGGTATAGATAGTCTTTGTAAGAACATACTAACAAATCGAGAGCCATTCGTTGGCATCCTTCTTGTTTCTATAGAGTGGTCCAGGCCGTAAGTCCCCAAGTGGCTGTTAGACCGTTGGTTTAGCTTTGTAACGGTTCTGAAGAAGGAATAGTTTCGAGCTTAAGTAATGAGCCTACATAGAAGATCTACATCTTCCTCTAGTTCTCTATCACAAATGGACTTAGATCCAAGTCCTATACACAGAGAAGAAGTTAGAATAGAAGATTTTAACAAATCTATAGAAAATTGGGAAATTCCTAAAATACAACTTAAGGAAATATACAAACGATCAAAATTGAAATTTTAAAAAAAATCAGACTATGTCATAACTACTGAAGAAATAGATGTTCCTCTTTCTAATTCCTATGAAAAAATACATCTTTTAAATAAATAGTCCGTCCAAAAGCATAAACAAAAATACAATCACATTAATATAGGATTAGTCCAAGTAGGAATTAAACCCCTTACAAAAGAAGGTCTTAATATATCAATTCTCTTAGTTTTACGAGATTCACGTCTCTTGAACTATGATGAATCCATCCTTGGTACAGTAGAGACAAGTCTCCGCAAAGGACCAATACATTTTGACTGTTATCCCAATTTTTTGTTTCTCTTAAGGATAAAAATATTCTTAAAGCTCTCACACTCCAAATCAAAACCCATAATTACAAAGTAGCATATGGATCCATTCCTTTAGCTCTTGTCTATAGGATCCATTATAAAGCCATGTCCTCCGCCTTTGGAGAAAATGCTTTTAAACATAGTCCAAGAGGAGAAACACTTCTCCTCCAGACCGACATTTTTAGAGCTAATACAACCATTCCTAGATCCATTAATTGGAACCAAGTCACTTTACCAGAACAATGGGAATTATAAAACCAAATTCCCCAACAAGTTGTTCAAAATACTAGTCCGACTAATGTCATCCAACATTCAGAAGGAAGAGTAACCATTAGATTTCCTAGAAGATCTTTCGATTCAAGATCTAGTCATTTTTTTCATACATCTTATACAAGGTCGATAGATCTTAATACCAATCTTCTACCTATAATCACTATCCCTCCAAGTACACATAGAAACACTCCTCCACCTAGTATGCATAGAGACACTCCCACACGCGATACAACACCTTTACCTCCTTCCACTAGTGGAAGTAATCATGAGACACCTCCCGAACTGGAAATTAGTGGTTTGGATAATAGATCAGGGATTTCCAGGCCAGTTTACCAACAAAACCAGCCTGAACCAGTCCTAGAAAATACAGATCATCCTCATTATTCTCCTACTTATTCGCAAATGATAGATGCCATGCTTAATATTTTAGAAAAACATTTTGAACCAAACAAATTTTTCCTTAATAAAGAATTTAATTCTGAAAACAACAGACAAATCGGAGAATGGTTCTTCAAAACCTTTGCTGATAAAGCAAAAGATGTTTATAACAAAAGATATTTGCAATATAAATCATATATAATTCATAGGCAATGATCTAAAATCATGATAAATGTATGTAGAGATTTGAAAGGCGGGATAAAAAAATATATTCTCTTACCCAAGGCATATGATTGCAATATCCCATTGATTTAAAAAAAAAAAAATCATTACCAATCTTCGCCTGAGATTCTTTTCTTATTGCACCAAAATCTGCGTAGATTCGTACTCATTCTTGCCTTATTGAATTTCCTACAATCAACTCATTTCCTTTTTAGTATCCATCAATTTGGATGCTTCCTTGACGTTAAAGCAAAATATAAAATCTCTATAAATAAAAAATATTCTTTCTTAATTCATTATAACAAAGTATTTAAGGAAAGAATATCTTTGCACAATAAATTAATATCACATAAAGTAGATTTTTACTTTGCAAAATATGACAAAATTAGAGAGCATAAAATTAGACAAAATAATTTGCATTATCTCTAAGAAAGATATCAAATCAATCACACATATTAGATCAAATCTCAATTCATGAATCACAAAAATAAATCACACGATTCTTTCTTCAATAAAACCAATCATAAAATATGGTCATAATAAAATCTCAATCAATCAAGGCACAAAGATAAAATATCGAATATCAAGTATAATGAGAATTATGTGCCCAAATCAAATTTAAAAAAAAAAAAAAAAAAAAAAAACATACATTCCTTATCAAATTCTCTTTCTTCTTTTCTTTTATTTTCTGCAAAAATAACTCATCTTTTTTTTTTTGGATCCATTTTTTTCTTGGGTCCATGAGAATTAGTAGAGTATGTTGTTTTTACCCAATCTTTCTTAATAGGTCTTGAGACTTTAGGACATTCTTTCTCAAAGTATTCTAATCTCCACAATTTGAACACTTGAGGGCATTTCAACCAACAGTTTTGTAAAAATTCTTTGAAAATGCTTCTTGTACACAAGTTTAGGAGGTATTTGTCTAAGGCTCCGTTCGTTTCACGGAAAATATCATATTTCTGGAAAATATTTTCCTGGAAGTCATTTTCCAAGAAAATGACTCTATTTTCCGGTGTTCGGCCAAAATCTAAAATTTGAATGGAAAATATTTTCCACTTTGTTCGTTAGCTCATTTAATTGTTTGGGAAAATTTATCAAAAATTGAATTTTAATATTTTTAAATGACCAAAAAAATTATATTTTTAGTTATATTTTTAAAAAATGATTTTTTAATTATTTATATTTTTAAAAATCGAAATTTTTATTATTTATTATTTATTATTTATTATTTATTATTTATTTTTCTTTTCCTTCCTCCTTCCTCCTTCCTCCTCCTTCTTCCTCCTTCCTCTGCCGTCGCCTCCTTCCTCCTCCTTCCGCCGCCGCCACCTCCTTCACCGACGATGGCCGGCCGCCCAGCCGCGACCAAGACCGGTGGCCGATCCGGCGAGCTCGAGGCTCGGCGATCTCACCCGAGCTCGCCGGATCGACGAGCGAGCTCGAGCTCGCTGGATCGGCGAGCCACGAGCTCCGCCGCTAGATCCGGCGAGCCGTGAGCTCCGCCGCTAGATCCGCGACCTCATCGCATCACCCCAAACAAGCATAACCAAATCCCCAAAACAGAGCAACGAACAACACACGAGCAAGCATGCGGAGCGCTAAAAAAAATCCCAAGGAAAGGAATTGGGGGCAATCACCCGTCCACCGGAAGCCTCGCACCGCACGACGAGCGGCCTGGACGGCGGGCTCCCCGCGAGCCTCTCGGCGCCGCCGCGGTGCTCCCTCTTGAGTCGGATCCTCCCGAGCGGCTTCGAACCGCCGGGGAAGCGGAGCGCCGCGGCGGCGACGGCGCCCAGGCCGGATTAGGCAGGCAGGAGCGGCCGGGGAGGGCGGAGAATGAGGGATGCTTCGCCCATCGTCGGCGTCGAAGGAGGAGGAGGAGATCAGAAACCCTAAGCTTTTGTGAGAGAGTGCAAAAATGAGAAGGAAAAAATAGCGTGAGGGAGAGTGCGAGGGAGAGCGCGAGAGGCCAGGAAAATGTTTTCCTCTTTTTCAAAAGAGGAAAACATTTTCCTCAATGTCAAGAGAGAATTTTCCGTTGACCGGAAAATGTTTTCCTTGACCATGTATTTTCCGCCCACCCAAACACCGGAAATCCAGGAAAATATTTTCCTGGAAGTTGTTTTCCGCAAAACGAACGGAGCATAAGTCTCTCCTTCAGTTTAGGAAAATTTATTAGATAATCACTTTCCTTATTGAAGCTAAGTCCCGACTTGTTATAGTAAGGTACTTGAATTGAAAGAATATGATCTAATGTTTTTGAACCCTTTGAAAATTTTGTCGAAATATTTGAAAATTCCTTTTTTAAAGAATCATTTTCTTTGACAAGTAAATCTCGACTTTCATTTATTTGTAGAAAATCTTTTTGCAAAATTTCAAACTTTTCTTTTCGAGAAAGATCATGTTGCCTAAGCCATGAATTCTCTTTTAAGCCATGAATTTCAAATTGGTTCGGAGATCCTTTTAAGAGAAGATTTGAGATTTAAGCAAAGCTCATTTATATACTTTGAAACTTTGATAAGAATTTTTGAATGGCTTAACTTGATTTACTCATCGAATTTTGAGTCGTGTTTGAGTCGACTTTGATTCTAAGTCTGATTCTGATTTCAAATTTGAGTTTGAATATGAGGGCACGTTTGGTAACGATTCTATTCCCGGGAGTAGATTCTGATCAGAACTGATTCTTCTTTATTATGTTCTCGGGAACCGATTCTAAGCATTTTAAGCCGTTTGTAGCTGTCCAAAATTTCTGATTACGGAATAGAATTGTGTTTGGTACCGTGCTCATTAATTCTGTTCTAAATAAATTTCTTTTAATTTTTAAATAATTTTTTTACTTTTTTCCTTTTTTTCTTTTTTTCTTTTCTTTTTTCCTTTTTCTTTTCTTTTTACTTTTTCTCATCTTCTTCTTTCTTGTGGCCGGTCGCCGTGCCAAACGAGCTGGCGACCTCAGGCGTTGCTGGCCCTCGGCGGGCAGCGGCTAGGCGAGGCTCGCCTAGCCACGCCGGTGGCCGGCCGGCCTCGCCGGAAGCCGGCGAGCTGCCCGAGCCACCGGCGGGGCTGGGCGAGCCTTGCCTGGCCACCGGTGGGGCGGGCGTCGCGAGGCTTGCCCGGCCCTCGCCGGTGGCTAGGCTTGCCTCCGGGGGCTCGTCGGACCGACGGTCGGTGGCGGCGGACGGCGGCCGGCGGCGGACGGCGGATGGTGGCGGGCGGTGGTGGACGGCAGTCTCGAGATGGTCGAAGGGAAGAAGAAGAGTTCTTGATTTTGATTCTCAAATTCGTTCCGGAA
Source organism: Eucalyptus decipiens (assembly GCA_014182575.1). Classification (NCBI taxonomy): domain Eukaryota; kingdom Viridiplantae; phylum Streptophyta; class Magnoliopsida; order Myrtales; family Myrtaceae; genus Eucalyptus; species Eucalyptus decipiens. The sequence continues at coordinate 11,948,508 of CM024616.1, forward strand.
CAAGAATCAACTTTTTTTTGGTTCTTGATTCTATTCCCAATCATTCCGGAACAAAAATTTTACAAACGCGATTCTATGCCCAAACGGTTTCGGGAACAAAGAATGGAATTTGGTCTGTTTGGATGGTTACCAAACAGGGCCTGAATATGCCATCAAGTATATATTTCCCTACTCATCATCTTCTTTCGTTGTTCTTTTCTACCCATTTTGCTTGTAATGTCTTCTTCCACCAAATTTCCTTCCATTTCTACTCAGCTTTTTGAATTTCTTGATCATAAAAGTAAGTTCTTCGTCATCCATGTCATTTTCTGAGTCTATATCATCAGAATCAACATTAGTTCTTAAAGCGATGGACTTTTTACCTTTGGAATCTTAGTCGTTGAGTTGTTCCATTTCATAGGATTGAAGAGTGCCAATCAATTCATCAACAGAGAGTGGCATAATCCTCTGAGTCTCCTGGATTGAGGTTCTGACATGGTTTCAATCTTTTGAGAGACCTCGCAAGAGTTTGTTGATCTTCATTAGGGAAGAAATTGACTGACCTTGATATGCTAAACCATTTACAATTTCTGTAAAACGGCTGAACATATCTCCAATCGACTTTCATGGCTTCATCATGAAAGATTCATATTGGCCAAGTAGAAAGTTTACTTTTGTCTCTTTTACACGATCAGTCCCTTCATAAGTAACATGAAATTTATCCCAAACTTCTTTTGCTATTTCACATGAAGAGATTTTGTTATATTCAACAAGAGACAAGACGCAATATAAAGAATAAATGGCTTTTGCATCAAGAGCTTCTCTTTTGGACATCTCCGTTCGAGACATAGGAGCGGGGGGTTTAGTTCCTTTGTCTTTGCCATTCTTATTTGATGTAGATGCAACAGTGGAATTGATTCCTTCTTTCACAACATCCCATTCTAAGGGATCTCTGAATCTTAGGCATGCCTTCATTTTGTTCTTCCACACGTTGTATTCCTTTCCATCAAAATATGGTGGTCTGGTGTTGCTTTGCCCTTCCATAAGTCCTGGTGCGAAGATACTAACCATAGAAGATCTTTAGCTCAAAAGTAAAATCACTTTTATAAACCAAGCACTTGGTTCTGATACCAATTGAAAGTACTAGTATGAACACCTAGAGGGGATGAATAGGTGTGAAGAAAAATGTTCACAAAGAATAGTAGAAATATTTTTCTTTTGAAATCGAGTCTGAAAAATAACAAACGTTTGAAACTGAGTCTAAAAAGCAACAGACTTTGAGCAAGATCAAACTTTAGCAGTTAAATGGAACTACAAACAAAATAAAGAAGTTGAGGGAAGAGAATAAGAACACAATGTTTATAGTGATTTGCTTCGATCAAGCCTACGTCCACTCTCCCACGCTAACAGCCTTCTAACTGGATTCCACTATACAATCAACAAGATATTACAACTTTGAGTGCAAACACTTAATAGTAGATCACACTATTTCACTAATTCACTCTTTTGGTATTTCTCTCATGATTACAAACGTTTAAGCTTACAAAAGACAAGTGTATGATCGAAGTTCGCTTAAACTTTGGAATTATAAATTCTACACTCCGTCTCTTACTTGCTCATCGGTTCTTGATTTCCTTAAATAATCCTCCACTTCCAAACTAGCCGTTGGACAGTATCTTAGAGGATCGTCTTCCAATCTACCAATTGGACAAATCTGTATTTAGAAGATTTGTTAGCCGTTGAGTGATAGAAATAGAATCTCAAATTGATTCTGATTGCCCATACAAATAGTGTGACATCCCGATTTTCCGATTCTATTTTCAATAAATTGAGACGGGCATTTCGTTGGCATGCATATAGTTCTTTTCCTTGAGTCGGCCACTAATGTGAAAACTAGTCTATCAAGTGAAGCCGTTAAGAAATTCTAATGCATCAGACTCGAGAATTTGACCAGGAAGCGATCTTTCGACCGAGCTAATATGCAATAGTCATTGCGGCACAATTAAAAATCGATTAGAGATCGGAGATAGGTCGACTCGACAGAGGCATGTGATCAGGTGTGGGTGATTCCACCAGATCACACAATTCTTGTCGATCGGCACTGGACCGACTTTTCTGTCGATTGGGTACCCTGTGTTCGTATTTGAAACCTTGAGATTACCTCGACAACCGAAAGTCACCAATGTTTCAAAGATGTACATTGTGGCTTGAGATGATCAACCACAGGTCAAATGCATGAAAATTTCTAAAGGCTACCTGGTAGGTTGAGCCGTGCTAATATCGTGCCAAAGTGAAATCAACCGTGGAATTGAGATCGAATTCGAAATTGGAAGTCAGGTGTGTCACAAATCATTTTAGGAATATTAACTCATCTTTGGAAGATTTTTCATGCAATCGAGTTTTTCAGCAATTAAATAAAAAAATGGCTAATTTGGCGCGAGAAATTGGTAGGCCCGCCTTTGGTAGCGCTTTTGGGACTTAAGTTGGTTTTATGGACAAGTGAAGATGTGAATTGAAGTGTGGCGACATTGGATTAATTTTATGGACTTCAATTGGACTCAATTGGAAGAGAATTGAATGGAATGGAAGAAATTAATGTACAAGATTTTATGCCCCGGCAGAAAATGAAATTGCAACCATTGGAATGAGGTTGTGGGAGATAGTGGAAGGTGACATCATGAGGTCATGGTGGGGCCAAAGAGAGAAAGAGAAAGAGAAAGAGAGAGAGAGAACCGGTTTTCCTCCTTCTCTCTCCCTCCCCCGTCGCTGCCTCTCTCCCCCTCGTGTTCTTGTTGTGCGAGGGACCAGCAAGCCGAAGACCATTGGAAGCCAGCAGCTCCGCCCGTAGCCGGTCACCGCCGCTGCACGCCATCGTAGTCTCACTCCTCACCACGTGCAACCATCTCCCTCTCCCTCTTCAGCCATAGTCGAAGCCCTCTCTTCTCCGTCTCCGGTTTCTACTCAAAGACCCAGCAGATCTGAAGACACCGGAGTAGCAAGTAGTCCAGTCGAACCGCCATTGCGCACCGCTTGCCCGCTGTTTGCCGCTCGCGACACCCCGTCGTCCACGCACGCCAAGTCCGCCGTTCCATCTGTCGTTCCTGTCCAGTGTGCGTCCCAGCTACTGTCCGGCACCGTGAGCCACTGCCAGAGCTCCCGTGGACCGCCGTACACCCTCGCCTCAACCCATCGGAAGTCCCTCAGCCCATCTTGGCCCTTGTGCGCCTCAACCAGCGTCGGATCCGCCCCCAACCAGCAGCCATCAGTGAGCTAAAAAAATGGGTATGGCAGCTCGGTTTTGGCCCATTTTGGCCGCCTTCCCGAGCCCGGATGCTCGGCCCGCCTTGAGGAAAGTCAATCCTCGCGTCGTCCTCGTCGTTTTGGTTCGCTCAATTCGTTAATCGGGTGAGTTTAGCTCACTAAACCTTGATTAGAGGGTTAATGATGCTTTAGGGATGCTTAGTTTATGTTAAGTGTTATTAGGTGGTTAGTTTAATTTACTTAAGTGCATATTATATTAAGGTGTTTAATTAACTTAAATTGTGTTTAATTTAAGGCTAAGTGAGTGGTTATATTAATATAAGCTTTGATGTGACATAAAGGAATTTACTTTTGATTTATTTAAATATTTCGAAATTATTAAATAATTTAATAATATATTATTATTCGAAATTATTAAAATATTATTATTTAATTATGTTCGGAATAAATTTAATTATTTATTAAATTCCGAAAAATTTTCCGTGACCCTAAATTCTCGGAATTTCGTTAGATTCTTTGCTATGTAATGATTTTGAAATTGATGAGTGAATATTATAAATTGTGTGTGGATTGCGAATATGAATATTATTATTTAATTAATTTTTGGAATAAATTTCAAAAATTTCGTCAGGACCTTATTCTCTCATAATTTCATGCTGATTGCCGCTGTGTATTCAAAATTTAAATTTGATGAATGGGTGTGGCAAATTGAGTGTTGATTGTGATGAATAAGGATTTTATTCATAAAAACCCAAGTGTCGGGTTTTTATGCAAAATTGGATTTTAATGATTATATTAAATAGTGGGGTTTGAAAAAGTGAGATATTGGCTTTCTGGTTCGAAATTAGCATGCCCCCACACACGTGAGTAATTTCTGGAATATTTTTAATATGAAGAAAAATGGCCGGAATCACTATTTTAAGTGGAAGTATTGAATGAAATGCAAAGTGTCTTAGGGCTGAGTATGCTTTGGCTGTGTGATAACTAAGAGGAATCGTCCTGGGCTGTTGAGCCGGACTTGCCCCTATATGGGATGCCCACGCGGTGGATGCCGGTCATAGTAGAGGCTGGATCGATGCTCCTTCGGGAATGCCGTCGACGTAGTGACGACTCCAAGGGGGGGGGGAGACAATGCTCCTTCGGGAATGCCGTCGACGTAGTGACGAAGCCGCGCTCCAAGGGTGGAGGCGATACCTGGCATTAATGTTAGAAGATAGCCGAACTGTGAGTAGGCTATACCCTTGTGTGGCAATAAATAATAATTAGAATGCGTGCTAAGTGCGACTGTGATTTATATGAAAGTGATGACGTTCCAATTGTTTGAATTATTATTACTACGTAAGATTGTGTGATACAAATTGTGCTAACCTACAAGAAGGAATTAAGACGAGGTAAGTCTTCTGTGTGATGTTGTGGCTAGGCCACCCGGGGCGTATTTTCTTTCTAATAAGGGTTTATGGGAACTTGTTGAGACATTGTCTCATCCCGGTTTGGGGATTACAATTTCAGTTCCCTAGTGGACAGAGGGCTAGATAGCTTTGGTTGACCTTGTGGAGTTGCAGAAATGAAGTCATGAGGATTGGAGAATGTGCCCGACTTGTAGATCGTAAGACAGTTCCTTTTTAAGAGTCAGTCTTCTGTAGACTTTTGGCTGTAGACTGCTGTTTGTAATTCTATTGAATTATGAAAGTGTTATGTTGCGGTTTGCTTCCTGCTTTTTTATCCCGTTTTTCATTGTTAGGGGTTTTGTAATACGTTCCGCTTGCGCAATAATAATTCAATGGGGTTGGCGACACTACCTGGGAATGTCACGTTTGCATGACCATGGTGGGATGTTGGCGCGCTCGAGGTTCGGGGCGTGACAAACAGAATCTTGGTTTCCATAAGTAAAGCTTCTTCGTATAGAAAGTTCTTGTCTTCAAGATTTAATTGTCAATCAATTAGATTAAGTCAATCAAATCAATCTTAATATAGAATCCAAACCAGATCACTAGTTGTTATATGTTTGGGGCTTGTGTTATGTTCTGTCTTGTTTTGGATGTAAAGTTTGAAAGCAATAGACTTTACAATCTGAGTCTGAGTGTAATAGATTTTACAATCTGGATGTAAGTCTAAACAAGTTCAGCTTTAGCATAGAGTCTCTCTTTTGGTTCTTCATTCACGTTCAATTTGGAATTTGTCAGAGTTGGCAGACTTCTGATGTATAACAAACTTTGACACTAAAGTCTAATAATCTTCAAACTTTAACACAGAATTCTGGAAATCTTCATAATAGACTTTGGACAATATTATTTACATATTCTATCATCTGCATAGTCTGTTACTCAACCATTAAACATGTTAGTAGTCTTTGATTTATTTTGTCATCTTCAAAACATTATAAGGGATTTCCCTAACACAAACGCGACCACTTCCAGATTTAGTGAGTGAGCTAAGTTTGCTTTTAATTCTTATATCCATGCTTCAATTCTTGACAAACCTTATGTCGAAAGTTTAATATATAGATTGGGTCATCTGTGGATATAACAAGAATAATACTGTGTTGTCTCGAGGATGCCTTCATTGCATGATGAGCATATCGAATCGGGTACAATTCATCTTCCGAATAGGTTCTCCTTCATAAGTAGAGCGTTTTGACGTAGCTACACAAGTTCCATATCTCCCTCCATAGACTATGAGGAAGTTCAAAAGCGGAAAATGCTTGAATCTAGCTAGGCTTGTCATCTAGCCCTCTTATGCAATTATATCCTCTTTTGACTTAATATTTGTTTAATTGAATCCATGTCCATACAATCCGATCTTTTGCTATATGAGTCCTCATTGGAATAGATAGGATTTTATCGACAATTTAATGTCAAATTTATCCTCTAGAAGCTGAACATTCCATGAGTTCTCCTCCTTGTTAATTAGATCGATTGCCACAAGTGGTCAGCTCTAGGAGCAAGAGCTCCAAGCACCCATCTTTTTCAGTGATTTGTCTTCTTTAATTGTTATGTTAGCTTCATTACATATCAAACAATGCACTAAGTGAGAGATTAAATCCCTTCCCATGAGCAAGCTCTACCACCCTAAAAGGGACATACTCCTTTTTCTGCATGCCAAAAGTCTATATGAGGAAAGTAAATTCTTTTCAATAGCCGGCACGAGAGTGATGAGGGGTTTTGAGTTAGTCTCCAAGCTTGTTTTCTCAGTATTACCTTTAAGGGAAAGCAAATCTCTGAAACCTAATCCTCCCTTTTCTTCAAACGTAGTATAGGCTTAACTTCATTATTCTTCTATCAAAAAGATGTTATGCTCTATAGTCTTACAATTGGATAAGTGCACTAGAAATTTTTAAACTTATTATGAAAGTGCAATCAAATATTGATAGTGTGAATACGTCACACAATAACAATTTTGAAGTTTAGGATAAAAGTATTATAGTTAGTATAGTTGGAGTTATTTTATATTACAAAAAAAAAAAAGTTTGGGGTAAATGTAAATAGTTTGGGTTTTCTGGTCTTTTTTTCCTGAAAAAATTATAATAATAAAAAACCCCAAAAAAGAGAGAGAGCCGGTGGCTAAACCCGACTAGGGAAGGAGGAGGTACCTTGGTTGGTGGTAGGGCTGTCCATCTACCGATGATGGTCCAACAACCCTCGCCATTGTCTCGGCCCATCGTTGCCGCCGCCGTCACCGCCGCCCCACCCGCATTATATATATATATATATATATATATATATATAGAGAGAGAGAGAGAGAGAGAGAGAGAGAGTTCAGCAAGGCTGCAGCGCTAGATCTGCTTCACTGATGCCCTTCCTAAACACCACACCAAATAAAAAGGGAAGTGCCAATTCTAAGCATGGCTATACGATAAAAGTGAAGTAGTTATTCATACACTAGAATGATAAATCACAACTATAATGAATTAAAACTTCCAGGGACATTTTCATATACACGGCCACATAAAATATCGTTTACACTAGGGATATGCATGGTTCAGATGGACGATTCTTGACCTAGAAGTGGGAACCGCCCGCTAAGAATCAGTTTCGAAAAATTGGAATAGAGAACCGCTGCTAGTTGTATAGATCCATCCGGGAACCGGTTCCCGAGAGGATCCATAGAATTGGTCCAACCTCCGCACCTTCCCCTTTTTGCCTTCCCCACATTTACTTATTATGGCTCTCTCGACTATGGTAGCTTTATTCTCCTCAAGTACTAGCGTCGCGGCGGTGGCAGTCGCAACCCTCGCGCAACTTCCGTTCCAACTACCACCACCATCTTTTCCACCGCCTCCGTCGTCTCCCACTCCACTCTTGAGACTGACAATAAGGAGGACAATGGGGACAATGAGCCATTTTTAAACTTGGAGTTTGCCTTTGTCCTCGAAAATGAGGATGATGGGGGAGGCCTGAGGAGGGGGAGGAGGAAGTGAGACGAGCCCAACAACAAAGAGGACGATAGAGACAATGAATGTGGAGGTGGCGACGAGGATGGCGATGATGTGGAGAGAGAGTTCAAGTTTAAGAGGGCAAAAGAGAATCAACTCACTGTTTCCGCAAGTTCAAACTAGGACTCGAAGGGAGATGAGTAGATCCGGAGGTGAACTGGAGAGGAAGAGGGAGCTCGGGGAGAGATTTTGAACTAAAGAGAGACGAGATGGAGTAGGAGAGTAGTGAATTGAGACAAGATGGTGATTGGAGGCATAAATTTTAGATTTGCTAATTTCAAATTTTTTTTAACTATTACAAATTATTATATTATTATAATATAACCAATTCGGTCCGTGTGGGCGAGTGGGCGGGCGAGTGGGCGGATCCACCCACGGAACTGGGAACCAGACCGGTAGCCGCTAGTTCCCATGAATTAAAACCGGGAATCGGACCGGTTCCCTTAAGAACCACCGGTTTCAGGTGATTCCGGTCCGGTTTCGGGCAGTCCAGGCGGGTCACGGTTTTTTTGCACACTCCTAGTTTACACAGGTTGCATTTAAACCTTTAGAAATCACAATAATAGAAATGATTCTGCATCTAGAAACCATCGATTGAAACTAGACTATGTAAACAGAATTTGACATATGCTATTACAAAACGACACAAAATGAAGGTGTTTTTTCCAATTTAATCGGTGCATCCTTGACACAAGAAGCAAAAATTATTGCCCTAGTCCCAGGTTCACTGCACAGAGTCCATCCTGGACCTACATCTGGGTTCACGTAGGGTTCACAAAATCAGTGGTGGGGAAGGAATTTTGCATCACAACCCAGGCAATAATCACATGAAACTTGCATAATTCTCCAGATATTCAGGGTTATGGCAGTAGGTGTAAGTCCATTCGCCACCATCAGTAGCTGTGGCCAGAGGACCAAAACCGGGGTAGCCATTACCAGCCCTCGCCAAGCAAATCTTCGCCATGTAATAGAATTGCTCGTTTTCGAAAACGAAAGGTTGTGCTGCGTACTCCTCCACGGGCATCCACTAAAATCAAGATAAATTCGATCTAGTTCAGTACATAAATTTATCCAAAGAAAGAGCTATTGAATGGTAAGCTTTTAACACCCCTAGTAAATGGGTGGATCTGAACGGACATTCAGTGAAGTCACTCGTCATTGATGTACTTAAGAAATTATACATCAGATTTCTCTAGATCTATTGTTTAGCACAAATGAGCAAGAATGCAAGATCAAAGCACGCAGCCCAACATTGTGCAAGATTTAATGAGTTATAAGTCACAGAATACTACCAAAATCATGAAGATTTGCAAGTGTCCAATTTACCCGAGCTTTCAACCAAAAGGAAAAATAGTTTACCTGGGCTGCCTCAATCTCTACATTCTGTTCAATAGCAAATGATTCTGGCTGAAGCACGCAAAGGAAGAACAAATCCAACTTTGTGAAGAATGATTTGTGGCTCTGTCTGTGATCGAACATAAGAGATAGAATGAGAGAAAGCGAAAGCAAATTTGAACATCAGAAGGCTAAACACAGATATCTAAATAAAGACCAAAACATATTAATGCACAACAATCTGAAATAGAGGATTTTCTTTACCTGAAACAAAGGACTTCAACAAATTTAGTGTCTACCTGTAGATCATAAAAGAATAAGGCTTTAGTTGGAATTCTCAAGTGAAATGCCTCAGATAATTAGCTTTTCTACACAACATAAAACTCTTCACTTACTCCGGTCTCTTCCTTTACTTCCCTGACAACTGCATCACATATATCCTCACCCTACGGGGATAGATCCACAGTCAAACCACTGCATTACATATCGATACTTCTAATGTAGCACTTGATATCTTAAACACACTCACCTCGTTCACAACTCCAGTGGGGAGTTTCCATACACCCATACCTTGGAACCTTCCACTATGCTCTTGGACTACAAGCACCTAGAAAGGAGGGCAAAGTTTTAAATTCTTTTAAGTGTTGAGCGTCTGGTTGCATAAGAATCACGCTGAAAACAAGATAAAGCAGTGCAGAAGAGTTTGCCAAACAAAAGTTGGTATAAAACTTCACCACATTGTATCTCTTCACAAAGTAAGGCTGTTATTTATGGGCTGAATCCTTCAAAAGAGGAAAATTGATGGAAGATTATGTGATTGTCGCTAAGATGAGAAGATTCATTGCAATCCAAATGCTAATATTGCCTGAAGTCCATTACTAAATGGCTTGTCATAGATATAACCTAGTCAAACCAAAAGATTATAGCAAGGCATTGGCACCAAAGACTGGTTTTATTAGGATAAAGAAAACAAATTCAATATCTGTGCTTATCCACAATGGCAACACACACACGTATAAATCCAATGAACAGTGAATGCAGAGGTTTTCTTCCCAGGCGAAGTTACTGTGATCCCAGGCAAAGTTACAGTGATCCTACCTATCGTTCTAAAGGATTCTATGCCTATCGAGCAGGCTGATATTACACACTGCAAATATCTAGTCTTACATACTACTGCAGAGAGAAGTGTCTGGTGCTAGAGTCCAACTCTGAACTTCTAAGAACAACTGAATGAGCAAATCAAATGTTACATTTCCATCTCTTTGCATCTTCCTATAGAGTCTTAAAAGGGCAAGTGCAAGAAACGGGACAATGGCAAGGCAGAAAGTTACCTCTCTTTTATCATTCAAGACAAAAGCACCAGCGCCCACCCTATGTGAAGCATTAACAGGGATAGTATCCTGGGTCTCAGGAAGCCAGCGGACAAGCATCAAGTAATCTGATTCAGCATGGTGATACCTAAATCCTTCCTGCCAAATTACCAGACAATATTTCAATGGACCATGTATTTCATACCTAAACCTATCAAACTTCCTGCTAGAAAGCGATTTAACAAGAGGGGCCAATACTAAATCTTGGCCAAGAAAAAACACATATATGTACCTTCACTATAATGTCAACAAGATTTGAACATTTAATGGGCAATTTGATCCACACTCCCTTCTTCCCCTGCAACCAAAATATACCCAATAAGAAGAAATACAGAAGACCAGATTGATATTGTTACAAATCGATAAAAACAAACTGACAAGACAGATGAAATACAAGTGCGGTACCTGTTGTTTCCAGTTTGATATTGAAGCCCGGAGCAAAGACGCAAAGACATCAGCTTTGATGACATCAGCATCCATATCCTCCTTGATCTCCACCCTGACTCCTCCATATGAATCCTCACACCCATCGAGCAGTTGAATCTGCTCGATCCCACTATCGTTATGTTCAGTCATGCCTTGCCTCAAAGCTGATGATGCACTGATGGACTTGTAGCTGATGGGAGCTAAACCTGGACAAATGAAGCGACCATTCATCCACTGATTTCTATCGGAAACAACTGGTCTAGCTCAAAAGTAAAGTAATAAACCCAAATAGAAAATAACCCAGAACAAAACTTAGAAAAAAAAAAAAAAAAAGGAGGAAGACTTCAATAGTCTCTGTTTACTAAGTCTATCTCTCTCGCAAACACTCTCTTGGGTGATGTTCCTGTTTCTCACTATATATTTGTCCAGGAACAGTCAAGAACCTCACCAGTCACTCATCCAATGGATACGCAAAGCTCAAGAGCATCAAGACAGCCACACCCACGAAGAAAGATAAAAACTTTCTGACAAAAAAAGGACCAAACACAAAAACCAACTAAATTGCGAATGTCCATGAATCAAACAAATAAAGACATACGAAAGGTGGGCAATTGGGTAGGCTTTGCCGTCGCAACAGACGATGGATTAAACAATGAGAAGTGGAGAGAGAAAACCAAATGCATCGATCCACGCGTACCCTCTAAAGCCCTTCACTCGCAAGGAGTCAAAGCAGTAAAAAAGGCCTCGGACGACCGGTCTCGGCACGGAGCCCCGGCGCGCGAGGAGGAGCGGGTCGATAAGCTTGACGCCTTTCAGCCTCGGCAAGAACATCAAACGGATGGGAGATTAAGTTGCTCTTCAGTGAATTAGTATCTCTCCAACGGCTAAAGCGAAGTGAAAGACAAGAGGCAGAAACGGTAAGTATATATAGGCTTCTTCTGGGTCTGCGGAGTCGACACTCGGAGGCTCAGAATTTGATATGTTTTTGGGTCGTCGTCGTCTGTCTTGTGCTTTTCCTCGTTGTGGAGGTGTGGACTGGCGATTGGCCCTTTTCCTCGTTGTTGAAAAAAACTTAAAATTGAAAACACTTTATTGGTTCCAGTCCTCAACGGCCACGGATCCAAGGAAACCGCGGAAATTCCCCGCGGCCGGTGGGAGAGACCCCCCTCGCGCGAATGCAGAGACGGAGAAAGGACTAGAGTCGACACTCGGAGGCTCAGAATCCACTATGTTTTTGGGTCGTCGCCGTCTGTCTTGGGCTTTTCCTCGTTGTGGAGGTGTGGACTGGCGATTGGCCCTTCTCCTCGTTGTTGAAAAAACTTAAAATTGAAAAAACTTTATTGGTTCCAGTCCTCAACGGACACGGATCCAAGGAAACCGCGGAAATTCCCCGCGGCCAGTGGGAGAGACCCCCCTCGCGGTTGCAGAGACGGAGAAAGGACTAGAGTCGACACTCGGAGGCTCAGAATTTACTATGTTTGTTTTTGGGTCATCGCCGTCGGTCTTGGGCTTTTCCTCGTTGTGGAGGTGTGGACTGGCGATTGGCCCTTTTCCTCGTTGTTGAAAAAACTTAAAATTTAAAAAACTTAAAATTAAAAAAACTTAAAATTATTTTAATTTTTTAAATTTTAAGTTTTTTTTATTTTTTAGAATATTTTAAATAAAATTAAGTTTACATTAAATTTAATTAATTTTTATATTAATTATTTACACATCATACACAAAACGACGTCGTTTTGCATCCAACTCGCCGGAAAATTGTCACATCAGCCATTTGGCCGAATTTTGGCCAGAGTGGCACTTAAGGCTGCGCACGCGTGGTAAAATTTATGTTTCTTAATTTCTCAATTTCTCCCCCTGAACGGGTTGGAATAAACCGGTTTGGTAACGCAAATCGATTTCTCTGCTCCCTAAATAGAAATATGTTTCGAAATTGTTTTGGGTGAGAAATCGAAAAAATTTTAGCTTCTCTATTTCCTCAAGTAGAAATAGAAATTGTTTTTCTATCCACCCCCTCTTCTTCAAGAAACACGTCGACTCCTTTTCTCTCCTCACTACCACAACTTTCCCAGCTTTCCCTCACCTCAAAAACAAAAAACCCTAGCGACTCCCCGAAGCTGTTCATCCTCGTTGTCACCGCTCATCTCGCCTCGCCCTCGCCCTTGCCGCTCATCTCCATTGGCCCGCCTCGTCCGTTTGCGTCCCCAGTCACGCTCCGCCGCCGTCGCCCGGCCCCCTTCCGCTCTCGTTTCCGCGGATCCGGCCGCCCAACTCCGGAGCCGCGCCGTCGCCCGCCCCCTTCCGCTCGTTTCCCGGATCCGGTCGCCCAACTCCAGTAGCCGTCGCCGTCGCCCATCTCCGTCGCCGTCGCTCATCTCCAGTCGCCGTCGCCCAACTCCAGTCGCCGCGCCCATCTCCAGTCGTCGCCCATCTTCGTCCGCATCCCCTTCCGCTCTCGATTCCGCTGATCCAGTCGCCCAACTCCAGTAGCCGTCGCCGTCGCCCATCTCCGTCGCCGTCGCTCATCTCCAGTCGCCATCGCCTAACTCCAGTCGCCGTCGCCGTTGCCCAACTCCAGTCGATGTGCCCATCTCCAGTCGTCGCCCATCTTCGTCCGCGTCCCCTTCCGCTCTCGATTCCGCGGATCCAGTCGCCATTGCCCATTTTTGCTTTCGATCCTTCCCTTTTCCCCTCTTTCTTGGTTGTTCAGTGCTTGTTTTGTGCTTGTGTCTGGGCTGCTCTGTTTCTGTGCAAAATCAATGTGTTGTCTCTGTTCTTGTTCTTTTGCTCTGTCCCTGCTATATGTTCATTTGTTCATTATGTTTGGCTTGCGGAGTTACTGTGATTACTGGGGAGTGCTGGATTGGGCGGTTTCGTGGAATAGGAGGTAGGGAGTGCTGGATTTGTGTGGACGGATTGTGGTAGGTGATCAAGACGGGATTTTGGAAGGTTTCTTGGGAGCCGTTCGCCACTAGGAAATATGGAGCCCTGATGCGTGAGGAAGGGGGGGATTCCTGCCGCTGGAATTCCTAGGATAGTTTCCTGAAATAGCTGTGATGGTTGATTGTGGCGGAGTATATGGTGGTTCATGGCTGCATCTCGAGTTCTGTTAATTTTTTGGCCCTTGACTTGTGTTGGATATTGAAGCTTTTTCACAAAAGAATCGAAACCTTGCTTAGCGTGCATAAAGACGCATGGAGTTGTTAGACCAGTGATTGTTCTTGTGACATACGGATTTGCACTAGAATGAGATTTAAGACTTTGTATGATTTTGCTTTCCTTTTTCATTAGCTTGATGATATATACCAATGTGATTGTTCTTGTGACAAAATGTTCAGTTTCTTATCCTGCATGCAAGTTTAGACTTTGGCACCCACATCATAAAGAATGACACTTGCTTCATTGAAACTATTTTTGGAGCTCTTTGATTGAGATGCTTCCTCTAGTGATGACAGAAGTTGCAATTTATCCTGCCTGAAACAGAAAATTCAGGTCACCTATAAGATATCTTGACATCCTCAGATCATACAAAGGACCATGTATTGTTCTTATGACATCCTCAGATCACCATTTAGCTTCTATTAATCTTATGTAACTGTTTTCTTGTTATTTGTTATTCTTTAACTTCTAATTTCAGCTTATCCTACATGATGTGCTTGTTAATCACAAGCTTTTGTTCTTGAATTGGTGCATCATCCGATCGCTTTCATTGAATACCGATTCGATTAAGGTTAAATGGCACCCCACAAAGAAGCATTTATAGCAAAGTGGACTGACTCTTTGACCAATGTGCTTATAAGTTTGTTGGTGGAAGAGGTGAAAAAGGGAAATCGCCCCACCTGCACCTACAACAAAGTAGGGTGGAATAACATACATGCCGAGTTCAATAAACAAACAGAACTCCACTATAATGTAATTCAATTGAAAAATAAGGTAAACAAACTAAAGAAGCAATATAGTAGTTTTAAGAAGCTTCTTTCACAATCTGGATTTGGATGGGATAATGTCAACAAAACAGTTACTATGGAGGATTCTAGTGTATGGGATTCTTACATCAATGTATCACTTTACTTGGGTCCATTTTTTCTTATTGAGGCTTCAATTATATTGCTCATGTATGTCATTTCAATGAAATTTGCAGGATAATAGTGAATGGGCCAAATTCAAGAATGAGGGTTTCCTCAAGATCCGACCTTTGTATTGTGTTTGGTGATACATACGCTCAAGGGCGTATACAGCAGAAATGCAGAAGAAAATGCACAAGAGTATGTGGTGTCGGATGAAGAAGACAATGATGTTAGTGGCGACAATGGTGGTGGTGCTACCATAGGTGATGCGGAGGAATCTAATGAAAACGATGTTGATACGGGAGTCCTTGTATCTGACGCGACTCCCACCTCAGTTCGTGAGAAACACAAGTTGAATAGGACCCCAAATACCAAGAGGAGAAGAAAGAGTAACAACCATGAACTCGGTGTCACCATGAAAGCCATTCAAGAAATGATCAAATTAAGGACTACCAAATCAACAAGTGACTCCATAACCTCAGAGGCCCCACCTCTTGTAGACCCCTACTCCATAGCAGTTGTGGTCGCCGTTCTAAATGGCATGTCTGATTTGGAGCAGAATCTTTACAATAAGGCTGTGAATCAGGCATGCCTTAATGCCACTTGGAGAGAGGCTTTCATGGTTGCTCTACCTAAAAGGAGGTGTGGACTTATTGAATCTCTTGAGTAGTTGTTAAGAAACGTGCTATAGATTTCTATTTTGTTTAATTTCATTCCATGACTTATGTATTTGAGACTTTGTTTGTTTATGTTTTTATGTTGCACTTATGATCACATTATTGCTATTGTTGATTAATATTGGAATCCTTATCTAATGGGTTTATATTCTTATTTTGTGTGATGATATAGGTAATATGGATGATGGTGAAAGTAGCATGTCTAATGGTCAAGTAGCATCAGTTGAATCAATTGGACAAGATTTTGATGATTTTGATCTTGATCTTGATATACTGATGGCATGGTTGGCCACTGTTGCAGTGGATATGTCTATGCACACGAAAGAACCTATTAGGGATAGCTCTTTATCAGGAGCGCAATGGATAAGGGAGGTTCTTCATGGGCATTCCGATAGAATATATGAAGCTTTTAGAATGGAGAGACATGTCTTTCTCAACCTTTGTGGTCTAATGAAGGAAAAAGGTTGGTTAAAAGAGATGGGGGTAGATGAACAAATCGGGATTTTCTTATCTATGATTTGTCACAAGAACTCAAATAGAGATTTATGTGAGAGATTCCAGCATTCGGGACAAACTATAAGCAAATACTTCACTAAAGTACTGCAAGCGCTTCTCAAATTGGCAAAAGAGATTATCATACCACCTTCCTTTGATGTTGTTCCACAAGAGATTCTTATGGATCCTAAGCATAAACGTTACTTCAAGGTAGAATTCTCATATATTCCTTACACCATTAATTATATTTAGTTGATAATTTTGTATAATACTAGTCTTTGATAAAATGACAGGGCTGTATAGGCGCTATTGATAGCACCCACATTCATGCTTTTGTACCTGTGTCGAAGCAAATCCCATTTAGAGGTAGGAAAAGCACCACCACTCAGAATGTGCTGTGCGTTTGTTCATTTGATATGAAATTTACTTTTGTATATGCTGGTTAGAAAGGCTCTGCCAACGATTGTCGAGTGCTTGCAGCAGCACTGGAGACTCCTCACTTGGAATTTCCTCGGCCGCCACCGTATTTGTTTGTCCTTTAAGGAGTAATTTTCTTTATGATCATATTTATAGTTACAAATTATGACCAATGTTTAAATACATTATTGTAGGCAAATATTATGTCATGGATTCTGGTTATGCAAACTACTCCGGGATTTTTAACTCCTTTTAGAGGTGACCGGTATCATTTAAATGAGTATAGGGGTAGAGCGAGACGGCCAACAAGTGCAAGAGAATTGTTCAACTATAGGCATTCTTCTTTAAGGAATGTCATTGAAAGATCATTTGGGGCATTGAAGAATCGCTTTTTCATTTTGAGGCACATGCCCTCATTTGTACTTCAAAAGCAAGCACATATCGTAATTGCATGTTGTGCATCCATAATTACATCCGTGATCAAGACAAGATGGATAGGAACTTTTCCCTATATAGGGATCCGATGTACTTGGCTGAACCTACGCAAGATGACCTTGCAAACATTCAGTTGACCGAGGAGAGAAACCAAATAAATACGCTTAGGAAAACCATTGCCAATAAAATGGCAAGGGATAATAATATGCCGGAAATTCCATGAAATTGTATTTTCAACTTTTGTAATGCGTTAGTGTTATTTCGACTATTATTTTGTATTTGAGGATTTTCTATGTTGTTATCTAATCAATTTCTATTTCTAGCACAATTTCCATTTTATCAATTTCGAATCTCTCGCAAATTGCGCCTACTTCCATGTCAACTAGTACCTACCATAAAATCACTTCGTGGTCTCAAAAGAATGCAAAAAAATGTAGTGACTTAAACCCAAATCTTGAATGAGGAGAATAAATACATTAACTATTTGCATATTAGCATTTGAAACTACCAAATCTTTTATAGTTTGCATATTAGCATTTTTTATACTAATTACTAGAATTTATTTACATAAATTGCTAATGTTTTGAAGTTCTTAACTACTCTATCGAATTGCCAATATAAATTAAAGTGATTTACCAACTTTTATCAAATTAAATTACCATCACAAGCACCAAGAAGAGTGAGGTAAAAGGATGGGGACAACATGATTCATAGAAATAGAAATTTTTTTTCTGTTATCAAACGGATTTCTGTTTCAGAAATAGAAATTTTGAGTCGTTATCAAACGGGTTTTTTTGCTCAAAACTCATCCGGAATAGAAATTGAGAAATTGATTTCCGAAATCAATTTCTGTTTCAGAAATTTTACCACTTTATTCCACTTTATTCCGAATTTAACATTTAAGTGTACCGTTCCGAATTATGGCACTCAAGTGTCCCTTTGTATCAAGTTATGGCACTTGGGCTGTTCTTCTGCCATTGGATGTGTGTTCGTTGTAAGCCTACTAGAAATCATCATTAATTCGGCTTTGCTCTATTAGACCCATTCCAACCTTTATTTTAACATCCCAATTAAATTAAATTCGAGTTAAAATATGGGTCCATAACCCATTTTTCTACCTCTAATTACGAGAGACGAAATGTCTTTTTTTCTTTTTTTTTCTTTTCTGTATGTCGTAAAGCATAATTCTCCCACTTGCCCCTCCCTAGTGTACAGGGCACATCCATGTCATCCGATTAAACTGCTTTTGTCCTAACTTTAATGCATCTGTCATGCTGATGTCCATGCTTACAGTGATTATGGTCACTCGTCGTTGATTAGGCAATCAACCTTCACGTTGAAGATCGGATTAGCTTGATCTACTAGGGCTTGTACAGTAGACAAATGACTTGATGCTGGAATCGGCAGCAACATTTAAGCACTCACCAATGAAAGAATGAATAAAGAACCACTGTGATTCGCCTCAGTGGCCACCCTTTCAACATGGAAGGAGGAGGTGAAGGGTTCAAATCCCCACCTTCTCAAGGAGGGATGGGGTGGGGACGCGTAAGTTTCAAGAGTGGGTTTCGACTCCCACGCCCTACAAGAGGTAGGGCAAAAGTCTGAGAGTGAGTGTAGAGTAGGAATAGAGTAGGACTGACCAAAAAAAAAAAGAATAAAGGTACTGCATTTAAGGTCTAAGAAAAGCAATGACTGGCTAAGCACGTGAAATGTTATCGGAATTCATTAAGAAAGAGAAAGAATCGAACTTGTTATAGATATATGACATTATTACGTAAAACAAACCAATCACATTTACAGTTCCAAATTCATTCAAAATAGGCAATTCTTTCACCAACTCTCCACGAGTTGGTGCAATGTTGCATACCTGCATGATACATCAAGTGGAGAGGCTTTCCAAGTGCAAGCATCTTGCTAGGGTTACGGTGATCACTTTCAGGCTTTCAAATAACTATAGCTCTAATCAAAGACTCTATAGCAATTGTGACTCTTATGATATCACTTAAAAGGGTTGCTAGCTGATCACCTTCTCCGGTGTGTCTATTCCCTCAAAAACAAGAATATGCATTCCTTGGAAGGGGCCAAAGAATATATATTCCATGCGCTTATGAATAAATTTAGTTTTCATTTTCAAAAATGAAATTGCATTCCTACACGTAATTGAAATTGAGATTAATTGATATTACTAAGATATGAATTGTATTTATGTTAAATTAGACTCATCAATTATAGTTGAATATTGTTAACCAATAGGACAAAGGAATGAACAGAGAAATTCTGATAAACTAAATAAAAACATGGTCTTCGAATAGCTATTTGCAGGATCCACCCCACAAACCAAAATGGAGTTTTATCCTTGCTTTGCCACTCTCACTCTGTTCTGTTCCCATCAAATAGATAAAGACATTGTAACTTCTTCCATCCATCGAATTTGTCATCGCTTTGGGAAAGGCAGTAGCACCCGGCTCCTTTCAAGTAGACTCGGACATTAGTCCCATTAGGACACAAAAGTGCCCCTGACAGCGCGTGGACCTCACTTTGGATAAAAAAGAATCAAAATGAAGGAACAACGCACATGAAAAGTCATTAGGCTCTCTTGAGGTTTTCTAAGGTATTGATTCGAAATCAATAGCCCACCGAATTACAAAAGCAGTTGAAATTAATTCATAATAAAGGTTGAATTTTTGTCAATGAGTGTCTCATGTCATTTGAAGACATTGATTGCACACAACACGGGATCAATCAATACATCAAATACTGTAAATTTTCCTTGAAGGGTTTGTTAACAAGCCCGATAGGACACTCTTTAATAAAATCCTAAAAATCTCCTTTTGCGTATATTGGACTAATTGATGTCCAGAGTGACTTTCGTGCACCTCAATTAATCCACCTCTTGAGGCGATTTTAAGGACACACGCTTTGATATCGGCTTGGTGCATTTGCGACATTACTCGTGAAGAGCTCCTAGTAAGGCTTGAACTTACGCAAATTCCCATATCATCTAGCCCATTAGAGATTATTCCAACAGTGCGTGTGTAAATATCGAGGAGTGTGAATTTTCCATCCACTTACGAACTTACGCAAATTCCCACATCTCTAGGTGTAACTCGATATCGGATCCATATAAATCTCACATCCATCAACAAGGTGCAACATTGTCAGAAAAAAAAATGTTGTTGGGGTTCGTCGTCGTACTCTCCAACAGGTACACACAGAGCCATCTTCCATAACTGATTAGCAGACATATAGACTTCGATGTCCATGAAAACTCGATCAGGAAACTACAAAGCAGTTCCCAAACGTACCCTTCCTATCCTATGTTTCATTCTTTGTGGTTGTTTAAGAGAAGAAGCGAAGAAAAAAAAATATAAGTCAGAGCCAGGACAGAGTCGAAACATGAAGATTTTCATTTCTTACAAGCAATGATAGATTCACACAACTTATCACCACGAACTACAGTAACGAAATCAGTAAGAAAGAAGTCTTCGCCGGGAAAAAGGAAACTTGCACCACAAGTCCTGAAACCTTAATACGGAATGCAATTACGTTATAAATTTTTCAATTGGCTCAATCAATACCTCAACCCATCACTTGGTTCAACTAAATCCTCAACCTTTATCCCAAAAAAAAAAAAAAAAAAAAAGTAGGTCCTGAGATTGTGTTGGAAAGTGCAAGCTAGGGGTGCCACATAAGCACTTATTGAGTGAACAACCTTAGGTATTGTTCACCGAAAAGTTTGATTATGCTTTTGGAAGAAGTTTTAGGACTTAATTGAACCGATTAAAAGATTTAGAAGTTGATTGCATTCCATACACAACATTAAGGACTTTCAATGCGCTCTCCCCTCCAAGAAGAGAATACCTTGCAAAAACCACCAACGTGATATCGCCAGGGAAAGTGTAGCAAAAATCCTAAATCTTACGTAGGAATGCAAAAAGGTTCCAAATCTTTCAATTGGTTTAACCAAACTATATAATTTATCATAGCGCAATTAAGTCTTTATGGGGAACACTTCAAGTTTGTCTTTGGCAGCTTTCGATTGCATTCCCTAAAAGTTCAGGACCTAATTACATTTTAGTAGAAGTTTAGGACTTGATTACATTTATTGAAAGGTTTAAGATTTAAATTACACTTTCTGTTAAAAGTTTAGGTCTTGATTATACCAATCTAGAAGTTTAGTACTTGATTGCATTCCATAAATAAGGTATAGGACTTACGGTGCACTGTCACCAGATATCACCAAAACAGAAGTGTCCGCATTGGTTGCATCTCCTTCTTCAAACACAGATAATAAATCAAATGTCGATACCATGTCGGCTGCTACTTGATGTGACCGTTACATGGGATTCTCCGTTTGATTTCACAGGATTGCTAGTTTGTTCTAAAAACGAAGCCAAACATGGATCGGTCCAGTGGGGAAGACCGGTTCTAGCCCCCAATTCCTTGCACGCAGCAGCCGCCTAGAGTTGAAAAACCGCGTGATGCAAAAAGAACAACTCAGAAGAGACTAATATGACAAAAATTATGTGATATTCCTATCTTTAATCTGATAACTAAGTTTAGACACTCTGTTTAGGTAGCAACTGTAATTCTCTCATCACTTCATCAATTCGAAGGAAGAAAGTCTACTTACCACTGTGGCAGCGAATGGAAGCATCGTTTCCGGGGCATGTTCGTACACAGCGCTGCAATTACGAGAACAAAAGTCAAGGACGTCAAGGACTTAATCTGAGAGAACCGATGCATCAGCACATTGATAGGTTGATGTGGTGTGTAAAGCGGTATCTCGCTCTCCCATATGATACAGGGTCTTATGATTGACGGTTAAATGTCTTGCGATATGGAGCATGCGACCTTCTGTCCAGTTTCTGATGGATAAGTAATTCGCAACTTAACAATACTGTTGACCGTGGTCTGGCTACACGCGCGATATTTGCAAGATGATCTCCGGGTTTATGATTTTCGTTGTCATTTGGTCACATGACAAAATATGACTAGTGGGAAACAGTTAGCTAAGATATGGAGTGAGCAGCCAAGTTCCGCTATCCCAATATGAAAAGAAGCATGATTAACTGCATAATCATTTGAAGAGTCTCTAAGTTTTGGCTAAGCCTACCGTAGATAACAGCTCCGATGAAAGCATCGCCGGCGCCAGTTGTGTCGACTACTTCTGATGGTGGTATCCTTTCGGCAGTACACACGAATAATCTACCAGTCAATGTCCCGATTCCGTTTGCTTTCAATTTCACCACTTTCTGACAGGGAAACAAATAGTATTAATTTTTATGTCGCGAACCAGACAATGTCATGCATCTCCAAACTGAAACAATAAACAGCACGGGAACAGACTTTACGTCGAGTGCAAAACCAAATTACTGCACTAATAGTGCTGCGTGCTTCTAACACAGAAAGTGCTATAAACTATCAGCACTTGCAGAGCTGCCTTTGAGCAACGACCGGTATAAACCTGCTGAAATTGACAATATATTCTCCCCCAGTTACACCTAATGAATGAAGTAATTGGACACGGCAGAAAATGGGGAAAACTTCTCCACTGATTGTACTGCAGTACTAAATTGAAACATGGCATCCATTCGGTGATGATGGAGAAAGGTGGTTTGTGCAAGGCAACTACCGCCCGAGACTACTTAGATCATGTTTAGACATCGTATGTTTATGATAATAATTACAAGGTATATTGATGTGTGGTTTATCCGGCCTTGGGATCTCCTATCTCAATAACTAGCTTTTGGGAAGTAAGAAGAGAGTTCATCGTGTATTCTGAAATCATTTGCACTTAAGTGCTTTGGCCGAATCATGCTGCATTTCCTGGACTGGTTTGCTTATAGCATAGAGGATTGACATGGACAATGGCTAGAGGAAAAGTCATAACCAGCATTTTCAAGAGTAGAGTTAACAAGATTTCACATTTTAGATATGCATTTGGTTGATAGGTTCAATCTCATGATCCAATTTTCGTAAGCGACTTTCTATGATCCCAAAATTATTATCAGTAGATAGCAATTGTTGAAATTCATGGAATGCTGTTCTTGCATCTGTGACTGGCCTGAGGCACAACAATAACACAACAAGCAAGCTTCTTTGACATCAACTAGAGAAGCACATTACCGATGGAATGCACATTGGTATGGCGACACTATCATCTATTTCTTGCTTTAAAGAATGGAATAAGCTATCGGCATCTTCTTCTCCCACCAGAGGGCTCTCAGCTGGACATAAAGTTACAATTAGCATCAGTTGAAGGCATTCCTGCATAGTGGGGGAAAAAGTAGAGGCCGGAGTCCTGAACTTACCTTCTGATGATCTCTCCAGCATCAGGCATCCATGTTCCCCCAAGGTCACGATTGCGAATTTCAGTTTTGGTAATATAAGAAGCATGGATATAAGGGCACTAGGCAGAGATGGTGCCTCTGTCCATGCCTGTTGTACAAAAAAATCATGTCCAGTTCGGACTTCATTGACAAACCGAGCAGCCAGTAAGCACATACAACGAAAGCGGACAAAAGCTCCAATAAACGACCCAGGCCCTTTTATAGCAGACAGTGTTGACCAAATTTAGAAGTTCAACAGGTCAAGGATATAGTTAGCTTATAGCAAAAGCATCAGTGATGCCCGCTATGTAAAGCGACAAGTTTCTTAGCAAAAGCACTCAGTAAACTAAACTCAGAAAAGTTTTTTTAATAAACAATAATTTGTTAGGCAGATATCGGCTATTATTTCCGGGCAGACGATTAACTCCTGTATCATCTGGCCAAGAGTTCAAGAATCAATAACAGACAGGACTTGCTTATGGTTGGTTTACCTGTGGAAATTTAGCAGAACATACAACGTAATCGGATAAATCAAGAAGATCATCCAGTCCCGGTCTTTTCCTTTCTGCATCAAGGAGAATGGGTATATTTTGCTTTGCTGCCTGCATTGACAAATGAGATGTAGTCTCAGAATATGCGTGTTCAATGAGATAAGTTAATGAACTCCCACTCAGTTCTGGACGAGGGTCACCGGCCCTTGCTGAGACCCCGGCAACCCCCCTTGGCCCTTTCCAGCCTTGATGGGTTGGTGGCAGCCAGGCCCTGCCACCAGTTTTAATTTTCTTTGTTGCATTATTATTATTTTTTTTTTTATATCTAGTTTGATTAAGATTTTGGTTAAAAGATACGATTTAGCCCAAACCGACATCGTTTTAGTCTTATCTTTCATTTTTTGGCAAGTTCAATGCTATGTAAAAGAGAATGAGTGTTATGTCGGCATTTTCCATTAACCAAGTTGGACGAAATTAATAGAAGGATTTGATTGTACCACTTCGACAAGCTTTATGTATTGCACTTTTTATAAATTTAATGACTTAATTGCACTTTGGCTATAAGTTTTAGAATTTTCAGTATGTTTATCCCAATCAAATAAAATGACCATACCTCTTGGCCAACAAGTATTGCAGTATCTGTGTTTCTTGCATCAAAGTAGACAAGATTTGCTCCTTTGAGTGCAGATTTTAAGTCCGAGGAAATGTCAGCCGGTTCCATGAGAGGGAATCCTGGTGTGAATATGCAAGTACGTGTTCTCCTGAAGGTCTCATCAAAGTTAATAGCCATATGTAAAGGCTGGACATTATGTCAACTTCTTGTCCTTGGAAATCATATAGTACAGACTAACACGACAGGACATTTGGCATGGTATTCCAAGACCCATTCTAACTTCTGTTTCTCTTTCAGAATTTGATGGCAATGAATTGCAGAGAGAAATCGTATCCTTGAATTCTTGGAAAAGACAGTGTTAAATGACTACGCTCTGAAGAAAAGATGAACCGAAGCAAAGCGAAGGCTACTGAAGATTGAATGAACCAGATTTAGGAAAATGAAAGAAGCATCCATTGCCTCTGAAAAACCATTATCCACATACTCGATATCACAAAGTGGATTCCAACACAAAAGATGCTACGGTAGAGCAGCTTAATTGCTCAAACAGGCTTAAATGCTATATGAAATTCTGGTTCAATTAAGGGTGTGTTTTGTTTAGGAAATCTTCATCAATGCTTTCTAAAATCCAATTTTTTAGGTTAGGAAATTAATTTTCCTAACTTTAAGCGTACTGATTTTTTTGATCATAAATGGTTTTTTGTTGATCGATAATTTTCAGCAAATCGAACACATGAAAGTCCAAAAACTAATTCGCAGAAAATTCTTTTACTCAAATAAACACATCCTAAGAGAAGAGAAGAACTCACGTTGATTGGTCGACCATAACATAGGAAAATGGCGTTTGTCCACCCTTGGAAACCTGGAAAAAAGGAAAGGTTTAAGGGAGGGAAAAAAAAATTTGCTCGGGGGTACAAGATGCAATGCTCTTCTAGGAAGCTACTACGCCAAAATTGGTTTTTCAGTGACATCGTTCTTTCTGCTGAAGTCTACACAGAAGCAACCGCAGATCAGAACTTGAGCAAAAACTTTAAAGCTGCTGAGAAGATTCCCCTATAGAAAAGAAATGATCTCCAAATGAGTGAAACGAGAATCTTTTGGAGAGTATGCTGGTGAAGAAACGGGCTTGAGCTAGATAATCTGCTCCAGCTTGTAGCACAAGCTAATCAGTTGCCAAGCATATGGAGATGATTACTTGAAGATGCTCCCTTAAATGTCAAGGTATCAGTCTAAGCTTACCACGAGAAAAGAGGTATCTACATCATCAGCCCTTAGCTCCTCCAATAGGGTCTTACCATGGATGTCATCAGCAATCTAGTGAGTTGACAAAGCATGTGGAAAATGTTAAGCTAAGAATCCAAATGTGGTCCTCTAAGGTACCGGTCAGACATTTGACTAGATGAAACTGGAAATTTTACGGAAGAATTGACAGAAATCCCAACCAGTTACCTTGGAAATAAACCTTGCTTTCACACCTAGACGAGCCAGACACGTTAAAGCGTTCGCTGCATCTCCGCCTCCTTGAATCTGACAGTAGACATTGGGTTTAAAGATTACTCCAGAAGTCTAATTGTCTCAAAAGCATCATTACTGGCATACAATTTTGTTGTGACATCAACATGAATGAGAAGTGGTTCGAATGATCAAAACTAATTGACACAATCGTAGAGAAGCGAAGAAAAAGAAAATAGATATCCTCCTGCTGATATCTTTTCTCTGTTCAATCCTTGCACTTCTTTTCCAGGTTCGTCACCTTCCAACATCTATATTACGAAGCAGAATAACATGTCGCATGTAACTTCTTATAGTTAAAATGTCTGATTAGGTTGGAGCCGTACTTCAAGAGCACTATTTGTACTTCATCCTGTGTGAAGAATCAAATGTATGCTCTGCATCAACTACACAAATGCTCCGGCCATCTTCAGAACACTTTCACTTATGGAAAAGGACGACATTGGTATCATAACTTTTATACGGTGCCTACTTTTATGCTAGAACATTTCCAATAATCATTTAAGTAACACGACTTCTAAAAAGCCATCATTTGAGTGACTCTGTGACATAATTGCGTCTCAAAAATTTTGGCGGTAAACCGATAGTTTCTAAAGTTTTTGCACTAAATTGATCATTTATAAAACTTTTGATGTAAAATTTTTAAAATTAGAAATTCAACAAAATAAGAAGATGAGGCAAAACAAAAATCACAAGGCAAATTTTTCTATCTTTGCCAATATTTTTCTTTGTTTGGTTAGACTCAAAAGCAAAATCATCGAGCAAACATTTTAAAATCACAACGGTGTATTTTCCCCTTCAAAAAGAAAAAGGGAAGTAAGTGCAACTTTCTTCGCCTCTCGGTAACTTCGTATTTGTTTCTTGTTTGACCTTGCTCTGCTTTGAAATAAAACAACAGAGCTAGGAGCCTCATGCAAATATTAACTGCAAGGATCACTGCTAGGGAATGTTTGGGAACCAATTTAAAGCAAGTTCTCATTTTGTGAAAAAATGATATATTTATTGACCTTATCTGGTGCATAAGTTACGCACCTCACAATTTTATAAAGTTTTGTGCCAAGACGTTAGGAATCATCACTTTAATGCCAGCACTCTATGAACAGCCAATTCAATGTCAGAACTTTTTAAAAGCAATTATTTAAATGACTTCGATGAATCACGTTAAATTATCGCTTAAAAAGTTTCGACATTAGAATAAGCGCCGTACAATAGTTATGGTACTGATACCGTCCTCTTCCCCCTTCACTTCTCACGTCAGGCAACTAGCAATGACTTCTCTGCAGATTTGGGGCTCCTTTAGGATGCTATCTCGGAGGAAGACATGAGCTCTCGTGGAGTTCTCAGTCATTTGAGCCTCCTTATAAGTTACAAAGAACACAGGACGACACACGTGCAATCTTCCCATGCAACAATCAGTCATCACACACTTAATTTTAAAAAAAAAAAAAAAAAAAAAAAGCACATAGCCGTGAAAGGGCTGAGGAAAAGATTAGGAAGAAATCAAAGAGGAAAGAAAAGGAAGTACTTTCATGCTCCTGCAACTGGTTTTGTCATCAGGCTTGGGGAAAGTTGTAAGAACGGCCAAGAAATCCAGACAAATCCCACCGAGTCCCACCTGCGTTTCCCAACACACGATCATCAATCACATTCGGGGAAAAAAGTTTTTTTTTTCCTCGTTTGTAATGAACTCTTTTTGTGCTCTGTTCAGACGTGGCATTAACGGGGGGATGTATTGCCAAAAAAGAGTGGGTGACGCAGACGTACCACGAGGGGTTGCTCTTGCGACGGCGGGAGAACCGTGGAGGACATGAATGAACCACGGTTTGGGCAAAGAAACCAGATTAATCAAAAGAGACGGGCGACGTGTTGAGTGGGGAAGCAGAACTCATCCTCTTTATAGTAAGTTCCATGTCTGACGTGGCCAATGTTAATCGTTTGTTTGCACAAGGGTCAGGTCAACACGAATAATCTCAACATATTCGTTTATTTGCTGATATCATACTGACATGGAAATTTAAGAAGTTGATTTTTTTTTCCCTCTTGTACTCCTCCATCTTCAACCTTCGCTGCGCCTGGCCGCTTGACTATCTCCACCGCCCAAGCCGCCGCCCCACCGTGGCGTGGCCACCATGGTCCGCGGCAAAGCTGTTGAGCTCGTCGCCGGCAGCCATGGACGAGCCAAGACTTGAGCCCAATGCTGTTGAGCAGCAGACCAGATCCGGCTAATGAGCGACGGTCGATTGTCACGTCCAGGCCGACCTCCCCCGTCCACCCTCCCCGTCATCCCGGCGACTAAGCCTTGGCCGCGAGCGCTTATCCACAGATACGGAGATGCAGAGCAGCGGTCGGCCATGGACGGCCTCTCATCCACGGATCTGAGCGCCGACCTCCGCGTCCATCCCTCAGTCTCGCGGCGAAGACTCCGAATCTAACCGGACTTCCAGATGTGGACTTCACCGACCTTCTTGTCTCCCCCCTCCGTCGTCGTGTGGGAACGAGCCACTATCGCTCGTGGCCAAGGCTCCAGATCTGGCGCAAATGGAGCTGGTTCTACACAATCGTTATCGTTTTCTGTTTTGGTTGTCTCGTGACGAACGGACCTGCACACTTTACGTCCATGGATTTTGTGTTGGAGTGGTGGAAGGAGGCGCCAGCTTCGGCCATGGATTCTCTTCCGACCAAATTCAGTCCCATGCTGCCAGATTTGGAAGTGAGGCACCGGACGGAGGAGGAGACGACCAAGTTGGAGAGAGGCGACGCCGGCGACTCCGGCGGTGGCAGCTGCTGAAGGAGGCACCGAGGTTGGTGGGCTCGTGGCTGCAGACGGAAGAGGAGGAAGAGAGAATTCCAGGTGGACTTGGTGATTTTTGATTAATTTCTCTATTTACACGTCACCATCGCCCTACATGGGTGGAAATGTAATTAATTAATAGGAAATAAGCGCGTGCCACATCAGTCGTTGACATGGCGATTGCAAACCACTTAATATTTTGTAAGAAATGTTCGGACCTTACAAAACATACAAACACATATATACATACATATATAAACATATATAATTACATATTGTATTGTAGAATTAGAAAAATCAAATTAAAAGAAAAAAGATTTTCAATCCTTATGCGCAACCGAAAACTAGTCTGCATAACTATATGCTAAATTATGAATACTTGAACGGATAACTTATATGCAAATATTGACCTAAAAAACTATATTATATACTACAAATTGAATGGACGGCGACAAGCGGGATTTGGCATTTCCGTCGAAGTAAAGAAAGACCATTTGGATTGACCTCGAATGCAAATTCAAGTTCTCGTGCGAAAGAACACATGTCTAGAGTCAAAAGGCCATTGCATCGTCATTAACAATTATTCTCGACTGGAAAGTCATGACCATCACTGCTAATCAGAAGGCATTTGGAATCTCGCTAAAGTAGGAATGGAAAATGCAAAGCTAATTGAAACCGAATATGTCCGGAGTTTTGCGTGATGATGGAGAGCATGTGAAATGATTCGACTTTCTAGCTCATTGTGGACCATAAATGCGGTTATTCCACTGGTAAAAAGGTTGCATATTTTTCACGAGATCATGAACTTGATTCGTACGCTAACTAATTAAATCATATCAACGTTTATTCCCAACCATTAATCATAATCTTTTCTTTCGTAACCAAACACGATCTAGAGGGTGCAGTTTCGTTCCATCTCCCACCAGCGTCACTCCAAAACACTGATTTCTTCGACCGCTTTTTGGGCCCCTTACGATAATTCTTGGTTATAATATTTCGATTGATAAAGGTTAGTCGTGACAAATTATGGACCGGGAGCATATTTTTTGACGAGCAGATGGCCCTTGCCTCCCTCAAAACGTTCGACTGATTGGGTCACCTACCTCGGGCAGAAAAAGACGAACGTTGACCGGGGAAGTCTTTCTATTTATGCAATTATACCGAGCAAGTCAATAATGGTGATGCTCGTGGTGCTTGTAGGGCTCACGAGCCCACTATCGGACGAATAGGGTAGGGAATATGATAAGCGACTGATAACTAATGGCACGAATGATAACATTTTTATTCTTGAAAATATTTTTTTATTAAAAATATTTTTTTATTTATATTCTTGGAAATAGTTTTTAAGCAAAAATATATATTTAGTAACTGCACAAAAATTTATATTCTCGAAACAAAAATGTGTTTGTTTAACCCCAAATATTTTTGTAACTTGGAATTTCTTTTAATTTTATTAATAATTTTATTATCTCTCTCTCTCTCTCTCTCTCTCTCTCTCTCTCTCTCTCCTCTTTCTTCTTCTTCCTTTAGCTAGCGAAGTCACCCGCCTTGGAAGAGCCTTGCCGGCCACCACGAAGTCAGGGTTGCTCTGGCCGAGCGAGGTCGAGCCTCGATGAGCCACGACGAGGCTAGGGGACGACCTCACTGGGGGCCGGCGAGGCTTCAACAAGGTCATCGGCCATCGCCAAAGCCAAGGACCGGTTAGGGGAAGAAGAGGAAGAAGAGAAAAAGAAAGAAAATAAAAAAGAAGAAAATAAAAGAGAAAATACTTATTTCTTAAGTTATTCCCCATAACATAAAATAATTTTTTTGTTTCTTGTTTTTGTGTTAAATCTATTCCCAGGAGAAAAATATAATGGGGAACAAAAAAAATTACCAAATGAATTTATGTTTTATTTCTGTTTCGAAGAACAAAAACGAAAAAAAAAAAATATAGAAATCGAAATGTTACCAAACGCACCCTAAATTTTACAAAGATTTGGCGTGCAAGTAACGCCAACCGTGATTCTGCCTAGACCATCCACCAGTCGTGACAAAGCTTTAGAATAAACAAATACCAACCTCGCACGACATCAGTTTTTCTAATCTCCAATGCAATGTCTCTTCCTTGGAATAGGACAGTTACGAACGCAGAGCAGGGAGGCAATTGAAAAGAAGATAATCATTGTCGGGCGTATGAAGGGGGATCAACACGAGCTGACCCACCCGCCCGCTGCATGTATCAGGCCAGGACCAGGCAACTTCTGAGAAATTTCGTCCAATTATTTTATTTCAGAGCTCTGAAACGTCAGAAATATCGACAAAGGCCTGTTAGGTTTATCCTCCGTGGCACACGAGGGACGAAATTTCTTGACGGCCTCCCCCTTTTTATTTCTGTTTTGCCCTCTTTGATCATTATTAGAGGCCACTAGCCTGACCGTTCCCCGCTGAACGACGGTCGGACGGTCAAAGGCTAGCCGCAAAATATTTTTCAGGAAGTCGGTATACCTACTCGGCCGGCTTCAATTTTCCAGTTTTAATTTTGACTCGAGGTTTTTTTTTTTTCCTTATTATAATCTCAAATTGAAAGACCAAAAATCACGAGAGGATCCACATAATTAATTTTCTTGAATATGAAGAAAGAAAAATTAAGTTTAATACCGAAATATAAATAATCACAGGATCACTTACTAAAAAAATGTTAATGTCATTACATGAATTTATTAAATTTAAAAGATGAAAAAAACACTTGAAATGTTGATTTTTACAACTAATGATGAAATCATTGTGTAATGAAATGGCTTCTAATTCCTTTTGCTCATATTAAATTGCTCTAGAAGGGCTCTCTAATGACCTAAAATTAAGACCACTACATAAAACAAATGAAGTAAAGATAAAATCAATATAAGAATAATCAATTGGAAGAGAAAAAAATTTACGCCGCTAATCCAACTCTCGTAGATGAAGACGTGCAAGGACCTAAAACATTACAAAATCAATCTTAAGATCACATGATTCAAAGCTAAATTTTAAAAAAACAATTCTTGATCGATTTTTTTTTTTTTGCTAGGGAATATTGTAAATTATTTTAAAAGTTGCAATTGGGTTCTTCTTATATTTCTTGTTATTTGAATATTATCACTTTGGTTTGTTTCTTTAAATAAGACAAGAAAATCATTTTTAATTGGAAAATGCATTTTCATATGATAAAAACAAAAAACCTGTAAACCAAGGGCTTGTTTGTTTATTTTTGTTTCTGTTCCCCGGAACAAAATTTATATTCTTTTGTTCCGGGGAACAAAAAAATAACAGAAACACATTTGGTAAAACTTTTGTTCCCGGGAATAAAAAAATCTATATTTTTGTTCTCGAGAACGTTTGGAAACAAAAGAAAATAGAAAAAAAAAAAGTTATTTTTTGTTCCCAAAAACAGATTTGGCACTGAAATTATTATTTTTCAAACTTTTTGACACTTAAGTGATCCAAAATAAACTTTTGGCACTAAAGTAAGCAGTATACACAATTCTTGGCACTTTCAATGTACTTCCCCTGACATGTCCTATATAGCCAAGAAGACTAGCTCAAATAATGATTAAACTTCTTGAATATGGTAATGTAAATGATTATTTCCTTATCTGAGCAACTAAGTACACGAGATCTCTCTCTCTCTCAAGCCGTTTGCATGTACATGCGAGCAGTGGAGTAACAAATAAAGATAAAATACCACTAAAAATTCAAAATTATATCTACCGTGATACATTTACCTTAAACTTTCTTTGCAACATAAAAAATCCTAAACTTATATTTGCATGAAAAATTTACCTTCGTTAAGATTTTCAAAGCCATGGAAGATTTCCTTGAGCACTTCTGTTTGTACTGATGAGCTACACTCAAATTTCTAGCCAACACAAAAAAAAAAAAACAATCATAGATTAGCTAATGAAATAGAACATGGAATTAATACAATATCATACACTATCAAGGTAGGATCCTGGGACAGTAGATTGAGAACTCGAGCAACAGTGTAACCCGCTAAAACTCTTGAGGAGAACTCAGAAAAGCAATTAGGAAACTAACCATATGAGATTCAACAAACAAGTTGAAAATCTCCCTTTAATGTAATGAGTTTAAATGTTCTTTATATATACGTGTTTCTATTCATCTATCAGTTTAGCTTTATGAGTTGGATATTATATTATATGCTATCTTTACAATAACTAAATAAAAAAGGTTAACTACATATTCAAAAAGAAGTCTGACAACCCCTATCATACTCCATTTTTGGACAAATGACTTTTCGTATTCTCTTTTCGTTCTACGTCTCGGAGTGGTCAACACTCTAAGTAACTTATGTTAATCATTTCATTAATAACATGATTTTTTTATTGGATTCTTGAATGGTATCTTAAATCATTACACACGTCAAGTTTAAAGTTCTCCTATTATTTTATTCGGATGAATACACTGTGGCTGGACCCATAAGCGGTACTTGACGAAATTTCAGATGAGGAGGTTGATGTCGATGTTGTTTTACGAGGCCGGTCTCCTATGAACATTTTTTCAACCTGTGCTTGTAACATAAAGTAGAACTTTGGACTTGCAAGTGACCATATCCCTTCTCTAGAAATCAACTAACTCCCCCAACTTTGGTTCAGATCGGGAAAATGAGGATATTTATAACTGGTCAAAATTACACATACTTTTATAGAACGAAATTCATGTAGATTGATTAGCAAATTGAATCATTTAATCTTGTGACGTGAATGACACCGGAGGTTTACTTTCATAATTTATAGGGGATCATACCGCATCGAGTTTTGTTTGTTAGGAAATTAATAGTAGAACAATGAACTTTGCCCCTTTTCTTATACAAAAAAGAAAACAATTAACAGGGAGTTAAGGTAGCAATAAAATTTTCACTCCTATAGCATATAGTTTACAATAGAGCTTATTTCCTTCATTTTCGTGTGAGATTTTGTGGGAGAATTGCCAATTATTCTAAAAGTTTAAACTGTTAGATAAATGTGTGATTTATTATTTAAATATCTTAACATTCTCCCTTAAATTTAGTCTGGTTTTTTTGTCTAAGTACTAAGCGTGGAAATTTAATTGAGGAGGCAAATGGAGCTTGGTAAGATTTGAACTCATGACTTTCAACTTTGATATTATGTGAGATTTCTAAAAGTTTAAATTGTTAGATAAATGAGTGATTTATTATTTAAATATTAACATTTTGTTTAAAATTTCTACTTGGGTGTGCATGGATTCGTGCCCAAAAAGTGTTCCGGGCACACTTCTGTACGGAAAGTGTGCCCGGGAACAAAAAAGGAACAGAAACGCGTTTGGTTGCGTTTCTGTTCCTTTTTTGTTTTTTTGTTTCTGGAACGAAATAAGAACAAGAAAAAGAAACAAAAAAAAGTTGTTTCTTTTGAAAAGAAACACTTCTTCGACGGAACAAAAGAACGAAAACGAAAGGAACAAAAGAACAAAATCGGAACAAAGAGGCGAAGCTTCGTTCTTCCTTCGTGCGTGCTCGTCGCTCCTCTCGTCGGCGAAGCTTCGTTCTTCCTTTTCCGGCGTCTCTCCCATCTCTCCGGCGGCTCCCACTCGGCTGACTCTCCGGCGACTCTAGGTACGTTTCCGGTACTCCTCCTTCTCCGGTAAGGGTTGCTCCCCCTTCGGCGCCACAGATCTGGGACGGCTCGCTCGAGCCTCGAGCGAGCGTTGCTCGCCCAGATCTGCCGCGTCGAAGGGGGAGCAACGCTCGCTCGAGCTCCCCCTTCGCTCGAGCAGCAGCTCCAGTGATGCGGCAGCGCAACTCGGAGACGGACCGAGGCGGCGGCGCGGGATCGAGGGAGGGAAGTGGGAGCGGCGGGAGTGATGCGGCGGAAGGCCGAAACTTGGGTGCCGAAAAGCCGGCGCGGTCCGGTGTGGAAGAGGAGGAGGTGCTCCTAAGCGGCGACGGTGGCGATGCCGGCGTCGCGTTGAGGAGCGAAGAGGAATCGGAGAGTAAATTGAGGGCGAGGGGTGGGCGACAGGTGATGAGGCGATCGAGCATGGTGGCGAAGCAAGTGATCAGCATCGAATCTGCTCTTGGCTTGGGGTTCGTCTCTCAGCTCTGGGTGGATACCCTCTCGGTAAGTGACGGAATTCTTCATCTTGGTTTGTGTAGCAAAACCTCACGTGCCTGCAGAAGATTGTCCATTGAAAAATTTAGGTGGGTTGTGCTGTAGCAGGTGACTTTGAACTGTAACGAAGGCTTAAAAGTGTTGTCCTTATAACTACTCCTGGAGTTTACTAGTATTCGTCTTGGTTCTTGTAGTTTTTTGTTGTCTGTTGTGGGAAGCAAAAGTCGAAGTTATCTCTAGAAGTGTCGACGCTTTCTGGGTAAGGTTCCGTCCGACCACCCCATCTGTCTCGATCGCGCTCGACACTTGGCCGTCCTTCTTCGTTTGGTTCTCTCGTCGTTGCTGCGTGCTGTTTCCGTTTTAGTTTGATTCCCTGGTCAATTTGGTCGCTGCGTTGCGGGCTCTTGTTGTGAACTTGATCGTGCTTGCGCGCGTTGACTTCAGTGGGTCTTGAGTTGGGGTTGGAGTGTTGGAGCGGGGGGCGTGGCAGTTCTGGTTCTGCAAGTCATCCAGTCAGTCGAACCTCTTTCGACCGTGTGGTCTAGACCGTTCTTGATTGCCTCGTGAAGTTCTTCGTTGGAATTCCTTGCTGTATTGATGGCCGAATTAGAAGTGGCGGGACCTGTTTTGCCCCTTTCTTGAACCGTCAATACTGTTCTAAGCACGACAGGAGTTGGTGTGAGTTCGTTGTGTGTATTTGTTAACTGAATCGGGAATACTTCCTTTATTCTAATCTTACTGTCTGCAAAATTTAAATGCTTTCCTGCTGGAAAATGAACCTTTTGGTTTTGGAGCTTTTACATAAGATGGCGTCTCAGTTCAGCGTTTTTTTTGGGTTTTTGTGGAACCGTACATTGTGTGAGGCCTAACCTGACTAAGTGACTATATTGGAGATTGGGTGCTGAAAGGAGGATTGTTGAATGGGTTTCACTGTTGACGTTTGTCTGAACTGCTGTCTGGTTTGTTTCCTTGGGGAGGTAATTGCTGATGGCCACAGACTAAGATATGCTAGAGATTCTTCTTTTACTCAAAATGGGTACGTCAATAAATGTTCTTCAATGCTTGTGTATTAATTCGTTGGGGATGCCAAGAAGTTTTTGAAGCCTCTAGTTTCTCTTTTGATTTTGACTATGTTTCATCACAGTATAGAGTGGACCTTTTAGATTAGCAAAACCTTAGTCTTATCTGAGAGGGGTGATGGTTGTAAAACCTGCAATCTCAAACGAGTGACGTGTGTTAATATTGGTAGAAAAGTTGTACTTTTGAATCATGCTAACTGCTAATTAAACCTCCTCTTTGGCTATGTAATTGTTTCAATTTGACTTGCAGCAGGCCTCTTGATTTTGTGTGAAGCTTGTGCTTCATAATTGAAGTCAATAAAAGGAAAGCAATTAGAATCATGCAACTGTATCATCACCCATATCATTGGACAGCCAAAAGGTGAGGCTGGCTTTGGAAGAGAAGGGCATTGATTACACATCCTTCCATATGAATCCGATAACAGGCAAAAATTTGAGGCCTTCCTTCTTCAGAATGAACCCGACTACAAAACTCCCGTTTTCCAGAATGGTTCGCATGTCATCTTTGATACTATTGAAATCATTCAGTAAGTCTCATCCTATTCTTACAGCATACTTGTTCTTCTTTTGATATGGTTATGACGGATGTTTGTTTGATCTAATTTTCAACTGTTTTGGCATGTGATAATGAGAAATATCAGCTTCTCTAGCTAAGTATGCCAAATAAAAGTATTTCTGGATTTCTGAGTAACTGAATGTATCTGTTGACAGGATGGGGTATTGTGCTCTATTATGTACCATATTCTTTGCAGATTTATTCTGTCTGTCTGTCTTCATTCTCTTCTTTTGTGGAAGTTTATAATGCTTTAGAAATTTACAGGTATATAAAGAGAATTGCAGTTGTCTCTGTTAATAATGATAGCATCGCCTTTAGCAGTGATGAGGTCATTCAATGGATGCATAAAATACAGGAGTGGAATCCAAAGTTTTTCACATTATCCCACGTCCATGAGAAGTATCGGCAAGCAGTGTCCAAGTTTTTTAGGAGAGTCTTGATTGCTCGGATGGCCGAGTCACCTGACCTGGCAAGTTCCTACCACCGCAAGCTAAAAGAGGCATATCACACCGAAGAGAAGCTGAGAGACCCAGAGGTTGTAAGGCGGAGCAAGGAACATCTAATCAGACTTCTCGATGAAATTGAGGACAGTTTGAGCAAGACTTATATTGCAGGGGAAGAGTTCAGCATGGCAGATAGGTTGAGCAAGACGGCTTATATTGCAGGGGAAGAGTTCAGCATGGCAGACGTAATGTTCATTCCGGTGCTAGCTCGTTTGGCACTCTTGAATTTGGAAGACGAGTATATAAACAGCAGGCCAAACATGGCCAAATACTGGAGTTTGGTTCAGCAAAGGCCTTCCTACAAAAAAGTGATAGGAAGATACTTTGGCGGCTGGAGGAAGTACAGGACCCTGGCTAAAACTTGGTGCTTCATTCGGCTGAGGAACACGCTGAAGAAGTATTAACTTCTTGACGCTTTAGGAATATCTCAAAACTGTAAAAGGAGGGTGGAGAAAGTTTTGGCTGTGAAAAGTCTTTAGGCAAAATTTACCTTTTGAATTGCTGTAAATAGGTTCTGTAGTGTTTCCTCTCTTAGTGTTGAAAGAGCAGGCAGTTCAATTTTTCATGTACTGGACTGCTTTCTGTTATGTATTCCCTTTAAGGTTGAAATAATTATGTAGAAAACAAGCATGTTATGAAAATAAAAAATTGTAAAGGTTCGATTATTTTGATTGCAAGCAATGAACTTCATTGAGTTTGCAGTCTTAGAGCACAGTTTATCCGTATTCTAGATCTTTAAGATTCCTGATCTTTAGTAAAAGTTGGTGCAAGTTAGTATATCATAAGGCAGAGTAATGCTGCTGTGATTAGATGTCAAGAGTTATGAGCAAAAGAGAGTTGATTGAAGCACTCCTTGGCGAACCGCAACGATTCCATATCCGAGTCCCGGATGAGGGACCATAAAAGGGCTCTTTGGTGATGCTCGTTACCCGTCGATCAGCTCGAAAGTGCACACAAGAGTCTTTTATGTCAAGTACTATAGTGATTTTGACGGAGCATTCGACAGATCTCGAGGAACGACAGCTGCAATTGGATGCAGGTTTGGATGAGCAAAAGGAGGCCAAAAGAGTAGGCGATTAAAGATTGACTTGGTAGCTTTTTCCAATCTTTGCTCCAATGCGTTAAGGATTCTTAATGATTTGAGCCATGTATAAAGCCTTGTATTACGCCAATACCATGAGGTCTGATGGGCCCTGCACTATGGCATTCCATGGAGCACTATGAATAATTCCATATTGTTGCTAATTGCTGTCGCAACAGCCACATTGCGCATCTCGCGAAGCAACTCAAGGCGGCGTATGTTTCAAGAACAATTTCATGATTAAAGAAAATAATTTTTTCGAAATAATTTTCCAAGAAAATGTCCATTTTCAAGTTAGAAAATTTATTTTTTTAACTTTGAGTATACATGTATCTTTGACCATAATCATTTTTAGCCAACTAAACAAATGAAATTTCAGAAAACTAGTTGGCAGCGAATATTTTTACTTGAGTAAAAGCAAAAAAGAACAATTATTCGATTGGCTGCGTTGCCTAGAAAAATAAAAAAAAGGTAACTAGTTCATGTTGAGATGTATGAAATTTTCGTTTAAGGGCGCACATATGAAAGCATGTTGAAAAATTTGATACAAACTTTAATTACAACATTTTCTACGAAATATGATATATGATCATGCTAAAAATGTCTGTCTTCACTAACTATGAACAAAATAAAATTAATGAGCATTTCATAAGAATTAGAATTCAATATCAATTTTAAACTTTATTAAAAAAATTTTAAAAATAAAAAATAAAAAATAAAACAGAAATTTTTTTGTCGTTTACCAAACGTGTTTCTGTTCTTTTTCTATTCTAGGAACAGAAATTGACTGCAGTTACCAAACATGTTTCTGTTCTTTTTTTATTCCAAGAACAGTTTTTTTTTACACTTACCAAACGCGTTCTTTTATTCAAACTGTTCCCGGAACAGAAACACTTTTTTTTTATTTCTGTTCCCAAAGAACAAAAAAAGTTAAAGTGTTTCCATGCGCACCCTTGATTTCTTTCATGAGGGCAACGATTTGGGGCTTCAAGTGTTTGAGCCAATCGTTATGTCAACCTTCGCCAACAAATGCAATTTTGGTGCTTTGCATCATGGTAAAGTAATGTCATGGCATAAAGACACTAGAAGTACCAAAATTTTTATAAGGTTCTCACTTTAGTACTAAAACTTTTTGTGAACTCACTTAAATTTCAAATCGTAGAAAAGATGATCACTTAAGTACTTTCGAGAAGAACTTCTGACAAAAAATATGACGTGACTATTATCATCTATTATCATCAAAACTTTAATATAGGTTAGCATTTTTTTTATTTATCAAAAGCCAGTTCACGTGCTCATTCTAAACGGCATCCCACGACTTCCAATTCCAAAAACAACGCTGCACGCATGTCTTATGTTTTTATGGCTGAACCTGTTTTTCCTTTAAGTCTCTCTCTCAATGAGGAGACACAGAAAGCCACCGCCAAAGGAGGCGGAGGCGGCTAAGAGGTGGATGGAGGAGGAGGTGTGGCGGCGGTGGAGTAGGCGAGGGAGCTACAGGATTCCAGCGCTGGGCACGTCGCCTGCATGTTGAGCAAGGAGCAGTCATTACAATAATACACGCCGGCGCTCGACTTGTCCATTCGCTGCCTCAAGGCCTCTATCAGTGCTTAGGCGAGCAGCAGGCTGTTGGGTTCGAAGTGTGCCGACAAGCTCGAGGAGGAGCCACAGAGGATCAGGTGCATCATGGCCAATAGAGACGTATCACCATTTCTTCCATCGAAAGCTCTAGGCGTTTTGAACTTGGCTCGTTCACTTTCCTTTCCTTTGCCATGGGTTTCTTTCTCCTTCTTGTTTACGTGCTCGGTGTGGTGGATGATGGTGACCAAGACACACAAGCGGCTTCGTGAAGATGTTTCTAGGTCCAATTAATGCAGGTGCCTCGAGGAAAGATTGAATTGTTAATTTTGGAGGCAAACAGAATTAGAGTCTTGATTTAGGATTGAACGGTCAATTTAAAGTTTGGAATTTGGGAATTTTGTTGAATTGGAGATTTAGGGTTTATATATTGGGCGAAACTTATGAACAAGGTCATTTAGAGGATTATATACTAAGTGAGCCATTAGCAAGTCACATTGGTTGGAGATATTAATAAGATATGGTCACGATCCAAATCGGAGTTTGCAATCAAACTCATGTGTACTTCATTTCCATCAATAAAGTTGGACACTGATGGAGAAAAATGTTTTCCATGTTGGTCATTGTGCTCTCCAATAGGTATACTTCGGTTACGTTTGGTCATCCGAAATTCTAGTCAGAATAGGTCTAAATAAGAAATCCTAGGATTTGCCACATTCTACCTACTATTTGGTCATCTACGAATTTAAAGTTGGATATTTTTATATCTTATCATGTCCATTATTTGGTAGAAATTGGATATCTATATAAAGAACATATATATATGTATATATGTATGTATGTATGTATGTATGTATGTATGTATTTGCCCCTATGTTGTGCCCATGAAAAAATATCGATATTATCATCATATAGAGACTTGATCTCCAAGAAGGATCGATTAGTAAACTGCACAGCAACTTCAGTCAAAGTTAGGAATGGATACTTGGGTGCGTTTGTTTGCGTTTCGTTTAAAAATTGTTTCGAACAGAAATAGAAAAAAAGTGTTTCTGCTCCAGGGAATAATTTTTGAACAAAAAACACGTTTAAAAATTTGTATAATTTTTGTATTTCTTTTATTTTTTCTATTTTTTTCTTATTTTTCCTTTTTCTTTTTTTCTTTTTCCTTTTTTCTTTTTTTCTTCTCTTGGCCGGTCGCCGGCCTCGCCATGGCCGGCGACCGGCCGGCGGCCTCGCCTGCCCTCCGCGAGGCTCGCCGGCCCCGGCGAGGCCGAGCCTCGCCGGCCGCTGGGCGAGCTCGGCCTCGCCGGATCTGGGCGAGCTCGAGCTCGCGCGGGCCGGGCGAGCTCGAGCTCGCCCAGATCCGGCGAGCTCCCCCGGCCGGCGAGGCTCGGCCTCGCCGAGCCACCTCCAGTCGGCCGCCGGCGGTGGCCGGCGAGGCCGAGCCTCGCCGGCCGCTGGGGGAGCTCGTCCTCGCCGGATCTGGGCGAGATCGAGCTCGCCCGGCCCCGCGCGAGCTCGAGCTCGCCCAGATCCCGGCGAGGCCGAAGCCGCCTAATGCGGCCGGCGAGGCTCGGCCTCGCGGCCACCACCAGCGACGCCGACCGGGAGGTGGCTCGGCGAGGCCGAGCCTCGCCGGCCGCCGGGCGAGCCTCGCCGGGGGCCGGCGAGCCTCGCCGTGGTCGGGCGAGGCCGCCGGCCCTCGCCGGCCGGCCGCCGGCCATGGCCGAGGCCTGCGACCGGCCAAAAGAAGAAAAAAAGAAAAAAAGAAAAAAATAAGAAATGTTCCTCAAAATTGTTTAAAACGAGAAACACAAAATTTGTGTTTTCTGTTTCTGTTTCTTTTTGCCTTAGGAACAAAAGAACAAAAAGGAACAAAACGCACACAAACGCGTTTTGTTCCTTTTTTGTTCCTGAACAAAAATGAAATTTCTGTTCCTGGGAACAGAAATAAAAATACTGCCAAACGCGCCCTTATTAACTAGCAACATGTAGATTTGCATTCATTGAAAGAGGCTGGGAGTCGTTGAAGCACATTTTTGCTTTGCTTTCTCGGCCCTTGCCTTAATCACATTACAAAAGATTATAGAGACGAACGAGCAGCGGCTAAAGCTTACGAAACAATGATAGATTCACACAACACATCACTACCAACTAGAGTTACAGTATCAGTAAAGACGAACGGTTTTGTCCAAAAAAGGAAAAATTGCACCATAAATCCTAAAACTTTAATATGAAATGCAATTGGATCCTAAAATTTTCAATTCACTCAATCAATTCCTATATTTCAATTGGTTCAATTAAATCCTTAACCTTTTATTGCAAAAATGCAATTAGATCCTCAAATTATGTTGCAAAGTGCAACTTAGGGATGCCACATAAGTACTTTTTTGAGTGATACGAGGGCAACTTTTAATATTGTTCATCGAAAAGTCTTGATTAGGCTTTTTGAAGAATTTTTAGGGTTTAATTGAACCAATCGAAAGATTTAGGACTTGATTGCATTCCATACACAATATTTAGGGCATTCTATGCAATTCCCTTTTGAGAAAAGAACACCTTGCAAAAACTATATGTAGCATGCCAACATGATATCATCGGAGAAAGTGTAGCAAAAATCCTGAATCATATAGGAATGTGATATGGTCATAAATCTTTCTATTGGTTCATTCAAATTCTATAATTTTACCATAGTGAAATGAAGTCTTTATGGTAAACACTCCAAGGCCTCTAGCAGCTTTTAATTGCATTTTTCAATATAAGTTTAGGACTTGATTACTTTTTTGTAAAGGTTTAGAACTTAACTTACCTTTATTAAAAGGTTTAAGGTTTGAATCACATCTTTTACTAAAAGTCTAGGGATTAATTATACCAATTTAAAAGTTTAGTACTTGATCGCATTTCATAAATAAGCTTAGCATTTATAATGCAATCACATGATATCATTAAACCAATCAAGTGCTTGCATTGATTGCATCTTCTTCTTCATACACTAATGCATGGGTGAGATGTGTTTTGATTGACAAAGGGAATTAAGATAGATTATGGTCACCACCAAGGCATAAAAGACACGCCACCAACCAAGGATAAATATTAGTATAGATGAAGTTCACCACCAAGACATAAAGGACAAGCTACTAGACTTCAAAAAACGAGAAATTTGGCACTGAAGCCTAAAGGAAAGCCACCAACCAAAGATATAGGATTTCTTGGTTTGCCACCAAGGAACTTGAATAAAGAATTGAGATAGAAATTTTGCTCACTTGAGGAAAATCTCACATATCCATCAAATTTGTTAGGATGCTAGAGAGAAGTCCCACGTCAAATAATTGATATGGTGTTAAGTAGTTAATATATTCATTTGGCCCATAATTTGTCGACTTAAATTTTTGAGTGAATGTAGTTCCAACTATATATGTTGATGGGCATAGACTTTGGCTTCCTCTTGGTGAACTCCCTGAAAGAAGGTATCGGGCTTCTAATACAAGCTCCCAATAAATAGTATAAGGGCCAATGATAGATAATTGGTTATTCGGTCTGTTCCAATGTTTGGTGAATATATCAAAAAAAAAAAAATTCATGATAGAACTTGTTTCTAGTAAAAATTGCCATCATGGTTGGTCTCAAGTGGAGATAAGTTGATGCAAAAAGATACTTTAAATTAAGGGGAGCGTATTCAACACTAGAGCTTAAATGGTGAGTCCTGTGAAAGGTATAGAGACTATGGGCGATGCAATCCCAAGTTAGCGGTTGATGTTCGCCGGTTGTTGTGCATAGTTGCAATTATATTGCAATGATTTGAAAATTCAAGTTGAGATAAGTTGATGTAGAAGGATACCTAAATTAAGGTAGAGCA
Organism: Eucalyptus decipiens; assembly: GCA_014182575.1. Taxonomy (NCBI): domain Eukaryota; kingdom Viridiplantae; phylum Streptophyta; class Magnoliopsida; order Myrtales; family Myrtaceae; genus Eucalyptus; species Eucalyptus decipiens. The sequence goes on from CM024616.1 coordinate 11,991,901, forward strand.
TAATCAACATTGTAGCTCACATGCGAGGGAGAGATTATTAGAATGCACATGTGAATTATATAAGAGAAAAGTCTCATATTGGAGAATTAGTTTAGTGTTGAGTAATTAATATATTATAGTTAGTCCATAATTCATTGGCTTCGGTTTTTTTGTGAATGTGGATTCAACTGAATTTATTAACAGGCTTGGACTTGGGCTTTCTCTTGATAATTTCCCCAAAAGAAGGTATTGGGCTTCCACTGTACGCTCCCAATGAAATTCAAGTCTTGTCTTCTTAACAATTGAGATTACAAGTTTATTTATAGAATGATTATACTAAATAAAAGTGAAGAGTCTTAAAATCTTAGAAATCAAAATGAGTTTTGCTTTATTCACATAATTAAAACTCTTGAAAGCAACATCATAATAAAAACTCATGAAAGCTAGGACTGAAGACTCATAAAACTAAGAATAAAGATAGTTAATTATTAGGACTACGCATTTGACTAAATTATTGCATTGTAACTCGACTTGATCTCCAAATTCGACCACTAGTTTGGGAAATTCAATAGCCACCTTAGAATATCGACAAACAGAAAAGGAAATCGACCAGAATAGCCCCCAATCACTCAATAGTCGATAAGTAGCCTCGAAATTGATAAGAGATCTGCAAATCGACATCCAGTCCATTGAATCAACAGCTAGCATATAGAATTGACTTCTTCAAACTTGGACTCATTGATCAAACTGTATCCGGAATTGACCTGTGCTTGTAGGATTAATCTTTGTGATGGATCAACCAACGAGGCGTAATTTGAGTTTGAGAATTGTTCCATAGAAGTCGATGCTGTCGCATCAGACAGACACTGAAGCAGCAGCCGGTACTAGTCCCATGTCGACATGCGACATGACTTGACCATTATGTGATAGACATTCTCCATTTGGTTTTGCAGAATCGTCTGTTTGTCCTAAAACCGGAGCCAAACGTGGATGGGTGCGATAGGGAAGACCAGTTCTAGCGCCCAGTTCAGACACAGACACTGAGGCAGTAGATGCTGGTTCCATGTCGACGTGCGACATGATTGGACCAATATGTGACAGACATTCTCCATTCGATTTTGCAGAATTGTCAGTTTGTCCTAAAAACTTAGCCAAACGTGGATGGGTGGCGTAGGGAAGACCAGTTCTAGCCCCCAATTCTTTGCACCCGGCAGCCGCCTAGAGTTGAAAAATCACGGGATGAAAAGAACAACTCAGAAGAGATTAATATGACAAAATTATGCGATGTTCCTATCCTTATCCGATTTAACTAAGGTAGCAACTGTAATTCTCTCATCATTTCATCAATTCGAAGGAAGAAAGTCTACTTACCACCGTGGCGGCAAATGGAAGCATATCTTCCGTGGGCATGTTCACACACAACGCTGCAAGAACGAGAACGAAAGCAAAGCACGTCAGGGATTTCATCTGAGAGAACCGATGTGTCAGCACGATAGGTTGACGTGGAGTGCAATGTGGTATCTCACTCTCCCATATGATACTTCGTGTTTTACAATTGATGGTTATATATCAGGTGATATGGAGCATACGACCTTCTGTACAGTATGATGGATAAGTAATTTGCAACCAAACAATACTGTTGACCATGGTCTGGCTACGCTCGCGATATTTGCATGTTGATCTCCGGGTTTATGATTTACATTCTCACTTACCACATGACAGAATATGAGTAATGGGAAAAAGTTAGCTAAGCATGGAGTGAGCAACCAGGTTCCGCTATCCCAATGTGAAAAACAAGCATGATTAACTGCACAAACATGTGAAGAGTTTCTCAGTTTTGGCTAAGCCTACCGTAGAGAATAGCTCCGATGAAAGCATCACCGGCACCAGTTGTGTCGACTAGTTCTGATGGTGGTATCCTTTCTGCGGTACACACGAATAATCTACCAGTCAATGGCTTGATTCCGTTTGCTTTCAATTTCACCACTTCCTGACAGGGAAACAAATAGTCATTAATTTTTATTCCACTTCAAACGTTGCAAACCAGACGATGTCATGCATTTCCAAGCTAAAACAATAAACAGCACGGGAACAGACTGAACTTCACGTGCAAAACCAAATTACTGCACTAATAGTGTTGCGTGCTTCTAACACAGAAAGTACTATACGCTATCAGCAACTGCAGAGCTGCCTTTGAGCAACGACCGATATAAACCTGCTGAAATTGCCAAAATATTCTCCCCAGTTACACCTAACGAATGGAGTAATCGGGACAAAGTGGAACATGGGGAAAACTGCTCTATTGATTGTACTGCATTACTAAATTGAAACATGGCTTCCATTCGGTGATGATGGAGAAAGGTGGTTTGTGCAAGGCAACGACCGCCCGAGACTACTTAGATCGTGTTTAAACATCATATGTTTATGATCCTAACTACAAGGTATATTGATGTGTGTTTATCCAGCCTTTGGCTCTCCTATCTCGATAACTAGCTTTTGGGAAGTAAGAAGAGAGTTCATGGTGTATTCTGAAAACATTAGCATAGAAGCGTTTTGACCGAATCAGGCTGCATTTCCTGGGCTGGTTTGCTTAAAGCATAGAGGAGTGACGTGGACAATGGCTAGAGGAAAAGTATAACCAGCATTTTCAAGAGTAGAGTTAACAAGATATCTGGCAACAGATTCGAGAAAGAGATTCAGTTGGAGGCAGCTTTTTCACAATCGGTTATGCAATTGGTTGATAGGTTCAATCTCATGATCCAATTTTTTGCTAAGCGTCTTTCCACGATCCCAAAATTATTATCAGTAGATGGTAATTGTTGCAATTTACTGAACGTTGTTCTAGCATCTGTAACTGGCCAGAAACACAATAATAACACAGGAAGCAAGCTTCTTTGACATCGACTAGAGAAGCACATTACTGATGAATTGCACGTTGGTTCGGTTTTACGATCATCCTTATCTTGCTTCAAAGAACGCCATAAGCTATCAGCATCTTCTTCTTCTATCAGAGGCTTCTCTGCTGGACATAAAATTACAAATAAGCAACAGTTGAAGGCATTCTCGCATAAGGTGGGGAAAAAGGAATGGCCGGAGTCCCAAACTTACCTTTTGATGACCTCTCCAGCATCAGACATCCATGTTCCCCCAAGGTCACGATTGCAAATTTCAGTTTTGGTAATTTATGGAGCATGGATATAAGGGCACTAGGCAGAGATGGTGCCTCTGTCCATGCCTGTTGTACAGAAAAATCATGTTGAGTTCGGAATTCATTGTCAAATCGAGCAGCCAGTGAGCATATACATCGAAAGTGGACAAAAGCTCCAACAAACAACCCGGACCCTTCTATATTAGACAATGTTGACCAAATTAAGATGTTTAACAGGTCAAGGTTACTAGTTAAATTATAACGAAGCATCAGAAGAAACTCGTGGAAGACGGATATATCATTAGTAGAGGTGTTAAAATGGGTCACTTGTTTATAACAAAAGATAGTTAAATGGGTTTCACAATTAAAGGTTTAAGATAGGTGATTCTTAAGTGGGTTTTTAAATGGGTTGGGTTGAAAACTCATTTTCCACAAAAAATATTATAATCCCTCCCTTCTCTCTTTAACTTTATAAAAATATTTTTTTTATAAAAATCGAAATTATAATTTTTATTTTTATTTTCTCTTTTCTTTTTCTTCCTTTTTTATCTTTCTTCTTTTTTTTTTTTTTTCTTTTTTTCTTTCTTTCTCCTTCCACCTTTCGGTAGCGGCGATCGGCCAAGCGAGCCTTGAGCTCGTTGGCGTCGAGCGAGCTCGAGCTCGCCTGGGATTTGGCGAGGCTCGAGCCCGCCGGCGTCGGGCGAGGCTCGAGCCTCGCCGGTTCCGTCGAGGGGAGCTCGAGCTCGCCCGACGCCGCGAGCCTCGAGCTCGCCGAACTGGTGAGGCGGAGGCCTCGCCGACGTCGGCGAGCTCGAGGCTCGCCATTTGGTGAGACTCGAGCTCACCAAAGACGGGCGAGGCTCGCGCCCCGTGGCGATCATGCGGTCGTGCCGTGGCCGGCGGCCAGCCAAAGAAGAAGAAGGAGAAGAAAAAAAGAGAAAAATAAAAATAAAATTTTATTTTAAAAATAAAATAAAAATAATTAAAAATTTTAATTTAAAAAAAATAATTAAATTTCGATTTTTTTAAAATAATTATTTTAAATTTATAAAAATTATCCATTAAATTTGTATTGTATAAAACTATTTTAGCAATACAATTTAAAAAAAATAATATATATAAAAGCTTGGAAGTATTTTAATAATATAATCTTTAAAAAAAACATAGGGATAAGTTTTTCTAAATTTGGTTAAATATGAAAATATTTTATTAATATAAGTTGGGTCGAGTCGGGTATGGGTTGGGTATGGGTCGGCCTCGGGTCGGGTTTGGGTCGAAAATTTACATTAAGATAAATGGGTCCATAAATGGGTTAATGGGTCGATTTAGTCGGACCATTAATGACCCGACCCAAACCCGACCCAACCCACCCGTTTAACGGCTCTAATCATGAGTGACGCGATGTAGGGTGACAAGCTTCTTAGCAAAAGCATTCAGTAAACTAAACTCGGAAAAGTTTCCTTAATAAGTTTCATTACTAAACAATAATTAGTTAGTTAGACATCAGATGTCTTTCCGAGCAGACGATTAACTCCTATATTATCTGGCCAATAGTTCAAGATTCAATAACAGACAGGACTTCCTTATAGTTGAATTACCTGTGGAAATTTAGCTGAACATACGACGTAATCGGAAAAGTGAAGAAGATCATCCAGTCCCGGTCTTTTCTTTTCTGCATCGAGGAGAATGGGTATATTTTGCTTTGCTGCCTGCATTGAATGTGCGTGTCCAGTGAAATGAGTCGTGAACACCCCCTCAGTTCTGGACGAGGGTTACTGGCTCTCGCTGAGGCCCCGGTGAACCGTTGGCCCTTTCCAGCAAGGATGGGTTGGCGGTGGTGAGGCCCTGCCGCAAGTTCTTTTTCCTTCTCTTTTTTTGCTTTTTCTTTTTTTTTTTCAAAAGAAAGATTAGTTTTTTTTTTTATCTATTTTATCCAGTTTTATTAAGATTTTGGTTAAAAAACGGAATTTAGCCCAAACCGACATGGTTTTAGTCTTACATTTCATATTTTGGCAAGGTCAATGTTGGGTAAATGAAAGAAAATATTAAAAAAGTCAAGTTGGCATTTTTTGTTAGCCAAGTTGGAAAGAGTTAACGGAATAACTTGATTACGTCACTTTGAGAAATTTTAGGACTCACTTACACTATTTATAAGTTTTAGGACATAATGCACTTTAGCAATAAGTTTTAGAATTTTCAGTGTACTAAAATGACTATACCTCTTGTGCAACAACTATTGCAGTATCTGTGTATCTTGCATCGAAGTAGACAAATTTTGCTCCTTCGACTGCAGATTTTAAGCCCAGGAAACGTCAGCTGGTTCCATGAGAGGGAATCCCGGTGTAAAAATGCAAGTACGCGTTCTCCTGAAGGTCTCATCAAAGTTAAGAGCCATATGTAAACGCCGGACATTATGTAAAAATGTCCGAGGAAATCATATGGTACAAAGTAACACGACAGTACATTTGGCATGGTAGAGCTATCCTAACTTCTGTCTCTCTTTCAGAATTTGGATGCAATGAATTGCGGAGAGAAATCATATCCTTGAATTCTTAGCAATGACAGTGTTTAATGACTTCCCTCTGTGGAAAAGATGAACCGAAGCTAAGCAAAGGCTACTGAAGATTGAATGAACCAGAATTAGGAACATGAAAGAAGCATCCGTCATCTACTGATTTTGCCACTGAAAAACCAATATCCCTATACTCGATATCAGAAGGTGAATTCCAACACAAAAGATGCTACGGTAGAGAAGCGTAATTGCTCAAACAGGCTTGCAATGCTATATGAAATTCTGGTTCAACTAAGGGTGTGTTTATTTCAGGAAAGTTTTGTCAATGCTTTATGGGAACCAATTTTTCAGGTTAGGAAATTTATAATTTCAAGTGTATATATTTTCTTTGACTGTAAATGGTTTTCCGTTGACTGATTATATTCAACAAACCAAATGCAAGAAAGTCAAAGAAAATTGACTTGCAGAAAATTCTTTCACTCAAACAAACACATCTTAAGAAAAGAGAAGAACTCACGTTGATTGGTCGACAATAACATAGGAAAATGGCGTTTGTCCATCCTTGGCAACCTGGAGAAAAGGAAAGGTTTTAGGGAGGGAAAAAAATTTACGCAGGGGTACAAGATGCAATGCTCTTCTAGGAAACCACTAAGCCAGATTTAGTTTCTCAGTGACATCATTTTTTTCTGCTGAAGTGTACGCGGAAGCAACTGCAGATAAGTACTTGAGCAAAAACTCCAAAGCTGCTGATAAGATTTCCCTATAGGGAAGAGATGGTCTCCACATAAGTAAAACTAGAATCTTTTGGAGAGTATGCTGATGAAGAAACAGGTTGAAGCTAGATAATCTGCTCCAGCTTGATGCACAAGCTAATCATTTGCCAAACACATGCAGATGATTACTTGAAGATGCCCCCTTAAATGTCAATGTATCAGTCTAAAGCTTACCACTAGAAAAGAGGTATCTACACCATCAGCCGTCAGCTCCTCTAATAGGCTTTTACCATGGATATCGTCCGCCAGCTAGTGAGTTCACAAAGCATGCAAAAAATGGTTAGCTAAAAATCCAAATGTGGTCCTCTAAGGTACCAGTCAGACATTTGACTAGCTCAAAATGGAAATTTTTAATAGAAGAATTGACAGATAATTTCAACCAGTAACCTTGGAAATAAGCCTTGCTCTCACACCAAGACGAGCCAAACATGCTGCAGCGTTCGCTGCATCTCCACCTCCTTGAATCTGACAGTAGACATTGGATTTAAAAATTACTGCAGAAGTCTAATTTTTTTTTTTGAAGCATCATGGCTGACTACAATTTTGTTGCATGACATCGACATGAATGAGAAGTGGTTTCAATGATCAAAACTAACACACACAATCATTGATAAGCGAAGATAAAGAAAACAGATTTCCTCCTGCCGATGTCTTATCTCTGTTCAATCCTTGCACTTCTTCTCCAGGTTCGTCACCTCCCAACATCTATATTACGAAGCAGAGTTAACATTTCCTATGTAACTTACTTATATCGAAATGTCTCATGATCCTCCTAATAGGCCAGAGGTCCTCACTATACTCCTATTGGCTTCAACACGGAGCCTATGTGGCCTTCCACACCTCGCGGGTAACTGGGCTATGATACCCTGGTATCGACTCAGCCTTAAACGGCTTGAAGTACTTCCCTATATACTCTTTAGCATGAGAACTTACCTTGAATCACATGACTCTTTTAGCTAACAATAGTCGAGTGTTCCCGTTTCCTCTATACCGAGGAAGCCCATCTTGGGTATATGGAATCCGGGCTTTTGAAGTACCGCTCCAACCTAATGGACCATGCAAGACATGAGCCTAAGCCAGGATGAATGACCGACGAACTATTTGTACTTCATCCGGTGTGAAGGATCAAATGTATGCTCTACATCAACTACACAAACAGTCTGGACATAATCGGAACACTTTCACTAATGGAAAAGGACAACATCGGTGTCATAACATTAGTACCACGCCCACTTTTATGTTAAAACTTTTCAAATGATCATTTCAATACCACAACATTTAAAAAGCCATTACTTAAGTGGACCGCTAACTTAGTTTGCTGAAATATTTTAGTGGCTCGCCGGAGTCACTTAAATGCCTTTCAAAAAATTCTTGCACTAAAGGGATATTTCTGAAGTTTTCACACAAATTTGATCTTTTATGAAAATTTTTGCCACAAAATTTTTCAAATTAGAAATTCAACGAAACAGCAACGGGTCAAAAGAAAAAAATTGCAAAGCAAATATTCTGACTTTGCCAACATTTTTCTTGTTTCGTTGGAATCAAAAGGAAAATTAGCGAGCAAAGGTTTTTTTCGAAAAGAAAAGGAGAAGTAAATGCAACTTTCTTCACCTCTCAGTAACTTTGTGTTTGCTTCTTCATTGACCCTGCTCTGTTTTGAAACAGGGCCTGGAGCCTTATGTAAATATTAACAGCAAGGATCACCGTTGGGGAATGTTTGGGAACCAATTTAAAGCAATATTTCATTTTGTGAAAAGTTGATGTATTCATCCATGCTATCTGGTACATAAGTTATTTACTTCACAATTTTATAATGCTTTGTGCAAGACATTAAGAAACACCACTCTAGTGCCGAAATGTTTTATAAGCATTTGATAAACACGTTAGATTTTCCATTACTGTAGTTACTAAATTGATCGCCCTTTATAAGTTGTGACACTTAAATTGTAACGACCCGATCTTGCGAGGGATGGAAGCGCGGCTTCGCCTGAAGGATGGCGAGGGGACAGAATAACAAAACCGTGAGGGCAATGGCGACATGGCCGCAACTCAAAGCGGACAAAATCATTACGAGAAGGCCAGAGGTCAAGCCTTACAAATGGTATCATCGCCGAAAAGATGTGTGATTGGGGGCGAACAAGGTGGAAGCTAGCGAGCCTATAACGACTCTCTCTTGCGAGAGATAGAAGTGCAGCTCCTCGCTAACACCCCAGCCAAAGATATGTGATTTAGGGACGAACAAGGTGGAAGCTATGGAAGTGTGGCTCCTCGCCAACACCCAAGCCAAAGATGTGTGGTTCGGGGACGAACAAGGTGGAAGCTAGTGAGCCTATAACGACCCCCTCCTGCGAGAGATGGAAGTGCGGCTCCTCCTTTAAGGATGGGGAAGGGGGTGGGAATGAACTAAATCCCACATTGCCGCAGCAATGCGGCTGCGGCCCAAAGCGGACAAAATACATTGCAAGTAGGGCCAAAAGTCGGGCCCTTACACAAATGAGCGCTTAAAAAGTTTCGACATCAAAGTGGGCGGGTACAATAGTTATGAAATTGATACCCGCTGTTATCCCCTTTCACTTCTTGCTTCAGGCACTTAGCAATAACTGCTCTTCATATTTCATCCCTTGTAGTTATGAAATTGATACCGTTGTTATGCCCCTTTCACTTCTTGCTTCAGGCACTTAGCAATAACTGCTCTTCATGTTTCATCCCCTGTAGTTTTCAGTGATTTGAGCCTCCTTATAGGTTACAAGTTCCTTTGGCATGCTCTCTGGGAGGAAGAGATAAGCTCCCTTGTAGTTCTCAGTAATTTAAGCCTCCTTATAAGTTACAAAGGACACAAACCAACACAAGAGCTATCTTCCCATGCAACAACCAGTCAGCTCACACACTTGAAAACGCAAGTCCATAGCTATGAAAGGCCAAAGGAACAGATTAAGAAGAAATTACAGAAAGAAAAGGATGTACTTTCATGCTCCTGCATCTGGTTTTGTCATCAGGCTTGGGAAAAGTGGACAGAACAGCCAAGTAATCCAGACAAATCCCACCGAATGCCACCTGCGTTTCCCAACACACAAATATCAGTCACATTTGTAGGAAATTTTCTTCTTCTTTTTTCGTTTTCTTCAAGGATGTGAAGAGAAGTAATAAACTATTGGTGCTATGCTTAGACGCGGGCACGAATGAGCATGTACACAAGAAGAGTGTGTTACGCAGGCGTACAACGAGGCATTGCTTTGGCGATGAAGGAAACTGCGTGGAGGACATGAATGATTTTTGGGTAGGAAACGAGGATAGTCAAAGAGATAAGAGGGGCTAGAGCAGCTGAACGGACTGTTTTGAGGGAAGAAGCAAGCATTTATACACAAATAGATGCTGCGTCTCATTGGGCCCACCTGTCAGATCACCTGCATCCTCCCTCTCTCTCTCTCTCTAATTAACATTTTTCTTTTTTTCTTTTTTTCCTTTTCATTCTTCTTCTTCTTCCTCCTTTCACACTCTCTCTCTCTCTCTCTCTCTTCTGTGTTTTCTAATACAAAGATCAGACCCACTCTCTTTTTTTTTTTTGTTTTTTCAAAATGCTCTCTCACTTCTTCTCCGACCTCTAGTGCCGCCGCCTCCTGTCCAACTCCTCTCGCGCCCTCCCACATCGGCCAGGAGCTCTAGGCCCACGGCCGTGTCGACGAACCATACCGCCGCGTCCGCTTCCGCCATTCGCCTCGTCCGTTGCCTACGCTGAGCTTGGTCGACCTCGAATTTGTTGATTCGAGGTCGAGCTGAGCTCTAGATCACAAATCTGGGGCTCACTCGAGAGCTTAGATCCAAAATATGAGTTTCAAGTTCGCCGGTGGAGCTCGAGCTTGGCGACGGAGGATTGACGCGACTGGGAAGTGGTGGTGGAAGGTGATTCACGAGATTGAGTTGACAGTGAGTCTGAGTTGAGGCGTCGTCATCTCCACTGAAGTGAAAAAGAGAAAGTCTCCGGCGGGAGTGGAAGGAGGAAGAAGAAGGAAAAAAAGAGCTAAAAAGAAGAAGATGACAAAATATTGTGAATACTGTTATTATAAATTTTAAAACTTATCGTGAAAGTATAATTAAATATTAAAATTTTAAAAATATATATAATTAAATTATAAAATTTTCAAAACTGCAATTAATGCAATCGAATCATTCTGTTAATATTGTCAATTTATTTAACAGGAAAATGATAATACGTGATATTTTTTAATTAATTTATTTTTTCTATGTGGCATTTTTTTACTTTAATTCTTATTTAAATAATAGTTAAAAATGTTGAAATAATTAAAAAACAAAAATAGAAAAAAAAAATGTTGTAGGATCATGGCTAGGGGTTGCCATCGCCGCCTATCACTAGAGGGACCGACTACAATCGCTGGCATGGGCAAGGCCATTATTGACCCTTGTTAGGACCGATGAGGCTTGTGCATATTTGGGCAATGCCTTGGCTATGGCTAGCGTGGCTAGCCCAGATCTGGGCGAGCCTCACCCAAGCTTAACGAAAGTCATCGGCCCTTTCCTAGGGTCAACGAGGCTCGACTAGGCAATGTCAACCCTCAACTTGGCCTTGTCAACGCTCACCTAGGGTCAGTGGTAGTCTATCACCCTCTAACAATGGGCGGCAATAATAGTCCCCAACCACAAGCCTGCTCTTTTTTAATTTTTTTTCCAATTTTGTTTTTTGAATTATTTTAGCTTTTTTTTTTACTATAATTTAAATAGGATTTAAAGCAAAAGGTGATAAAAAAAATGCCATGTGGGAAAGATAAATTAATTAAAATAACACTATGTTAGCATTTTCCATTAGATAAGTTGATAATGTTAATGGAAGAATTCAATTATACTAATTCAATAAGTTTTAAAACTAAATCGACTTCGTGATAAATTTTACAACTTGTAATGCACATATTCCAAAAATAATGGATGTCTTTGAGCCATTTGAAAAGTGACATTTGGAATTTTCACAGAAGTAAAAGGATTTATTGAGACGATGTCAAATATGAATTGAAATTTTGAAGCGAGAATGAAACACCCGTCGAGAGTTAATAAGGCCAATGCATGATTAGGAACATTTCTCTCGAGTGGGATGTCATTATTAAAGAAGTCATTATAATTTATAAGCACCGATGAATAAAGGTGCCGCACTTAAGGACTAATCAAAGCAATGAGCAGCTAAGCGCATGGCCTGCAGATGAAATCCTTTGAGAAAGAAAGAAAAAAGCAAAGCTAATAGAAAAAGAATAGTTCGGAGATTCCCATGACGGTGGAGAGCCGGCAAAGGAATGGGTGTTTCGAACTAATTGGAGATAAAAAATTTACCCCATAAAGTGTCAAGGTTCCAAACGGCCTACACTGTTGCGTAGTTACATGATAACTAATGTGGAGAGATTTCTTAATGGGAAAATTACTAAAAAAAATACTAACTTTATTGGAATTTTTCAAATTTAGTCTTAAATCTTTTTTTTTTTGAGTCAATCATAAACATTTTATAAATATCTTCAGTTTATCAATCCAAACATTTTGGGCGATTGACGTTAACATAAATAATATTTTAACAATATTTTTATTTTATTCGATTTTTTCTTTCTTTTCTTTTTTTCTTCAATTCCTCCTCCTTCATCTATCCAGTCATCGCCAGCAACCAACCAAAGGCAATGCCAATGAGGTCCCTCAAGGAAGCCTAGGCATAGCTGAAGTGACCTTGTCAGGGTGGTGAGGGTGAGTTCCTTGCGGCACGAATGAACGGTGCCGAACTCGCTGCAAATTTGCCTCACATGTGCCTCTAAGGGAGCCTAGTGCTGAGGCGAGACTCGCACTCGCCAAATCTAGCGAGGATCAAGCCTTGCCGGCCATGGGCAATGCACGACCCGGTAGCCGGTGAGTCATGCCTCGCTAAAGGCCACTTGAGTTGAAGGATGACGGTACTTAGCTTGGGCAAGCCTTCACCACCAAGTGTTGTAGGCCTCCTCAGCTTGCTTGAAGTGATCATCTCACCAAATCTGGTAGGGGCGCACTTAACCACAACGAGGCAGCCTCACCATCATTGGCGAGGCTCACCCTCGCCACGTCATCAAGGGCGAGCTTGGCACATACTGGCTGCTAGGTGACTCCGTCGCATTCACCTTGGCTCAAACCAAAGGAATGGGGAAGGAGGAAAAAATTCAAAAAAATAAAATATTATTAAAATATTATCTACATTAGTGA